>OZ035882.1:116343137-116884919 GCA_964034835.1 Muscina levida
TTGAGTATGTAAAAATTTGAAATGTAGAAAATATGCGTATGTGAGGATTTGAAATTTTGAAATATAAACTGTAAAAATTTTAAATTTTGAATTTTAGAAAATATGACTATATGAATATTTGAAAATATGAGTATGTGAGAATTTGAAATTTTGAATATATGAATATGTGAAAATTTGAAATTTTGAAATTTTTAAAATATGAATACGTGAGAATTTGAAATTTTGAAAATATTAATATGTGAAAATTTAAAATTTTTGAAAATTTGAAATTTTGAAAATGTGATTATGTGAGAATTTGAAATTTTGAAAATATAAATACGTGAGTATTTGAAATTTTCAAAATATTAATATGTGAAAATTTAAAATTTTGAATTTTTGAAAATATGAATATATCAAAATTTGAAATTTTGAAAATAAGAGTATGTAAAAATTTGAAATTTTAAAAATATAAGTATGTGAGAATTTGAAATTGTGAAAATCTGAATTGTGAAAATTTGAAATTTTCAATTTTAGAAAATATGACTATGTGAAAATTTGAAATTTTGAAAATATGAGTATGTGAGAATTTGAAATTTTGAAAATATGAATATGTGAGAATTTGAGATTTCAAAATATTAATATGTGAAAATTTAAAATTTTGAATTTTTGAAAATATGAATATATGAAAATTTGAAAATATGAGTATGTAAAAATTTTAAAATTTAAAAATATGAGTATGTGAGAATTTGAAATTTTGAAAATCTGAATATGTGAAAATTTGAAATTTTAACAATATGAGTATGTGAATTTTTGAAAGTATGAAAGTGAAAATTTTAAATTTTTAAATATTAATATGTGAAAATTTAAAATTTTGTAAATATGAATATGTGAAAACTTTAAATTTTAAAATATTAATATGTGAAAATTTAAAATTTTGTAAATATGAATATGTGAAAATTTGAAATTTTGAATTTTTAAAAAAAAAATATGAATAATTGAAAATTTGACATTTTGAAAATATGAGTATGTGAGGATGTAAGATTTTGAATTTTTGAAAATATTCAAATTTCGAATTTTTGAAAATATGAATAAGTGAAAATTTGAAATTTTGAAAATATGACTATGTAAAAATTTGAAATTTTAAAAATATGTGTATGTGAGAATTTGAAAATTTTGAAAATATGAGTATGTGAGAATTTTAAATTTTGAATTTTTGAAATATGAATATATGAAAATTTGAAATTTTGAAAATATGAGTATGTAAAAATTTGAAATTTTAAAAATAATATTTTCGCATATTCATTTTTTCAAATTTTCACATATTCATATTTTCAAAATTCCAAATTTCAAATTTTCATATATTCATATTTTCAAAAATTTTAAATTCTCACATACTTATATTTTCAAAATATCAATTTCTCACATACTCATATTTTTAAAATTAAATTAAATTTTAAATTTCAAATTTTCAAAAATTTTAAATTCTCACATACTTATATTTTCAAAATTTCAAATTCTCACATACTCATATTTTCAAAATTTCAAATTTTCACTTATGTATATTTTCAAAATATCAAATTTTCACATATTCATATTTACAAAATTTTAAATTTTCACATATTAATATTTTTAAATTTGAAATTTTCACATATTCATATTTTCAAAAATTCACATACTCATATTGTTAAAATTTTCACATAATGATATTTTCAAAAATTCAAAATTTCAAATTTTCACATATTCAGATTTTCAAAATTTAAAATTTTCACTTATTCATATTTTCAAAAATTCAAAATTTTAAATTTTCACATATTCATATTTTCAAATTTTCACATATTCATATTTTCAAAAATTCGAATTTCACATATTAATATTTTCAAAATCTCACGTTTTCATATTTTAAAAAATTCAAATTTTCGCATATTCATATATTCAAAATTTCAAATTCTCACATACTCATATTTTCAAATAATCATATAGTCATATTTTCTAAAATTCAAAATTTAAAATTTTTACAGTTTATATTTTCAAAATTTCAAATTCTCACATACTCATATTTTCTAAATTTCAAATTTTTACATACTCAAATTTTCAAAATTTCAAATTTTCACATATTCATATTTTCAAAAATTTAAAATTTTTACATATTTATATTTTCAAAATTTCAAATTTTCACATACTCATATTTTTAAATGTGAAAATTTGAATTTTTTAAAAATATGAATACGTGAGAATTTTGAAAATATTAATATGTGAAAATTTAAAATTTTTGAAAATTTAAATTTTGAAAATATGAGTATGTGAGAATTTGAAATTTTGAAAATATAAATACGTGAGTATTTGAAATTTTCAAAATATTAATATGTGAAAATTTAAAATTTTGAATTTTTGAAAATATGAATATATCAAAATTTGAAATTTTGAAAATAAGAGTATGTAAGAATTTGAAATTTTAAAAATATGAGTATGTGAGAATTTGAAATTGTGAAAATCTGAATTGTGAAAATTTTAAATTTTGAATTTTAGAAAATATGACTATGTGAAAATTTGAAATTTTGAAAATATGAGTATGTGAGAATTTGAAATTTTGAAAATATGAATATGTGAAAATTTGAATTTTTGAAAATATAAATACGTGAGAATTTGAGATTTTCAAAATATTAATATGTGAAAATTTAAAATTTTGAATTTTTGAAAATATGAATATATGAAAATTTGAAAATATGAGTATGTAAAAATTTTAAAATTTAAAAATATGAGTATGTGAGAATTTGAAATTTTGAAAATCTGAATATGTGAAAATTTGAAATTTTAACAATATGAGTATGTGAATTTTTGAAAGTATGAAAGTGAAAATTTTAAATTTTTAAATATTAATATGTGAAAATTTAAAATTTTGTAAATATGAATATGTGAAAACTTTAAATTTTAAAATATTAATATGTGAAAATTTAAAATTTTGTAAATATGAATATGTGAAAATTTGAAATTTTGAATTTTTAAAAAAAAAATATGAATAATTGAAAATTTGACATTTTGAAAATATGAGTATGTGAGAATGTAAGATTTTGAATTTTTAAAAATATTCAAATTTCGAATTTTTGAAAATATGAATAAGTGAAAATTTGAAATTTTGAAAATATGACTATGTAAAAATTTGAAATTTTAAAAATATGTGTATGTGAGAATTTGCAATTTTGAAAATATGAGTATGTGAGAATTTTAAATTTTGAATTTTTGAAAATATGAATATATGAAAATTTTAAATTTTGAAAATATGAGTATGTAAAAATTTGAAATTTTAAAATCTGAATATGTGAAAATTTTGAATTTTTGAAAATATCAGTATGTGAAAATTTGAAATTTTAACAATATGAGTATGTGAATTTTTGAAAATATGAATATGTGAAAATTTAAAATTTTGTAAATATGAATATGTGAAAATTTGACATTTTTTGAAATATGAATAAGTGAAAATTTGCAATTTTGAAAATATGAGTATGTAAAAATTTGAATTTTTGAAAATATGAATATGTGAAAATTTGAAATTTGGAATTATTTAAAATATGAATATGTTAAAATTTTGAATTTTTGAAAATATAAATATGTGAAAATTTGAAATTGTGAATTTTTGAAAATATGAATATGGGAAAATTTGAAATTTTGAAAATATGAATATGTAAAAATTTGAATTTTGAAAATATGACTATATTAAAATTTGATATTTTGAAAATCTGACTATATTAAAATTTGATATTTTGAAAATCTGAGTATGTGAAATTTTGAAAATATGAATACGTGAAAATTTTTAATTTTGAAAATATGAATATATGAAAATTTGAAATTTTGAATTTTTGAAAATATGAATATGTGAAAATTTGAAAATATGAATATGTGAGAATTTAAAATTTTGAATTTTTGTAAATATGAATATATGAAAATTTGAAATTGCTCTGAACGCAGTACTTGAATGGACAACTAAATGGCACATTAAATTGAATAGTTCAAAATCCACGCACATAAATTTTACAAATAAAAGCCTAAAGCCTTCAACATCTAAGAATATTAATAAATAATCATCAAGTGCCTTATGCAAATACTGCTAAATATCTTGGTATGACACTAGACGCTAAACTTCGTTGGAGCGAGCATGTTAAAATCAAAAGTAAAGAACTCCAGCTGAAACTAAGAAAAATGAATTGGCTTATAGGTAGAAAGTCAGAGTAAGCATTGAAAATAAGCTGTTAATTTACAAACAAATGATTAAACCCATATGGACATACGGAGCCCAACTATGGGATGTACTGCGCCTAACAATATCGCCATCATCCAGCGTATACAGAACAAAATACTTAGATGTATAGTCAATGCTCCTTGGTATATACGAAATGAAGATCTGCAGAGGGATCTTGGAATAAATCCAGTTGAACAAGAAATTGGTAATATTGCCACTAGGCACAACAATCGGCTGCTGATACATGTAAATCCTGAAGCATCGGCCCTAATAAATCCCAGCGGCGTTGTACGCCGTTTACAAAGAAGGAAGCCTTCAGATCTTATTAATTATTAATATTTAAATGCCACCTGCTTGAACGTTTCGCATAATAATATTATATATAAAATAATGTAAAATTTAATTATAAGCCCGAAAAAAATTGCTTGTTAGTTATTAATAACTAGTTGCAGTAAATAAAAAAACAAATAAAGAAAAAAAAAAAAATTCATATATTCAAAAATTCAAAATTTTAAATTTCACATATTCATATTTTCAAATTTTCACATATCCATATTTTCAAAATTCGAAATTTCAAATTTCAAAAATTTTAAATTCTCACATACTTATATTTTCAAAATTTCAAATTCTCACATACTCATATTTCAAAATTTCAAATTTTCACTTATTTATATTTTCAAAAATTCAAATTTTCACATATTCATATTTACAAAATTTTTAATTTTCACATATTAAATTTGCATTTTTGAAAATCTGAATATGTGAAAATTTGAAATTTTGAATTTTTGAAAATATTATGTAAAAATTTGAAATTTTAACAATATGAGTATGTGAATTTTTGAAAATATCAATATATGAAAATTTGAAATTTTAACAATATGAGTATGTGAATTTTTGCAAACATGGAAATGTCAAAATTTAAAATTTTGTAAATATGAATATGTGAAAATTTGAAATTTTGAATTTTTTAAAAAAAATATGAATGAGTGAAAATTTGAAATTTTGAAAATATGAATATGTAAAAATTTGAAATTTTAAAAATATGAGCATGTGAGAATTTGACATTTTGAAAATATGAGTATGTGAGAGTTTAAAATTTTGAATTTTTGAAAATATGAATATGTGAAAATTTGAAAATATGAATATGTGAAAATATAAAATTTTGAAATTTTGAAATTTTTTGATATATGAATAAGTGAAAATTTGAAATTTTGAACATATGAGTGTAAAAATTTGGAATTTTAAAAATATGAATATGTGAAAATTTTAAATTTGAAAATTTGAGTATGTAAAAATTTGAAATGTAGAAAATATGCGTATGTGAGAATTTGAAATTTTGAAAATATAAACTGTTAAAATTTTAAATTTTGAATTTTAGAAAATATGACTATATGAATATTTGAAAATATGAGTATGTGAGAATTTGAAATTTTGAATATATGAATATGTGAAAATTTGAATTTTTTAAAATATGAATACGTGAGAATTTGAAATTTTGAAAATATTAATATGTGAAAATTTAAAATTTTGAAAATTTGAAATTTTGAAAATATGATTATGTGAGAATTTGAAATTTTGAAAATATAAATACGTGAGTATTTGAAATTTTCAAAATATTAATATGTGAAAATTTAAAATTTTGAATTTTTGAAAATATGAATATATCAAAATTTGAAATTTTGAAAATAAGAGTATGTAAAAATTTGAAATTTTAAAAATATAAGTATGTGAGAATTTGAAATTGTGAAAATCTGAATTGTGAAAATTTTAAATTTTGAATTTTAGAAAATATGACTATGTGAAAATTTGAAATTTTGAAAATATGAGTATGTGAGAATTTGAAATTTTGAAAATATGAATATGTGAAAATTTGAATTTTTGAAAATATAAATACGTGAGAATTTGAGATTTTCAAAATATTAATATGTGAAAATTTAAAATTTTGAATTTTTGAAAATATGAATATATGAAAATTTGAAAATATGAGTATGTAAAAATTTTAAAATTTAAAAATATGAGTATGTGAGAATTTGAAATTTTAAAAATATGAGCATGTGAGAATTTGACATTTTGAAAATATGAGTATGTGAGAGTTTAAAATTTTGAATTTTTGAAAATATGAATATGTGAAAATTTGAAAATATGAATATGTGAAAATATAAAATTTTGAAATTTTGAAATTTTTTGATATATGAATAAGTGAAAATTTGAAATTTTGAACATATGAGTGTAAAAATTTGGAATTTTTAAAATATGAATATGTGAAAATTTTAAATTTTGAAAATTTGAGTATGTAAAAATTTGAAATGTAGAAAATATGCGTATGTGAGAATTTGAAATTTTGAAAATATAAACTGTAAAAATTTTAAATTTTGAATTTTAGAAAATATGACTATGTGAAAATTTGAAATTTTGAAAATATGAGTATGTGAGAATTTGAAATTTTGAAAATATGAATATGTGAAAATTTGAATTTTTGAAAATATAAATACGTGAGAATTTGAGATTTTCAAAATATTAATATGTGAAAATTTAAAATTTTGAATTTTTGAAAATATGAATATATGAAAATTTGAAAATATGAGTATGTAAAAATTTAAAATTTAAAAATATGAGTATGTGAGAATTTGAAATTTTGAAATCTGAATATGTGAAAATTTGAAATTTTAACAATATGAGTATGTGAATTTTTGAAAGTATGAAAGTGAAAATTTTAAATTTTTAAATATTAATATGTGAAAATTTAAAATTTTGTAAATATGAACATGTGAAAACTTTAAATTTTAAAATGTTAATATGTGAAAATTTAAAATTTTGTAAATATGAATATGTGAAAATTTAAATTTTTAATTTTTGAAAATATTAAAATTTCGAATTTTTGAAAATATGAATAATTGAAAATTTGACATTTTGAAAATATGAGTATGTGAGAATGTAAAATTTTGAATTTTTGAAAATATTAAAATTTCGAATTTTTGAAAATATGAATAAGTGAAAATTTTAAATTTTGAAAATATGACTATGTAAAAATTTGAAATTTTAAAAATATGTGTATGTGAGGATTTGAAATTTTGAAAATATGAGTATGTGAGAATTTTAAATTTTGAATTTTTGAAAATATGAATATATGAAAATTTGAAATTTTGAAAATATGAGTATGTAAAAATTTGAAATTTTAAAAATCATATTTTCACATATTCATATTTTCAAATTTTCACATATTCATATTTTCAAAAATTCGAAATTTAAAATTTTCATATATTCATATTTTCAAAAATTTTAAATTCTCACATACTTATATTTTCAAAATATCAAATTCTCACATACTCATATTTTTAAAATTAAATTAAATTTTAAATTTCAAATTTTCAAAAATTTTAAATTCTCACATACTTATATTTTCAAAATTTCAAATTCTCACATACTCTTATTTTCAAAATTTCAAATTTTCACTTATGTATATTTTCAAAATATCAAATTTTCACATATTCATATTTACAAAATTTTAAATTTTCACATATTAATATTTTTAAATTTGAAATTTTCACATATTCATATTTTCAAAAATTCACATACTCATATTGTTAAAATTTTCACATAATGATATTTTCAAAAATTCAAAATTTCAAATTTTCACATATTCAGATTTTCAAATTTCAAATTTTCACTTATTCATATTTTCAAAAATTCAAAACTTTAAATTTTCACATATTCATATTTTCAAATTTTCACATATTCATATTTTCAAAAATTCGAATTTCACATATTAATATTTTCAAAATTTCAAAATCTCACGTTTTCATATTTTAAAAAATTCAAATTTTCACATATTCATATATTCAAAATTTCAAATTCTCACATACTCATATTTTCAAATAATCATATAGTCATATTTTCTAAAATTCAAAATTCAAAATTTTTACAGTTTATATTTTCAAAATTTCAAATTCTCACATACTCATATTTTCTAAATTTCAAATTTTTACATACTCAAATTTTCAAAATTTCAAATTTTCACATATTCATATTTTCAAAAATTTAAAATTTTTACATATTTATATTTTCAAAATTTAAAATTTTCACATACTCATATTTTTAAATGTGAAAATTTGAACTTTTTAAAATATGAATACGTGAGAATTTGAAATTTTGAAAATATTAATATGTGAAAATTTAAAATTTTTGAAAATTTTAAATTTTGAAAATATGAGTATGTGAGAATTTGAAATTTTGAAAATATAAATACGTGAGTATTTGAAATTTTCAAAATATTAATATGTGAAAATTTAAAATTTTGAATTTTTGAAAATATGAATATATCAAAATTTGAAATTTTGAAAATAAGAGTATGTAAAAATTTGAAATTTTAAAAATATGAGTATGTGAGAATTTGAAATTGTGAAAATCTGAATTGTGAAAATTTTAAATTTTGAATTTTAGAAAATATGACTATGTGAAAATTTGAAATTTTGAAAATATGAGTATGTGAGAATTTGAAATTTTGAAAATATGAATATGTGATAATTTGAATTTTTGAAAATATAAATACATGAGAATTTGAGATTTTCAAAATATTAATATGTGAAAATTTAAAATTTTGAATTTTTGAAAATATGAATATATGAAAATTTGAAAATATGAGTATGTAAAAATTTTAAAATTTAAAAATATGAGTATGTGAGAATTTGAAATTTTGAAAATCTGAATATGTGAAAATTTGAAATTTTAACAATATGAGTATGTGAATTTTTGAAAGTATGAAAGTGAAAATTTTAAATTTTTAAATATTAATATGTGAAAATTTAAAATTTTGTAAATATGAATATGTGAAAACTTTAAATTTTAAAATATTAATATGTGAAAATTTAAAATTTTGTAAATATGAATATGTGAAAATTTGAAATTTTGAATTTTTTAAAAAAAAAATATGAATAATTGAAAATTTGACATTTTGAAAATATGAGTATGTGAGAATGTAAGATTTTGAATTTTTGAAAATATTAAAATTTCGAATTTTTGAAAATATGAATAAGTGAAAATTTGAAATTTTGAAAATATGACTATGTAAAAATTTGAAATTTTAAAAATGTGTGTATGTGATAATTTGAAATTTTGAAAATATGAGTATGTGAGAATTTTAAATTTTGAATTTTTGAAAATATGAATATATGAAAATTTTAAATTTTGAAAATATGAGTATGTAAAAATTTGAAATTTTAAAAATCTGAATATGTGAAAATTTTGAATTTTTGAAAATATCAGTATGTGAAAATTTGAAATTTTAACAATATGAGTATGTGAATTTTTGAAAATATGAATATGTGAAAATTTAAAATTTTGTAAATATGAATATGTGAAAATTTGACATTTTTTGAAATATTAATAAGTGAAAATTTGCAATTTTGAAAATATGAGTATGTAAAAATTTGAAATTTTGAAAATATGAATATGTGAAAATTTGAATTTTTGAAAATATGAATATGTGAAAATTTTAAATTTGGAATTATTTAAAATATGAATATGTTAAAATTTTGAATTTTTGAAAATATAAATATGTGAAAATTTAAAATTGTGAATTTCTGAAAATATGAATATGGGAAAATTTGAAATTTTGAAAATATGAATATGTAAAAATTTGAATTTTTGAAAATATGACTATATTAAAATTTGATATTTTGAAAATCTGACTATATTAAAATTTGATATTTTGAAAATCTGAGTATGTGAAATTTTGAAAATATGAATACGTGAAAATTTTTAATTTTGAAAATATGAATATATGAAAATTTGAAATTTTGAATTTTTGAAAATATGAATATGTGAAAATTTGAAAATATAAATATGTGAGAATTTAAAATTTTGAATTTTTGTTAATATGAATATATGAAAATTTGAAATTGTAAAAATCTGAATATTGGAAAATTTGAAATTTTGTAAATATGAATTTGTGAAAATTTTTTGAAATAGGAATAAGTGAAAATTTGAAATTTTGAAAATATGAGTATGTGAGAATTTGAACTTTTGAAAATATAAATATGTAAAAATTTGAAATTTTGAATTTTTAATATGAATATGTAAAAATTTGAAATTTTGAAAATTTGAGTATGTGAGATTTTAAATTTTGAAAATATAAACTGTAAAAATTTTAAATTTTGAATTTCAGAAAATATGACTATATGAAAATTTGAAAATATGAGTATGTGAGAATTTGAACTTTTGAAAATATAAATATGTAAAAATTTGAAATTTTGAAAATATGAATATGTAAAAATTTGAAATTTTGAAAATTTGAGTATGTAAAAATTTTAAATTTTAAAAATATGAGTATGTGAGATTTTAAATTTTGAAAATATAAACTGTAAAAATTTTAAATTTTGAATTTTAAAAAATATGACTATATGAAAATTTGAAAATATGAGTATGTGAAAATTTAAAATTTTGAATTTTTGAAATATGAATATATGAAATTTGAAGTTTTGAAAATATGAGTATGTACAAATTTGAAATTTTAAAAATCTGAATATGTGAAAATTTGAAATTTTGAATTTTGAAAATATCAAAATGTGAAAATTTGAAATTTTTTGTAATATGAATAAGTAAAATTTGAAATATGATTATGTTACAAATTTGAAATTTTAAAAATATGAGAATGTGAGAATTTGAAATTTTCAAAATATTAATATGTGAAAATTTTGAATTTTTTAAAATATCAATATATGAAAATTTTAAAATATGAGTATGTAAAAATTTGAAATTTTAAAAATATGAGTATGTGAGAATTTGAAATTTTGAAAATATGAGTATGTGAGAATTTGAAATTTTGAAAATATGAATATATGAAAATTTTAATTTTTGAAAATATGAATACGTGAAAATTTTAAATTTTGAAAATATAAATATATGAAAATTTTAAATTTTGAATTTTTTTAAGATATGAATATGTGAAAAATTTGACTATATGAAAATTTGAAAATATGAGTATGTAAAAATTTGAAATTTTAAAAATATGAGTATGTGAGAATTTGAAATTTGGAAAATATGAGTATGTGAGAATTTAAATTTTTGAAAATATGATTATATGAAAATTTGAAATCTCGAATTTTTGAAAATATGAATATGTGAAAATCTGAAAATATGAATATGTGAAAATTTAAGATTTTGAATTTTTGAAAATATGAATAAGTGAAAATTTGAAAATATGACTTTGTAAAAATTTTAAATTTTAATAATATGAGTAGGTGAGAATTTTAATTTTGAAAATATGAGTAAGTGAGAATTTAGAATTTTGAATTTTTGAAAATATGAATATATGAACATTTGAAATTTTGAAAATATGAGTATGTAAAATTTTGAAAATATGAATATGTGAAAATTTAAAATTTTGTAAATATGAATATGCGAAAATTTGAAATTTTTGGAAATATGAATAAGTGAAAATTTGAAATTTTGAAAATATGAGTATGTAAAAATTTTGAATTTTGAAAATATGAGTATGTGAAAATTTTAAATTTTGAAAATATAAATATGTAAAAATTTTAAATTTTGAAAATATATGAATATGAATATATCAAAATTTGAAATTTTGAAAATATGAGTATGTAAATATTTGAAATTTTAAAAATATGAGAATTTGAAATTTTGAAAATCTGAATTGTAAAAATTTTAAATTTTGAATTTTAGAAAATATTACTATATGAAAATTTGAAATTTTGAAAATATGAGTATGTGAGAATTTGAAATTTTGAAAATATGAATATGTGAAAATTTGAATTTTTGAAAATCTGAATATGTGAAAATTTGAAATTTTGAATTTTTGAAAATATCATTATGTGAAAATTTGAAATTTTAACAATATGAGTATGTGTATTTTTGAAAATATGAAAGTGAAAATTTGAAATTTTGAATTTTGAATTTTTGAAAATATAAATATGTGAAAATTTGAAATTTTAACAAAAAAAAAATTTAAAAAATTTTGAAAATTTAAAATTTTGTAAATATGAATATATGAAAATTTGAAATTTTTTGAAATATGAATAAGTGAAAATTTGAAATTTTGAAAATATGAGTGTAAAAATTTGGAATTTTAAAAATATGAGTATGTTAAAATTTGAAAATATAAATATGTAAAAATTTTAAATTTGAATTTTTGAAAATATCATTATGTGAAAATTTGAAATTTTGAAAATTTGAGTATGTAAAAATTTGAAATTTAGAAAATATGAGTATGTGAGAATTTGAAATTTTGAAAATATAATCTGTAAAAATTTTAAATTTTGAATTTTAGAAAATATGACTATATGGATATTTGAAAATATGAGTATGAGAGAATTTGAAATTTTGAATATATGAATATGTGAAAATTTGAATTTTTTAAAATATGAATACGTATTTGAAATTTTGAAAATATTAATATGTGAAAATTTGAAATTTTGAAAATATGAGAATGTGAGAATTTGAAATTTTGAAAATATGAATTGTAAAAATTTGAATTTTAGAAAATATGACTATATGAAAATTTGAAATTTTGAAAATATGAGTATGTGAGAATTTGAAATTTTCAAAATATGAATTTTTGAAAATATAAATACGTGAGAATTTGAAATTTTCAAAATATTAATATGTGAAAATTTAAAATTTTGAATTTTTGAAAATATGAAAATTTGAAAATATGAGTATGTAAAAATTTGAAATTGTAAAAATATGAGTATGTGAGAATTTGAAATTTTGAAAATCTGATTATGTGAAAATTTGAAATTTTGATTTTTGAAAATATCATTATGTGAAAATTTGAAATTTTAACAAGATGAGTATGTGAATTTTTGAAAATATGAAAGTGGAAATTTTAAAATATTAATATGTGAAAATTTAAAATTTTGTAAATATGAAAATGTGAAAATTTGAAATTTTTAAATTTTTAAAAAAAATATGAATAAGTGAAAATTTGAAATTTTGAAAATATGAATATGTAAAAAACTTGAAATTTTAAAATATGAGTATGTGAGAATTTGACATTTGAAAATATGAGTATGTGAGAATTTAAAATTTTGAATTTTTCGAATTTTTGAAAATATGAATATGGCCGTGTTTTTGCAGTCTTTCACATTACATTTGTACACACTAATTTGAAAATTTTTTTTTGAAATTAGTTAAATGCTAATGTTTATGCATGGAAATTATAAAGCTTAACAGTGTGCACATTTTCTTCAAAGAAATTTTTTTTCCAGGTCCTATGGTTTTCATGGTATAAGCAGTTAAAGTCGGTCTTTCACATTACAAAGTTTGGAAGTCACTTTTGAGGTAGACAGATACTTTCTAAAAGTTCTGCTCTTATAGACAATGGGTTGTCCCCGTACTTTTGGAGATAAAAGTTGAATAATAATGAAAGGAAATTGCATTTCAACGGTTTAAATATGTTGCTTAGAAGCCTCAGTAGGACTAAAATATCAAGTCTTTCACATTACATCGAAAGTCTTTCACATTACATCGTACAAATTTTTGCATTTAAAAACGATTTTTAGTGCTTATAAATGCTTCTTAAAGAATTTTTTTTACAACCAAAGACCAATATTAGGCCTTGGGGCTAAGGGATCGTAATAAATATCATGGTTTGGGAGGTGGGGGTAGAGCGATTTGTGACAGGTGGGACAAAACCATGTTTTTATCAGCTTTTTATGGCAAAAAAGAAAGGTGTCAAAAAATTCGAAAACAGCATGACAATATTTAAGGGCGGTCCACACCTGGCCGTGTTCGCGAAATTTTATTTACAAGAGACTCACGATCCTTCTTGGCATTTCACTTTACTTCAGTTTTCGGTTTTCTCTCAATTTACGCATAGCTTCTGCCCTCTTTCTTTGAGTTCTTCGTATTTACCATTCTTTTTTAGCTTTTCGATGTAGTTTCAGCACTTGTGAGTGGATCCTACCAGAAAAATAAATTTAAGTAATTTTTTTTTCTTTCAAGTGGTCTTTCACATTACACACATTTGATGGCAATTTAAACTGAGAAACCAGCATTAATCTTCGAAAACACCACCCATTCCACATATAAGGAACTCCTGCTCAAAAAAAGTTTTGTTTTCATAACAAAACACCAGCGTGCAACCACCGTTATTAAACTTTTCCAATTTTAGTCTAACACATTACACCGAAATTGCGCAGTTTTCATTGCCATCAAATGTGCATTTAAAATTTTTTAAAATTTTTTTTTGTTTTCAGCACTAAAACAATTCTTAAACTATATATTGCAAAAGAAAACAATGCAATTTTCTGAGCAAAATAGGTTGTTTTTACCTTTTTCTGTGAGCTATCCATTTTGTTTGAAATCTCAGTTTAAAGCTTACTAGAAAAAACATGCTAGGGTCGCCACTGTTTTGCAATTTTCGACCAAAAACAGTGTTGCCAGATTTATTACACACTTCTTATATCATACACAAAAATTTTTTTTGTAAAAGTCACAAAAATTTTTTCCCCTCTGGTTGAAATTTTCGTGAACACGGCCATATGGTCTTTATCGGTTCATGCCTTCTGGTACTCCCCATACAAAATGACCTATTTTTGTAAAATTAATATTTCTCCCATAACTTTCAAACGGACACTTGGGGAGTTATGAAAATTTGTCGGTTAATTTACATTGTTATAGGATGCGGAACCTCAGAACCCATCAGGTACCTCCCATATAAATGACCGAATTCACCCTCATAGTCTTACACACATATCTTTTTTGTAAGTTCAGTGAATTCAGTAAAAATTTTGCGTAAGTTGTACGGTTGTGGAAACTTCAATTAGAAATGATAATGGACTATATCGGTTCACCCCTTCTGGTACCTCCCCTACAAAATGACCTTGTTTGGCAAAATAATATTTCACCCATAATTTCTAAACCGACACTTGGGGATAATCAAATTTGGACATTTAATTTATCTTGTAGTATGAGGTAAAGTCTCAGAAGCCCTAACTATTTGACACACACCTTCTGGCACCTTCCATATAAATAATCGATATTGCTCCTTTTACATACAAATCATTTTGTATATACACTGAATTCAGACAAGTTTGCCAAGGTAAGCGTTTATTGAACGTTGATTTACGAAAAAAACGCAGACACGTTGTGCTGACCCTAATTGTACCTCCTATACGAGTAAGTAAATTTTTTTACGGTTACGCTCCACAAGCGAGAAAAAAATAATATATAAGTAATTTTATTTTAAATCAAAATCTATTAATTTCAAAAATTTCAAACTGAAACAATATGTTATATTGGGTGATGGTATTTATCTGTCAGTTTACCTGACTGAAATTTTTGTACTGGTTTAATAGTATTTCAATAAAATATATTGATAAGAATTAAGTAAATTTTATAAATAACTAGCTGACCCGGAAAACGTTGTTCTGCCATACAACTTCGTCTCGCTCCTAAGGTAACGCCTACCTTAGGACAACCGCGTACCGTTGAACAATTTCGAATGATTTAAATTCCGCAACATGATTATGATCGACCTCACCTTCAGCTGTAAATTATGCGGCGGAGATCCTGGAGAGGGAGTTCAAAAATTCTGTCGGATAGTTGGTCGTCGCATTCTCGTCGGTCTGAATGCAAGTGTCCATCGATTCGACTTTTTATAATAACATTCAAGCTATCGACGTCCTTATTATTCGATGCTAGTATGGCCCGTTCACTAATCCAATTTAGATTTTTATAATATCGTGCAATGCAGGGAAAACTTTGGTGACAAGTTCCTCCTTCGACGATGTAAACTCGCAAAAACTAGCCGGGAACGCCTTCAAACCAATTGAAACATTAACAGGAATTAGGTTATTACCAAGCGGAGTAGCTGTCTTGAAATTCAGTGACCGATGGGCCGATTTGCAACATGACTCTCATGTTCGTAGTCAATTTCAACTTCATGATATGACGCCACAAAAACGACGATTTCAGCCATGCATTAATTTTATAAGCAGCAGTAGATTTTGGGATGACGGGAAGCATTAGAGTCAAAATCTCCAGGCGGCAATATCATAGCCCCACCAAATCGTCTCGAATCACCTTGTAAATCCTTCATATTTCGGTCAACTGCCTTCAAAGCTCGTTTATGGGCCATAGTGCATTTATTCCAAATGATTTTGCATTCTCGCAACGGCTTGTCAACCGTAAGAAGATTCAATGGCAGCTTCAAAGCGGAAAGAGCAATACCAGAGGATGCAACAGCTAACGCAATTTGCGATCTTGACCGAATTGTTGCCAGAATCAAAGAAATGATGAATGTCTTGCCTGTCCCACAGGGATCATCGAGAATGTAAATGCCTCCCGTTCCATCGTCAACAACCTACATCAGCGAATCGTACACGTTCGTTTGCTCGGCGTTCAACGGGGGCTCATTTGTTCTGATTCTTTCAGTCAGCTCATCTCGATCAAAGTCTTGATCTCGTTGCAAGTCGCGATTGAATGCATCGTGCATCGGACGATTTGGCACTGGTATTGCCAATTTCGGCAATAGACTGCCGCACATGAGCAATAACATGTCTTCGATCAGATGTTAATTTCAAGACCGAAATTCGATGTTGTCGTGCGAACTCTGTGGAAATTGTCGTCAGTCATCTTGTCCTTGTATTTGTCCCACAATGCGCTCGGGTTCGGCAGATGACACGTGACTATGGATGATCGCAAACAATGTACGAATTTGATTCGCTGGTGCAGAAACAGTTGCCTCGGCGAGCGTTTAGTTCCAATGTGTATCGTTTTCGAGCAAATGTAAAAGTTGGCGAGCTTCTCGAAATGTGGCTACTGAATGAAACGAATAAAATTTAGACGGTCCGTTTTCGACCTTGACGTACATGTCAACGCAGTACTGTTGAAATAACCGGCGATATCTTAACAGATGATGTCAACATCTTGCCGAATTATCAATCGATACGCATACAAATTCATTGAGCTAACCATTTTATTAGTTTCTTCTCCTGAAATACGAATACGAAACTTAAATGGAGAATGAAAAAGAAGTGATAACTTGTAAACAAACCTTTCATTCTATTGATCAATATTAAATTAAGGTGATAGCCATCTTTTTCACGACAAAACATCAACGGTATTGAAGTGCATCATATGACCGGTGAGTCTCGTGCACGTGGCCCCTGTTGTCTACCATCCCGATGCTTGAGAACAATATCGCGTGATTCCATATTCTTCTCAACAATCACCACTCGGCTTTATTAATAGTGGGATCATTGAATTGTCCTACATGGCATCCAGAGGGTCTTTTGTCTGCTCTGATAATGATTTGTGGACGTCAGATGCATTTTATTCAATGCGGTTTTGAACAATGCATTATGCTCATGCACATCTGCTAACATAACATAATAAATTTCACAATAATTCGATATTTTCCAAGCATCATAACGAATTTTCCACCTTTACTTCGACTGAAATCATTAAATCAAGCAAATCAATGCAAAGTTTCGTCGAAAAATCCAACTTTTTCGAGTTTTTTTCCGGAATTTTCTGAGTTTTCCACCAAGAATTTTTCTATTTACCGAAATGATTCACATCGTCCAAAATTATCAATTATAAAATAAAAGCAATCGAAAAAATTAAAATTTTTGGCATATTTTCCGTAATTTTTCAACAAAAATTTTCTATTTTTTCATTCGAAAAGTTACTATTAAACAATTACACACAAAAATTTAATAAAAATTCAATTTCCGATTTTATCAAATCAAGCACTATGATGCCAAATTTTTTAGAAAAAATTTAAGTTTTTCCGGAATTTTCCGAGTTTTCCACCAAGAATTTTTCTGGTTTTCCATTTGAAGCCATATGGGATTTTTTTGCAATTTTTCACAGTTACATCGTCCAAATTTATTAAATCATACGGTGAAATGCAAAATTTCGTCGAATTTTTACGGAATTTCGTAGCAAAAATTTTCTATTTTTCTATTCGAAAAGCCAATCTGCAACAATTGCACACAAAATTCCATACAAAAAGGCAATTATCGATTTCTTTCACATAAACCTTCTCCTGGCAAAAACGAACAACTGAAAAAAAGTTTGTGCAAAATCGGCCTAGCCGTTCTCAATTAATGAATTACTATACATTTGTTACACCATTTTTATATATATAGATATATGAAATAAACATATTAAGTTGTTTAGAAAAATTAAGCTTAGTTAAAAAGATGTCAAAAAAAAATTAATTTTGTAACCAGCATATATTATATTATCATTTCATTACTATTTGTTTCCTTTCATTAAAACAATCACTACATTTGTAACAATCATAAAACTACATATATCGTATAACTTTTATATTTTTATACCATCACCCTTAGGGATGAGGGTATATATCATTTGATACGAAAAAGTGTAACGCATTAAAGGAGACGAGTTAGACCCCAAGTATCTTAAGACCAAATTCATTTCAGAACTTTTTAAGAAGAATGATTTATGTCCGTCTGTCTGGATGGCTGGTCAGCATTATAACTCGAGTAAACCTTAACGGATCGGTATGAAAATTTACCAGTATTAAAATTTTTCGAAACGAACTTATGGGATTGTAAATGGACAGAATACCTCCACCCCTTCTGGTACCTCCCACACAAAATTACCTATTTTTGCATAATTAATTTTTCTTCCATAGCTGCCAAACAGACCATCGGAGAATATCTAAATTTGTACAAATTATTTATCTTGCAATAGTAGACAAACCCTTAGAAAGCCGAAACCTTTGCCACACCCCTTCTGGTACCTCACATACAAATGACCGAATTGACCCTTGTAGTTTTACATACATATCTTTTTTGTAAGTAAACTGAGATCACTCAAATTTTGCGTATGATGTTCGCTTATGCAAATTAGACTCAGGTATGAATATGGACTATATCGGTTCATGCCTTCTGGTACCTCCCATACAAATTTTTTGGAAAATTTATATTTCTCCCAAAACTTCCAAACGGACACTCGGGGGTTATGAAAATTGGTCGATAAATAAATGTTGTGATAGGAGGGGAGTGGGACTTTGCCCAGAGGCTGAAAGTTACTGATTGTCACTCACTTGGGAGTGACCAGAATCGATTCCTTTGCGGTGCTGTCCAAGCAGCTAACTACTTCCGGTCTTAGACCAAGTATTCCCCGGGCAATGACTTTAAAGCAACCGCTTAGAAGTTAGCTAGAGTTAGAAGGCGAAACGTTGAGTAACCTAATCGGCATGCTACCACCGATGCTTCTTAGGAAGTAGGTAACAGAAGTTACTAAAGCTCAACACAGGCTCTCCTAGTGGATTTGACAGCCCCAAGAAACTAGGATCGGGAGCGGTGACCTAATAAGCCACTCTCTTTAAACAAAATTTATTATGAAAACACGGAGAATAAATAAAACAAGAACCCCCCCAAATGGTGACGACCCCCTGCCAGCATTCCGACACGTCAGACAACGGGTTTAGGCTGGATAGCTTCGCAGCGGGAAGGAACATGGTAGTGAGTGGAACCAGATTTCAGCACAAAGATATCCACAAGGAAACTTGGCTATCCCCCGATCAAAACGCCAAAAATCAAATTGATCATGTGGTAATTGATGGCAGGCATGCATCTAGTGTCATGGATGTGCGTGTGATCCGTGGTGATAATATTGGCTCGGATCATTACCTGGTTGCAGCCAAGGTGCGCACAAGATTGAGCAGAGCGAAAAACGCACGTAACCAAACACAAAGAAAGCTGGACATCGCGAAGCTTCAAACCCCAGAGATAGCTACTACCTACTCCAACCAGCTCTCCCAACTTTTGCGACACAACGCCTCTACTTCTGACGTTCCCGATAAACAGTGGCAGCATATTGCGCATTCCATGGCAACCGCCGCAACAACCGTGCTTGGATATGAAAAGCGGCGCTCAGACGAATCCTGGTACGATGAAGAATGTCGCATAGCGTCTGAGGAACAGGATGCTGCTTATAGGGCAACGCTACAGCCAATTGCCAATTAGGGAACGGCATAAGGAGAAAGCAAAACGGGCGAGACAGCTATTTGGCGAAAAAAACGTCAGATGAAGGAACGGGAGAACGAGGATATAGAACAATACAGGAATAGAGGTGAGGACCGAAAATTTTACCAGAAAGTAAGAGCAAATGGATACGGAAATGGCCTCCCCACCTGTAAGGACAGTGATGGAAATCTGGTCACGGATACGCAGAGTGTGCTGCACATATGGAGAGAGCAACTGCTGGTTCCAGAAGGCAGCGCACGTGAAGTTATCACGCCAATTGTCGACGACGGCTTAGATTGCCCACCACCAAGTCAACCCGAGGTAAAAAGAGCAATATCGCGGCTGAAAAACAACAAAGCAGCCGGTGCCGACGGTCTGCCCGCAGAGCTCTTCAAGTCCGGTGGCGAGGAGCTGATAACGAGCATGCACCAGCTCCTGCGCACGGTTTGGCTTAAAGAATGTGTGCTGAAATAAGGTGATCATAGTGTGTGCTCCAACTACCGCGGGATCAGCCTTTTACCCATCGCATATAAGGTCCTGACGAGTGTGCTATGTGAAAGACTAAAGCCAGTGTTATCCAACTTGATCGGGCCTTATCAGTGTGGCTTTAGACCTGGAAAATCAACAACTGACCAGATTTTCACACTTCGGCAAATCCTGGAAAAGACTCAAGAGAAACAGATCGACACGTACCATCTTTTTGTCGACTATAAAGTTGCCTTCGACATCCCGATACGGCAGAAATTACTTGAAGCCATGGCTGAGTTTGGAATTCCAGCGAAGCTGGTACGGCTTTGCGGAATGACGCTGACTGACACTAAGTCTTCAGTGAAGATTGGCAAGGACCTTACGGAGCCATTCTGTACCAGACGAGGCTTAAAACAAGGCGGCGGCCTATCGTGTGATCTCTGAAGATTGGCAAGGACCTTACGGAGCCATTCTGTACCAGACGAGGCTTAAAACAAGGCGACGGCCTATCGTGTGATCTCTTGAACATAGTGATGAAGAAGATAATGAGAAAAGCTGCAGTAAACACGAGTGGTACTATATTCAACAAAAGCCACATGCTACTCGCGTACGCTGATGACGTAGACATCATCGGTCGAAAACTGCGAGATGTGACTGCAGCCTTCTCAGGTATACAGAAGGAATCAGCGAAAATGGGCCTAACGGTGAACGAGGACAACACGAAGTTATTAGTTTCAACGAACAAAGAATCTACTCGTTTGGGAAACTGCGTGAACGTTGACAACTATAATTTCGAGGTGGTAGATAATTTTGTCTACCTAGGCTCCGCCATCAACAAAGCAAATAATGTCAGCCTAGAAATCCGGAGAAGAATCCTGCTTGCAAATAAATGCTACTACGGACTAAGCAAGCGATTCAATGACAGAGCCATCTCTCGACGAACAAAACTCCAGCTATACCAGATACTGGTTCTACCTGTCTTAATGTATGGCCCAGAATCCTGGGTTATGACACAAGCGGATGAATCGTTTCTGACGGTATTCGAGAGAAAAACACTCCGTAAAATATATGGGCCCATCATCGTTAACGGAGAGTATCGGCGTCGTATGAATCATGAGCTGTACGAGCTGTACACTGACATTCAGGTCAAAATCCTATTTCTTTCATTTTGTGCCCTCAGATGGCAACCCTGAATCCTTTACCTAAGGATATATACTAATCCTCCGCTTTAAGACGCGCAAATACATACGTATCACACTCTAGCAAAGCTTTCGCTGTGTTAGAGCTGCTTTCTAGTTCGAAATATGTCTACTCGATGTCATCTATGCTTTCGCAGGGAAATTTTCTACTCTTACAAAACCTTAACTTCACATGTTATTTGAGCCTTCAACTGACAACGTAAGATATTGTTCCTACCACATCCTTTGTAATTGTTCAATTTCTACAATAAAAGGAGAAAACATTGTTCATTTCAACATTCTTATCCTGGTGTTTTCTTTCGTTTATTTTCCATTCTTTCGGTGAACAATTACTGGGCGAAATATTGCTATTCCGAGTCAATATTTCCGGCTCAGTTTTGTAACACTAAGTTCGTTTCAGGAAACCTCAAAAGGCAAATTATTTGACGTTATTATTATTATTATTATTTTATTAATAGATTCATATTATGTATTACAATTCAATATAAGTGTTAGTATTATTGGTTAATATAATTATGAACTATAATTGGCGAAGCATTTATTGCTGTAGCCAGATTGACAAAAGTTTAAAAGTTTTTAGCAAATCAAAGTTTTCCTTTCTTTATATAATGTGAACGTATTAAATGTAATGGAAATGGAATATAATAATTGATTAAACCTCAAATTCTTTCATTATTAAGTTTCTAAATTTCAAACATGATTCTAGATATAAATATAGCGAGTTGAAATTGATGCCATTTAATATATTAATTACTTCAGTATGATCTAGGGAAATATAGCCAAAATGTATTCTTCTTATTTCTCTGTAAATAGGACAAATACCAATGAAATGGAATGTATTTTCTGATTCGTGCATGTTGCACATTGTAAAAATGCCATTAGTATTGTTCTTGAAGCATCTAGCATTCAGATCTAATAGCCCACACCTAGCTCTTATAATCAGACTCGTAGCCCGCGCTGAAAATTCGGCCGTCATTAATGGCGTAACACTGTAGTCAAGCTGAGAATACAGATCGTGAAATTGGGAATTGGAAGCATCGACGACAAATTTTTCTCTCTCCTTAATCGCCACTAAATCTACGATCTCTTTCCAGTATAGACATACAGGAATGTCATTATCAGGAGCAGAAAAATTTACCGTATTACTTAAATTCACCCATTCTCTAGCCCAAAATACGTTCATTCTTATTATCGTTTCCGCCAGTATACGAGGTAATCTATCTGCACTTAAGGAAAGTACCCTGTTCACATAGGAGAAGTGTAGTTTCAGTGAAGAAATATAAAGAGAGCTATACCCGGTTTCCAAATATAACACATAATTCGGAGCATTAGCTGGAAGGTGCAGCATTTTCTTAATGAAAAAACGGAACAGCTTCTCTACATCATCATATTTTACGTAACCCCATATTTGAGCAGCATACAACATTATAGATTTTGACGCAGCATTAAAGATTTTCAATTTGTTAACATTAGATTTCTTTGGATTATTAATATATTTTGACCATGTCGAACTTATAGCAACTTTGGAAGCAGAAAGTTTGTTCTTTAAATGACTTCTAAAAGATGAATTGTATGTTATGTCCACCCCAAGATACACATAATTATTGACAATTTCTATATTATCTTCCCCATAATTTCACTTCAAATTCTGAGAAAACCTAGTACCATTTCGAAAAACCATTATCTTAGATTTTGACAAATTGACTTTTAAACTCCACATGGAACAGTAACTCTGAAGAGCATTAATCATATCCTGTAGTCCATTAGGTGTATCAGAGAGTATCACAATGTCATCTGCGTATAACAGGATCTTCACATTAATACCAGCCACATTCAAGCCACCTGGCAAAAAATCTGGAAGGTCACTTATGTAAAGTGAAAATAACAATGGACTCAATATACACCCTTGCTTGACACCTGTTTCCACTGCCAAATAGTCAGAGAACATATTTCCGTCCCAAACCCGGATTTCTGTAGTATCATACAGAGATTGCAGAACCCTAATAATCTTGGATGACATGCCTATACAAGATAGCTTATAGAACAAACTATTTCTGGAAATCATATCAAATGCACATGAAAAATCAACAAAAAAATGCATATGTATATTTACCACTTAGTTTGTTCAAATTCACAACATTAACCAGATTAAATATATTGTCCACCGTAAAATACTCCCTTCGAAAGCCAGCCTGGAATTCATTCAAAACACTGTTTTTGAATAACCAACCGGATATGCGATTCAAAAGAATATTGTTGAAGATCTTGCAGATAGTATCTATTAGCGACAGACCCTATAATTAGTGACCAAATTTGGATCGCCCTTTTTATATAATGGAATTAAAATAGACTGTTTAAAAGACAAAGGAATATTTTCCTGTAAAAATATTTTGTTAAAAACAAACAGAATCTCGTTTATAAGGCACGGAGGGGCATATTTATAAAATTCATACGGAATTCCATCAGAACCTGGGGATTTATTCGGTTTAAGTAGTCTTACAACTGCATATAGTTCACAGAGTTCTATAGGGGAGTCCAAAACAGAGTCGACATTACAGGGCATACACCAGCTAATAACCTCAACCTCATCTTGGTTTCGTAACATTGAGCTAAAATGCAAGTAAAAATCGTCAGCATCCAAGTTACAATTCGGCAAATGTTTCCTGGTCTTTAAAAAATTGGAAATGCTCCACCATTCTTTGCTACAGGTGACTTTATCAAGCATACTAATATTTCTATTTTGATACTGCAGTTTTTTTAATCTACACAATTCTAGGTAGCCAGACCTGGACGAAAGAAAGCGAGATCTGTTATGAGCCGTATGTTTCTATCTTAATTTTCTAAGATTTTTTTGCATGACGGAGTAAAATCGGAAGCACTTCCAGTCGAACCATTTCTGTCTTGGTTTGAAAAAAGATCTACCCGGCTTTCTAACATGTGCGTTCTTAATTTTAGCCTTAATCGCATGTACCATTTCATCAACAGAAACGTCCTTTCAAAAAGATTATTTCTCGAAAGGTTACTCCGATATTGGTCAGCAAATGTCCCGTTCCAAAACAGTTTCCGAAAAATAACCCCCGTCTTATTTTCAGATGAACAGGTCGGAATCTTGATTCTCAGACATAATGGCATGTGGTCAGAATAAGGTTTAGATGCTACAGAGAAACTATCAACCAATTGTAGAAAGTTATACGAACATATGCAATAATCAATCACAGAACTACCCATAACACCACAAAAGCTATAATCACCCTGAGCATCATCCACCGTTCTGCCATTCAGTACGATTCCCCCTACCTTATCGATTATATCCATAAGGCGACGACCCTGCCAATTTATAATTTTATCCTTAGAACATCTAAGATTATTAATCTGTTGAAAATCCCGTAACTCATTTTCATCTATATACTGTTCTTCACCTATACGAGCATTCAGGTCACCTACGATACAAAAACACAATTTAATTATCTAGGAATAAAATAAAATACATCATCGCTAAATGTGGAAGATAGTACTACATTGTTGTTAATTGTAATAAACTTTAATGCAAATTTTTTCCGAATTTCCTTCTTGAACCCATATAGACACTCACATACACATTCGCATAAACACTCAGCCATTCCCGTTGGTAAACAGAGCCAACAAACAACCATCGCTTCGTTGCTGTGTTTATGCTTTGTTTACGTTCAAGCGTCTCTTGAGTTTCACTCAATTTTGAGCGCATTTTGTTTTTCGACAATAGTGTGCCCTACATTCCGTTCGAGTCGCTACACATTGGGTGTGCGACATACAATATATATATATATATATATATATATATATTTATTGGTAAATAAAATCTCTTAGAGGTCATACTATTGTGCATGTAGGGTATTATACTAGTATTACTATTGGAAAAGAACCCTACATTCAGTTCGAGTCGGTATTCATTGCGTATGTTACTTTCTTATCGTAACGAACATATATTCAATTTTCGAGCTCGTTTGATTTGAGTGTTTTCAATTATCATTTTTAGATTCCGTGCACCCTACAGACCGTTCGTGTCGGCACATTAGTTGTTTGCGACACAATTTTAATAATAAATTTACTTTTTTTATTATTATTTATTTTTTTTTGGGCTGATTTATACTATTTATTGAAAAATCAATAATTATAATATATATAAATTTATTCACCAAAATAAATTTCAATAAAATAAATTAACTTCAGTAATTCAATTAAAAAAAAGAAGGTTTCTTTTAAATAAATAAATTAATTTTGGGTTATTAAACTATAGTTAATAACTATATAAGTTACTTAAATAAAAAGAAATTGAAAACCAATTTAAATTTGCCAATTAAAGAATATTTTTGTGCAAATTTTTCCAAATTTAGTTGGGTTAATTTATTTTTTTCTCTTTTTTTTATTTTCTGAAAATTTTTTCCAAATTTCGTTCAACTTGTTTTTCCGTTTTATATTATTCGTCATTGCGCTATGTCTCTTGATTCTTTTATTCGTCTGACAGACACCATCGTTGAGTTCGATTCAGACATCAGCGATAATATTCTTCCTCTTGGTACATCTCATTCGGTTAAAATTCACCAAGAGGAATTGAAGTCTATATGGTCACAGATAAAATCTGTTCACGAATATCTTCGTGATCGTAGACATGAAGGGGAAGAAGAGAGCGATGAAGATCATGCCTCAGAGCTAGAGACAATTCGAGCAACGTTCAAGACAACATATATAACATATTGTAAATGTTTGTCGAAGCTCTCTCAGCTCTCTGATGCTGCTGCAGTTCCAAAGCAGTCTCCTTCCGCCTCTCTCACACCTTCTCCTGCATCCGATACGGCCCCAGTTCACCCGGGACATGCTTTTCAACTTCCGCCGTGTGACATGGAAGTATTCAATGGAGACTACATGTCTTGGCCCACCTTTAGGGATATGTTTACTGCGGTGTATATAAAGAATTTGCGACTCAGCCCAGTAGAAAAACTATTTCACTTAATACAGAAAACCAAAGGTGAGGCAAAAGAAATAGTTCAGAAAAGTCCGCTAACAAATCAATGTTTTGAGTTAGCATGGAGTAGTCTCTGTGACCGGTTTGAAAATAAGCGTATTCTCGTGAATGGACAATTCAAAATTCTTTTCAACCTTGCATCTATTTCTACCGAATCTGGGCAAGCACTGAAACGGCTTCAGAGAGATATAAATTCCTGCATTGCAGCTCTGAAGCTTTATAATATTGGAGTGGAAAGCTGGGATCCCATATTTGTATTTCTGTGTTCGAATCGTCTTCCGGATTCGACCCTCACTATGTGGGATCATACCCTTTCCGATAAGACTGCCATTCCAAAGTGGTCTGACCTTGACAGCTTTCTCACTAATCGGTATCTGACTCTGGAGTCGGTTTCTGAAATTCGAAGTGGGTCAGATCAGCCCCGACCCAAAGAGAAATCTACAGAGCAAATTTTCAAGCGTCCGAAAAAAGTAAGTGCTTTTCAAAATAATGTTGCAAATCCGAAATGTCCATTATGTTCTAATGAGTCGCATATTATCCGAAAGTGTCCTACATTTCTGAGCATGGCTATTGACAAGCGTATTTCCAAAATTAAAAAGCAAGGACTTTGTCTCAACTGCTTTTCAAAAACCCATGCAGTTAAAAATTGTCCGAGCAAAAATAACTGTTTCACGTGTAATAGACGCCTTAACACATTGCTCCACAAAGAATCCAACAACTCAGCGCACGATATTCCGGTACAACATGTTCCTAAATCGACATTGAATCCAAATTCCGCTGCATTTTCTGTTTCTGATTCAATACAGTCCACAAGTTCGGCAGTTGGAAATGTTCAGACATGTTTTTCGTCAAATTTACGTAGTGTCTTATTAGGTACCGCAGTTATTAATATTCTGCACTCTGGTGTGACATATACTGCACGCGCGCTCTTGGATTCAGGTTCTGAAGGTACTTTCATTGCAGAACGACTTTTCCACGCTCTGAAATTGCCATACAGGCGCACGACAGCAACGGTTTCTGGTTTAAATAATTCAGTTTCAGCTAATGTTCAGAAAGAATGTACTCTTGGTGTTCGTTCGAGAGTAAGGGAAGATTTTAAAATTTCGCTGAAGGCTTTGGTTATACCAAAACTGGCTGGCAATCTTCCCTCTCATTCTATTCCGGCTTCTACATTCGCTGATATTCCACAGATACCACTGGCAGACCCTCATTTCTACAAAAGTTCGCAAATTGATATGCTGATTGGAGGTGACATCCTACCTTCAATTATTCTTTCGAGTTTACGGCAAAATGTTTGCGGATCTCTAATGGCCCAGGATACAGTTTTCGGCTGGATTTTAACGGGTCCAGTGGGTAGTTGTTCACCTAGTTCATTAAATATAGTTTCAAACTTCTGCGAAATCTCCTTAGATAAAGAGATTTCACGCTTTTGGGAGGTGGAGAATCTTCCAAGGAAGAACTTTATGTCTCCATCCGACAAATTCTGTGAAGACTTGTTTGTATCCACCACAAAAAGAAATGATGAAGGCAGATATGTAGTATGCTTTACATTTAAAGAAGGGTTTCCGAAAAACTTGCAAATCGGTCATTCCAGATCGAGTGCGATGGCGCAATTTCAGAGGAATGAAGTTCGACTACTCCGTAATCCTGGCTTCAAGGAGGAGTACGACCGAGTTGTTCAAGAATATGGTCACTTAGGTCATATGCGGCAAGTTTCACCACGTATAACGTCAATAAGTCCACAGTATTACTACATGGCTCATCATGCGGTTATAAAACCGGAAAGTACTACAACTAAGGTTCGCGTTGTGTTTAATGCTTCGTCTCCATCCTCCAATGGGTTAAGTCTTAATGATATTTTGCATACGGGTTCAATATTGCAAAACGACTTAACATTACTAATTCTAAGGTGGTGATTCTTTCAATTCGTTTCCAATGCCAATATCCAGAAGATGTATCGGCAAATTTTAGTTCATCCAGATCATACTGCATTCCAGATGATCTTACACCGTGACCATCGCAATAAAAACATCCAAGATTACGAACTTCAAACGGTTACATTCGGAGTTAATTGTGCTCCTTACTTGGCAATTCGTATTCTGCTAAAGCTGGCTGATGACGTCGCTTCAATTTTTCCTACTGCGAGTAACATTCTTCGAAATTATATGTACGTTGATGACGCTCTTGCAGGAGCACATTCCATTCCAAATGCGCAAAAAGCTATACAGGAGCTAAAATCCGCTCTAGAGTCCGCTGGCTTTTCATTGCGAAAATGGACAGCAAATTCAAAAAAAAATGCCTTCCTCAAGAGCATTTGCTACATGAAGATTTTCTTGATTTCGAAGAAAGTAGCACTACAAAAATGCTAGGCATTCGTTGGAATGCTCGTTCTGATTGTTTCTTTTTCGTTACTAAACCGTTTCCAGACATCTGCAAGTACACGAAAAGAACGATTCTTTCGCAAATTGCAAAGTTATTCGACCCTGCAGGGTGACTTTCCCCGTGTATTGTCTTGCCAAAAATTCTGATGCAGAAGGTCTGGGCAACTGGTATCGGCTGGGATGACATTCTAACTTCCGACATAATATCGCAATGGAAAATTTTTCAGTCAAATTATTCCTTCATCAATAAAGTTCGTATTCCGCGCTAGGTCGATTACCCTCCAGGTTGCAATGTTCAATTCCACGGCTTTTGTGATGAGTCGGAAAAAGCATACGCAGCGGCCTTATACGTTCGGATTACTAACGGACATTCTATTTCGACTCACTTGGTGTATTCACGGACGAAAGTTGCTCCTTTAAAGACATTGTCCATACCAAGATTAGAGTTATGTGGAGCGGTTCTTTTGGCAGACATGATTGATAGCCTACTTCCAAGGCCTGAAATTTCTTCATTTTCCGTTTACTGCTGGACGGACTCCACTATTGTGCTTTCGTGGTTATCCAAACCTCCTTGTTGTTGGATGACATTCGTAGCGAACAGAGTTTCCAACATTATCCAAATTGTTGATCCATCCAAATGGCGTCATGTAACTTTGGAAAATAATCCAGCTGATTTGGCAAGTCGAGGGCTAATGCATCAAGATATCGTGAATAATACTCTCTGGTGGTCTGGTCCGCAATGGCTTAGCCATACTTCTGAACCGTGGTCTAACGGTAATATTCCATCGGAGCTTGACACAGACTTAGAAAAGAAGTCTGTTCAGGTTCATTTTACGTACTTTTCCAATTTTGATGATATTCTTGAGAGATTCAGCTCTTATCCTAGAGCACTCCGTGTACTTGCCTATATGTACAGATTTTTCTATCGTACACATCCGAGGTATCGTTCGAGTTATGTTCGAGAGTCGACCACCCTAGCAAGTTCTGAATTAGCCATGGTGAGAAATCGTCTCATTTCAATAACGCAAAAGGTCTACTATCCAAATGAGTATAGGGCCTTATCCGCAAGGAGTACAATTTCTTCATCCAGTTGTCTCCTAAATCTTAATCCATTCATTGATTCTGAAGGATTAATTCGTTCATATGGCCGATTGGAGTCGTCACCGGGCCTTACCTATAATGAAAGGCACCCTATTATTCTTCCCTATAGTTGTCGATATTCAAGGCTTTTGGTAGATTTCGTTCATTCGATTACCTTACATGGCGGTAATCAACTTGTTCTTAGAGTCATACGATCCCAATATTGGATACCAAAAGTTAAAAACTTGGTAAAAGCTACCATCAACAAATGTAAGCCCTGCATTTTATACCGAAAAAGGTGTCAAAAACAGTTAATGGCTGCATTACCTCCAGAAAGGTCGGAATATTCACGTCCTTTTACTCGCACGGGCCTTGATTTCGCGGGTCCTTTTGACATTAAGACCTACAACGGACGAGCCTGTCGTATTACGAAAGGCTACGTCTGCGTATTCGTGTGTTTCTCGACAAAAGCTATCCACTTAGAGGCAACTTCTGATTTGTCGACCTCCACTTTCATGGCTGCATTTCATCGGTTCGTTTCGGGCAGAGGTTGTCCGTTACATTTATATTCCGACAACGGAACAACTTTCGTGGGTGCATCGAGACTTTTGGCTAGAGAATTTATTCGAAATTCACAGGAGATGCTTACCGCCAATTATGCTCATCAGAACGTATCTTGGCACTTCATTTCCCCTGGCGCTCCTCATATGGGTGGGCTATGGGAAGCAGGAGTCAAAAGATTCCAGACCCACTTCCGCAAGATGACTAGCTCATCAAAATTCACATTTGAAGAGTTTTCAACATTGTTGGCTCGCATTGAGGCGTGTCTAAATTCGCGCCCTTTGTCTCCAATGTCGCTAGAACCTTCTGATTTTTCTGCCTTGACGCCCGGACATTTCCTTATTGGTAGTCCAATTCTTACTCCAGTAGATCCGGCAGTTCAAGAGTCAACGGCCTCTATGCTTCATAGGTGGCACAAATTGAAAGTTATCCACCAGAGTTTTTGTTCTCGGTGGAAGAATGAGTATCTGCGCGAGCTCAATAAACGCAATAAATGGAAAACTTCTGAACAGAATCTACAAGAAGGATCGCTCGTTGTTATAAGAGATGAAAATCTTCCACCAAATTCATGGCGCTAGGGCGTATTTCGAAATGCTATACGGGTCAAGACAATCGTGTACGTGTTGCGGACGTAGACCAATTACAAAACTTGTTCTACTTTCACCCGCAAATTAAGTCGTTCTCTTTCTTCTACCCCCTGTTTTTCCAATGTTAACCAAGTCCAACGTCTTTTGTCAATTAGAATAATATGCCACGCACCTCGGGTAAAAATAATAAACGCCAGCAACGTCGCGTTAATAGAAAACTACCGCCGAACTAAAATTCGTACATGTGTCGCCTTTGCAACAGCCCTCATCCTTTGCGCACATGTGCAAAATTTCTAAAAATGAATATGAGCGAACGTTTGAATGCAGTTCGGAAACACAAATACTGCACTAATTGCCTGGCACATGAGCATTCGCATGGAACTTGCTTCTCGAAGCGTGGTTGTAAGCACTGCCAGAAGCACCATCACACGATTTGTCCATTAGAGCTGCGATCCCGATTCGATCCGAGTGGCAAAGTCGAAGCTATGCTGCGGGTGGACAGCCGCATATCTCTTAGGACCCCAACAAAATCCCTTCCTGAGACATTTAAGAAAAATTTTGCAAACTTATTCCTGGCTGACGCTAAATTTTACGAGTCAGGGCCAATTGATGTGATCATTGGTGTAGATGTTTACCCGAAGGTGGTGACGGAAGGATCTTACAACAGGGCCGGTTTTCCGTCAGCTCTTAATACAATATTTGGATGGGCGATCTATGGCTCCTGTTCCCAATAATTTACAAGTATTATTTTTTCTATACTGCTGAAATAAATTACAACTGAATTCAAATTCATTTCTTGCACTTTTTAATGAACGAAAACACACACTTTCTTTTTCAGCTATTGTTATTATTGTTCAATCATTTTTTGTTACTTAAAACATAAATTTAAATTTCGTATTTTCCTAGCCTTTCTCTGAGAAGGTATAAATGACATCTCTTCCGAAGTTTAATTGCAGCGACACTGCAAGGCGGGCGGTAATGTTCAGGTCAAAATCCTATTTCTTTCATTTTTTGCGCTCAGATGGCAACCCTAATTAATTAAAGAGTCTATGGGCTTGTAATTTTTATTAATAAGTAACGACTCCATAATGATTTTTTAGTCTCATGTGCACTAAAAATGCCTCTTATTGCATAAACATATCCATCAAAATTATTTTTTAAATTATAAATTAGATTTTTAATTCTATATTCATATGTTTTTGTTGCTTTTGTGTGTTATTATAACTATTTTTAACAAATTTTGAATAAAATTTCTACAAGCTCAGCTTCAGGGTAGAGGGACTATATAATTTTAAACGGCAAAAAGTTTAACACAACAGAGCATATAACTGAGACTATAGATTTTTTTAGAAAAAATTAGTTTTGAACCTTTTTTACGCAATAAAGCTATGTCCGTCTGGCCGGCTGGGTAAATGGTTAGGACGATAATTGGAGTAGTTCTTAATCAATTTGAATAGAAATTTACCAGTGGCATAAAATTCACTAGTGGTGATGTTGGTTGGAAACTAGGCGAAATAGCCACGCCCCCTCAAGTACCTCCCATACAAAATGACCTATTTCACTAAAATCACTATTCTGTCACTAACTTCATGCTGGAGGGCTCTACGAAGCTAAAATTTGGATGGTATTATTATTTGACAGCGTGTAGTATATACTAAAATAATGGGTCCACTTGCCCCGCCCCTTCTGGTACCACCCATACAAATTAGCATTACTTTTTATACTTTATTGTAGCCAAAAATCACATTTTTGCTCTGATGTTAACAAAACTTTGCACATCTTAGTTTTTTTACACTATTCTAATGTGGTAACAAAACTAAGCATATCGGTTCAGATTTAGATATAGCCCCCATATATATGTTTGTTTCACGATATATACTTTTTTACAGAGGTAGTGAATTTTGATTATAATTATAAACAATAAATAAACTTTTGACATACAAGTATTTCATATCATTAGAAAGGGAATAACATAAGGTTTAATAATTTACAAAAATTAATTAAAAGCACGTTTTATTTTGGGCATGATTCTGAGTCAAATATAAAATTTGGTCAAAACGTATTTTTTAGAGAAATAATATCTTATATGAAAAATAGCGTAAAATTCAAACGGACTGGAATATCTTAACGAAATATTGGAATAATGTACATAAAACTGTCCTTAAAAAAACGAATAACACTATGTTGCCATATCTTACAACAAAATACCCAAATTCCCAAAACGGGGAAAATATGTTCCAAAATTTCGATTTTTTTACTAAAATGGCCACACTGTCTTTGTTTATGGAAGGGATATTGAAATACGTTACGGTTACCTAGTCCTCATATGTGGTCAAAAAAATATATAATGAGCTTTCTCGTTGGCGCTTTGCGTTTTGAGAATTTTCAAAAACAAAAAAATTTTTTTTTCAAAAATTGGGTATTTTTGACTTCCCTTGCCGGGGAACCATTTTGTTGAACTGATTCAAATTTAGCATTAAATGCATCTGAATAGAAATTTTTATAAGAAATAATAAAGAAATTGCCACCTCCTGGAAGAAATTTTTTTTTTACAAACGAAAGAATATAGTCGCCTTTTTGCAAAAAAACAGTAAAAATAGGCCTTTTTTTGAGAACTTTTACTTGCGATGCTTATAACTTTTGATTGGAACAAAATATTTGCATTATTTTTTCAGCAATTTCATTCAGAATAGAATAAGCTAACTAACGATATAAATATCTTTAAAATCAAGGAACAACTGAGCTCACACCCTTAAAAACACTAAATCAATCTCGTCCAAAAATGACACAATTTTTTTTATTTTCTCAAATATCTCTTGACCTAAATGAGATAACATGTACATTAGGGTAATAACTTTTTGCATTTTTTGCAAATATCAAATCTCCCCAGACAAAATCGTGTAGGGCATGGAAAAATATTAAGAACTGCGTTTTTAGTTTTTCGCTATCGTTAAAAAAAGGTCACGCACCAAACGCGTTAAAGTTTTGAACCAAACAAAGTTAAAAAAAAAAATTTATGAAATAAAAATAGTACAAGATATATATCCGCTTTGTAAAACATCGCGTATTTTGAACCTAAAGTTTATATCTTACAATACCTACTTTAAATCATTTATTGTTATTATTTGTTTACATATTTACATACGTATAAAACAAATTTAAAAAAAATTGTTATTAAAAAAAAAATTAAAAAAACATATATAAAAGGCATTTTAGAAATCGCTGTCGGTGCGTAAGGTTTTTTTAGCAAATTGAACTGAAATAGTTTTTTTTTATCATTAATACAATATTTGCCATTAGAAAAGCCCTGGGGAGAATGTTGTCCCAAAAAAAGTTATTATCCTAATGTACATTAGTACATTAGGATAAGTTATTATCCTAATGTACATTAGTACAATTTTTTTTTAAATTTGTTTTATACGTATGTAAGTATGTAAACAAATAATAACAATAAATGATTTAAAGTAGGTATTGTAAGATATAAACTTTAGGTTCAAAATACGCGATGTTTTACAAAGCGGATATATATCTTGTACTATTTTTATTTCATAAATTTTTTTTTTTAAACTTTGTTTGGTTCAAAACTTTAACGCGTTTGGTGCGTAACCTTTTTTAACGATAGCGAAAAACTAAAAACGCAGTTCTTAATATTTTTCCATGCCCTACACGATTTTGTCTGGGGAGATTTGATATTTGCAAAAAATGCAAAAAGTTATTACCCTAATGTACATGTAAGTATGTTTTTTCAAGGTTTTTCGAAGCACTATCTAAATGCATAAAATCTTTTAAATCGGTTCATAAATGCACATTCCTCAAGCATTTAAAATTTTGAAACACCCGAGGTGACCAAATTTGGCGGGCCACGCAGTAGCCCCCACACCCCCTAGGGAGCCGAATATTTCCAAATCATCTTGAAATCACCTCAGCTTAAACTGTTTTCAATTTCATCAAGATACCATTATCCGTTCAAAAGTTACAGAATTAATTCCAAAAAAAAACAAAAAGGAACCACTGTGCAATGTAGTACACAAAACACTTTGTTTTATTGCATTTGAACTACACGATCCTAACTACCCTGTTATATACAATAAATTCTTTGTTCTCGCACCTAGAATTTAACCAAAGCACTCAAACAGTGATTATGTTCTTATTTGCTAGCTTCAAGGTTGACAAGTTGAAGTTTGTGATAAACTTCTACGAAGTTAAAAATCTAGTAGAGTTCGCCAAAGGGTGTACTTTATGTGTAAATATAAAACTCGCCTTTTTAGAAAAACTTGTGATTCTTACAAAACAAAACGGCGGAAAGCTGTAGTTGTAAACTCAGCTTGATCAAAATTAAAATCTGAATTACACCAAAATAAATCAGACGATAGTAAGAAAGTTACAGTCGGGCAACCCGACTTACATATACCCTCAGTGAGGGAGGGGCGATTAGTATGGAAGGAAAAATCTTAATGGACGCTTCGCGTTTCAGATTCTTGGGATTGTTCTGAGCAAAAAAGTCTACTAGACCATACGTCTACGGTGAAAATCGAGCTTCCAAATTTTGACTTGAAGTTTTTTCTCAAACTATATTTTTTTGGAAAATTTGCAAATTTTCTTGGGCCCATATTTCTTATTTTCAAAAATAAGGTTACAGCTATTGTCTCGGGCTACAATCTCTGAACATTTTACTTAGAAAAAACTTCGTTTTCATGGTCAAAAAGTGGAAAATGTAAAAAATTCACCATTTTTTGTCACGTTTTTTATACCATCACCCTTAGGGATGAGGGTATATATCATTTGATACAACCCAAAAGTGTAACACATAGAAGGAGTCACTTTAGACCCTAGGTTTCTTTGAACCAAATTCGATTCATGACTTTTGAAGTCGTTTGAGCCATGTCCGTCTGTCTGTCCGTCTGTCCGGCTGGTTCGCACGATAACTTTCGAAAGACGTAACCAAATGTTTAGAAATTTTGCACGAGTTATTATTTCCTCAAATCTACTTACGGTATTGCAAATGGGCTACATTCTCCCGCCCCTTCTGGTACCTCCCATACAAATACATCATTCATCACTTTAGAAATCGGGATCGTACCCAAATTCTGTATTTGGTAAAGCTATAACAGGATAAAGTTTTGGAAAAAAATTTCAACGCCTAGCCCCGCCAATTCTTTTACCTCCCATACAAATCTACAATTCCGCCCACTATAGAGATGGAGGAATAATATCAATAAATCAAACTTGATCGAACAGGTGTGGAATGCTGCTGCAACGAACGGAGAGATCGTATTGGACATTTATCATATTGGAATATTGGACATTTATCATATTACGTAATGATAATATTATTATTATATTATTATTAAATATTATTTGAAATGAATTCTGTTTATGTTTGCATAAACAGTTTATATTTTATTCAATTTGTCATGTTCAATTTGTCGGATCCGATACTGATCCGCATGGCGCACAAAAACGGAAATCATGTAATGAAAAAGTGTTCAAAATTGACAATTGACTTCGGATCCAATACTGATCCGCATGGCGCACAAAAACGGAAATCATGTAATGAAAAAGTGTTCAAAATTGACACAATTAAAAAATTTTCAGGAAAACATGTGGTTTTTGGTTACCAAATAGATGCACGTAGGTTGTTTACTAATGACAGTAACATTAATATTATGACAAATAGTTCTATGCGAGTTAAAGGCGAGCTGCAGCAGAATGTGCTTACTAACATAACCAAGATTTTTAAAATTAAAATAGGAAAACACTGTATTTTTTGCCCCTAATTCAATAATGGCGTAGCCCCAGCCATGACATCAAAATTGTACTAGGCGATTTTAATGCTAAAATAGGCAGGGAGACCGCATTTGAGCCTACAATCGGAAAATTCAGTCTGCACACCGAAACGTCGAACAATGGCATCAGACTGATTGATTTCTCTGCGGCAAGAAATATGGTAGTTAGCAGCACTAGATTTGACCATAAAAATATTCATAAGGCAACATGGTTATCTCCAGATCAATTGACGAGGAATCAGATAGATCACGTGGTAGTCGATGGACGGCACGCATCGAGTGTTCTAGACGTACGAGTGATCAGGGGTGCGAACATTGACTCTGATCACTTCCTTACCGCAGTTAAGGTACGCACTAGGCTAAGCATGGCGAAAAACGTACGTAACCAGGCACAACGAAAGCTGGACATCGGTAAACTGCGGACCACAGAGGTAGCGGATGCCTACTCCAACCACCTAACTCAACTGTTGCGGAATGCTCCAACCCCTGATAATATAACCTCGCAGTGGCAATATATAGCCGACTCCATAGAACGGGCTGCGAGAAGCGTACTTGGGTACTCAAAGCCGTCTCAAGAAGATGCCTGGTACGATGATGAATGTCGCAATGCCACGAGAGAGACGGATGCTGCATACAGGGCAAAACTGCAGCCAATGGCAACGCGAGCTGTTCGTGAACGGCACAGGGAGAAGAGACGACAGGCAACTCGTCTTTTTAGAAGAAAAAAGAAGGAGCTGAAGAAGAGACAGGATGAGTGTACTGAGTTGCTCCGAAGTAGAGGGGAAGCCCGAAAATTCTACAAGAGAGTTAAAGCGAGAATGCGTGGAACAGGGTTGCCCTCCTGCAAGGACAGCGATGGTCAGCTAGTGACGGACGCGGATAGCGTTCTGAAGATATGGAGAGACCACTTTAGAAATTTACTGGATACTGACACCACTCCAGAAGACCCCGCTCCAATACATGACGATGGTATTAACTGTCCACCTCCGAGCCAGAGCGAGATACGTTTGGCCATCTCCCGCCTTAAAAACAACAAAGCTGCTGGAGCCGATGGTCGCCCTGCTGAATTGTTTAAGGCTGGCGGGAAGGAACTGATTAGGAGCATGCATCAGCTCATGGAGAACATCTGGCAAGAGGAGAGCATGCCCGGGGATTGGAGTCTCAGTCTGTTATGTCCCATATACAAGAAAGGAGATCGTAGTGAATGTAAGAACTATCGTGGAATAAGCCTATTACCAATTGCGTACAAGGTCCTTTCAAGCATATTGTGTGAACGTCTAAAGCCAATTGTAGAAAAACTAATTGGACCATATCAGTGCGGCTTTAGACCAGGCAAATCTACGACGGATCAAATATTCACCTTACGACAGATCCTGGAAAAAACCCATGAAAAACAGATCGACACCTACCACCTCTTTGTCGACTACAAAGCTGCCTTCGACTCTCCGATAAGGAATAGGCTTTATGAGACCATGTCTGGGTTTGGTATTCTTGCAAAGCTGATTCCACTTTGCAAATGTACCTTAGACAACACCAAATCCTCTGTTAAGATTGGTAAGGATCAGTGTAAACCATTTAACACGGAAAGAGGTATCAGGCAGGGCGATAGCCTGTCTTGTACACTATTTAATATAGTTATGGAGAAGGTGATGAGAAAGGCTGGTGTCAACATGTCTGGCACCATATTCCACAAGAGCCACATCCCACTAGCCTATGCCGATGATATAGACATCATTGGTCGAAATCTGCGGGATGTTACTGCAGTTTTCTCATCACTAAAAAAGGAGTCAGCAAAAATGGGTTTAGCGGTCAACGAGGACAAAACAAAAATAATGATTTCCTCTCGTTGGGGACGCACCGTGAACGTTGACAATTATTGTTTTGAGGTAGTCGACGAGTTTACCTACCTCGGATCTTCCGTCAACAAGAAAAATAATGTCAGCCAAGAAATTAAACGGAGAATAGTGCTAGCCAATAGATGTTTCTACGGACTTCGGCAGCTCTTTAGTAACACCACCTTATCTCGGAATACTAAGAAACAGCTTTACCAGGTGCTAATCTTACCCGTTCTTTTGTATGCTGCCGAATCATGGGTGCTTACGACAACGGACATACAAATCCTGGAAGTATTCGAGAGAAAAGTACTCCGAAAAATTTATGGACCTATCTGTGTCGACGGCGAGTTTCGCCATCGGATGAACCATGAGCTGTATGAGCTTTACCACGACATCGACGTAGCTAAAAGAGTCTGAATGCAACGACTACGATGGCTGGGTCATGTTGCCAGGATGGATGTAAATGCTCCAGTGAGAAATGTGTTTGAAGGCGAACCTGAAGGACGGCGCAGAGCAGGGAGACCCAAACTCTCTCTGGTAGGACTAACTGGAGAACACATGCACAAGACCGAAGCGTGTGGAATTCTTTCGTACTTCAGGCCTCAAACTTATGAAACATGTTCGTAAGTTGTAATGGGCCACTTAAGTAAGTAAGTAAGTAATTCAATAAACTAAACTAATATTATGTTATATATGTTTATATTATACAATTCAATTACAATTATGTAATACTTCCTACAATAAAAAAAAATAATATGAATGCATTTTCAACCAAGTTTGAGAATTTTTACTTAAATTATGATTTCACAGATTCCGTTTTGTCGGATCCGGAACTGATCAGTTTTGGATCCGACTGCGCAGATTCCGTTTTGTCGGATCCGGATCTGATCAGTTTCGGATCCGAATGCGCGGATTCCGTTTTGTCGGATCTGGAACTGATCAGTTTCGGATCAGACTCCACGGATTCCGTTTTGTCGGATCCGGATCTGATCAGTTTCGGATCCGGAACTAATCAGTTTCTCCAAGGGTCACCAAGTAAAAGAATGTAAAAGTACATTCAACTGTTTGAAATGCAAGCGAAGACATAATACTTTATTGCACCGTGCTGATGACGACGAATCGCAGTCCAATACAGTCCACTGATGAAATACATACAGACACTTCGGATAATAATTGTATACAATCCTGCGTATCAACTAATTCTCTAATGGTTCTGCTTGGAACCGCAATAATTAACATTATCCATAGGGGTGTGCGGTTCAGAGCCCGTGCTCTATTCGACTCAGGGTCAGAAGCTTTGTTTGTTTCTAAAACATTCTTCAACCTCTTAAAAATTCCGTCTCATTCAATATCAACACAAATATCGGGTTTAAATGGCATGATTTCTGCACGATCTCAAAAGATATGATCTATTCATATCGGTTCTCCGCTAGATTCCAGTATAGATATAGAAGGTTCGGCGATCGTCATTCCTAAGTTAACATCGTCTTTACCAACATTTTCCGCAGATAAGAGGCACTTTTCCAATCTTCCTAAAATTCCACTTGCTGATGCCCCATTCTACCGCACTGCTAATATAGATATTTTGCTTGGTGCTGACATACTCCCTAGGGCAGGGCCGTAGCCAGGATTTATTTCGGAGGGGGCCAAAACCAATTGAAACAGAAAATAATTAAATTTTTCACATATTTATCAAATATGTATGTTAGGGTGTTCCTTCTGAGAATTTCGTTAAAAAAACCGTAGTAGCTTAGTTGGACATCGAGCTCCACTTGACGTTTGTAATTTACAAAATTTCGAATATATTGTGCTAAATTTCGCATCGATTGTATGGCATTAGAATGTGCCGCAAAGAGGTCAATTTCTGATTTTGTTTTGAAATCAGTTTATTGCCGCTGTATATATTTATGTTGTAGACATATTAACTAGTAATACGCCGTTAAATAGGTGAAGTGAAGACCTATAAAAGTAAAGCAATTCTACAGAAAGGTCCACCGTAAAAAAAAAATTTAACAACAAAAAATATTTCTGGCTTGCTTTACTAAAGACAAATACTTAAATTTTATTAAATTAAAATGTTTAAAGCTTAACTTGTTTTCATTTACGATTAACCGGACTGAAAAATTGCATTTTGATTTTTAATAACATATTTACTGATGATACATTTTCTCAAATATCTCTTGACCTAAATGAGATAAAATGTACATGTAAGCATGTTTTTTCAAGGTTTTTCGAAGCACTATCTAAATGCATAAAATCTTTTAAATCGGTTCATAAATGCACATTCCTCAAGCATTTAAAATTTTGAAACACCCGAGGTGACCAACTTTGGAGGGCCACGCAGTAACCCCCACACCCCGTAGGGAGCCGAATATCTTGAAATCACCTCAGCTTAAACTGTTTTCAATTTCATCAAGATACCATTATCCGTTCAAAAGTTACAGAATTAATTCCAAAAAAAACTAAAAAGGAACCACTGTGCAATGTAGTACACAAAACACTTTGTTTTATTGCAGTTGAACTACACGATCCTAAGTACCCTGTTATATACAATAAATTCTTTGTTCACGCACCTAGAATTTAACCAAAGCACTCAAACGGTGATTATGTTCTTATTTGCTAGCTTCAAGGTTGAAAAGTTGAAGTTTGTGATAAACTTCTACGAAGTTAAAAATCTAGTAGAGTTCGCCAAAACTCGCCTTTTTAGAAAAACTTGTGATTCTTACAAAACAAAACGGCGGAAAGCTGTAGTTGTAAACTCAGCTTGATCAAAATTAAAATCTGAATTACACCAAAATAAATCAGACGATAGTAAGAAAGTTACAGTCGGGCAACCCGACTTACATATACCCTCAGTGAGGGTGGGGCGATTAGTATGGAAGGAAAAATTTTAATGGACGCTTCGCGTTTCAGATTCTTGGGATTGTACTGAGCAAAAAAGTCCACTAGACCATACGTCTACGGTGAAAATCGAGCTTCCAAATTTTGACTTGAAGTTTTTTCTCAAACTATATTTTTTTGGGCCCATATTTCTTATTTTCAAAAATAAGGTTACAGCTATTGTCTCGGGCTACAATCTCTGAACATTTTACTTAGAAAAAACTTCGTTTTCATGGTCAAAAAGTGGAAAATGTAAAAAATTCACCACTTTTTGTCACGTTTTTTATACCTCACCCTTAGGGATGAGGGTATATATCATTTGATACAACCCAAAAGTGTAACACATAGAAGGAGTCACTTTAGACCCTAGGTTTTTTTGTACCAAATTCGATTCATGACTTTTGAAGTCGTTTGAGCCATGTCCGTCTGTCTGTCTGGCTGTCCGGCTGGTTCGCACGATAACTTTCGAAAGACGTAACCAAATGTTTAGAAATTTTGCACGAGTTATTATTTCCTCAAATCTACTTACGGTATTGCAAATGGGCTACATTCTCCCGCCCCTTCTGGTACCTCCCATACAAATACATCATTCATCACTTTAGAAATCGGGATCGTACCCAAATTCTGTATTTGATAAAGCTATAACAGGATAAAGTTTTGGAAAAAAATTTCAAAGCCTAGCCCCGCCCATTCTTTTACCTCCCATACAAATCTACAATTCCGCCCACTATAGAGATGGAGGAATAATATCAATAAATCAAACTTGATCGAACAGGTGTGGAATGCTGCTGCAACGAACGGAGAGATCGTATTGGACATTTATCATATTGGAATATTGGACATTTATCATATTACGTAATGATAATATTATTATTATATTATTATTATTATTAAATATTATTTGAAATGAATTCTGTTTATGTTTGCATAAACAGTTTATATTTTATTCAATTTGTCATGTTCAATTTGTCGGATCCGATACTGATCCGCATGGCGCACAAAAACGGAAATCATGTAATGAAAAAGTGTTCAAAATTGACAATTGACTTCGGATCCAAAACTGATCCGCATGGCGCACAAAAACGGATATCATGTAATGAAAAAGTGTTCAAAATTGACACAATTAAAAAATTTTCAGGAAAACATGTGGTTTTTGGTTACCCAATAGATGCACGTAGGTTGTTTACTAATGACAGTAACATTAATATTATGACAAATAGTTCTATGCGAATTAAAGGCGAGCTGCAGCAGAATGTGCTTACTAACACAACCAAGATTTTTAAAATTAAAATAGGAAAACACTGTATTTTTTGCCCCTAATTCAATAAACTAAACTAATATTATGTTATATATGTTTATATTATACAATTCAATTACAATTATATAATACTTCCTACAATAAAAAAAAATAATATGAATGCATTTTCAATCCGCGAATGCGCGGATTCCGTTTTGTCGGATCCGATACTGATCAGTTTCGGAACCGCGTCCGCATTTGTGCACATTGGGAAGTTTAACAACCTACTTGATTTTAAGTGCACAGCAGTGTTGCAACATTGTTGTGGCATAGTTTCCTCGTTTATCGGAAATTCACATATCAATGATTCAACATTGTTGTGGCATACTTTGTCAAATCCAGACTCAATGTTTACTTCCATTTAAATGACCCAAATGTATTAAATAACAAAGAGAACACATAGAATAATAAAAACAATTGTATAATCCAACTTAGCAAATAATTTTGTATTAAAGAACATAGCTATCAATAAAGAAAACATAGAATCTCACAAACTCTCATTGTGTACGTTTCTGTCTTTCTCCGCTTCTTACCAAGTTCAAGTGCTTGAGTAAGGACAAATTTTATCTTGGTGCCATCGCCTTGATAAAACATAAAACAAATTTATTGAAGGACAAAATAGTCCTTTCAATATACAGAAGTTATGTTTAAACTGTTTCTCCAAGGGTCACCAAGTAAAAGAATGTAAAAGTACATTCAACTGTTTGAAATGCAAGCGAAGACATAATACTTTATTGCACCGTGCTGATGACGACGAATCGCAGTCCAATACAGTCCACTGATGAAATACATACAGACACTTCGGATAATAATTGTATACAATCCTGCGTATCAACTAATTCTCTAATGGTTCTGCTTGGAACCGCAATAATTAACATTATCCATAGGGGTGTGCGGTTCAGAGCCCGTGCTCTATTCGACTCAGGGTCAGAAGCTTCGTTTGTTTCTAAAACATTCTTCAACCTCTTAAAAATTCCGTCTCATTCAATATCAACACAAATATCGGGCATGATTTCTGCACGATCTCAAAAGATATGATCTATTCATACCGGTTCTCCGCTAGATTCCAGTATAGATATAGAAGGTTCGGCGATCGTCATTCCTAAGTTAACATCGTCTTTACCAACATTTTCCGCAGATAAGAGGCACTTTTCCAATCTTCCTAAAATTCCACTTGCTGATGCCCAATTCTACCGCACTGCTAATATAGATATTTTGCTTGGTGCTGACATACTCCCTAGGGCAGGGCCGCAGCCAGGATTTAATTTCGGAGGGGGCCAAAACCAATTGAAACAGAAAATAATTAAATTTTTCACATATTTATCAAATATATATGTTAGGGTGTTCCTTCTGAGAATTTCGTTAAAAAAAACAGTAGTAGCTTAGTTGGACATCGAGCTCCACTTGACGTTTGTAATTTACAAAATTTCGAATATATTGTGCTAAATTTCGCATCGATTGTATGGCATTAGAATGTGCCGGAAAGAGGTCAATTTCTGATTTTGTTTTTAAATCAGTTTATTGCCGCTGTATATATTTATGTTGTAGACATATTAACTAGTAATACGTCGTTAAATAAATGAAGTGAAGACCTATAAAAGTAAAGCAATTCAACAGAAAGGTCCACCGTCAAAAAAAATTTAACAACAAAAAATATTTCTGGCTTGCTTTACTAAGGACAAATACTTAAATTTTATTAAATTAAAATGTTTAAAGCTTAACTTGTTTTCATTTACGATTAACCGGACTGAAAAATTGGATTTTGATTTTTAATAACATATTTACTGATGATACAATATGATACTTTTTTCATAAAATATTTGTTACAACAGTAAATAACTTCAGTAATAGTAAAAAATTATCAGTTAGCGGCAAAATTTTTAATTTTATTTTATAGACGTTCTAATGTTACATTCGTAATTAACAATTTTTGGTAATATAAACTTTATAATATTTTTTAATTTCGCAAATAAAAATATTTTTTTTTTGAGAATAATTTCGTCACAAATTATCATAAAAGGAAATCTTTGTCACATCACGCGACCTTTCGTCACGTTTCACAAAATAGGTTGTACAACGAATCTGAAAAAAGTTTTTTAAACTCAACAAATTTAATAAACACCTTTTTAATATTTCAAATCATATTAAAAATGGTTTTACCAAAAAAGTCCGCCTCAATCCGCACTGGTTTGAGTTTTGGTGAAGGAAGAAACAAATGGCTTCTATTTTTTAGGGTTTTGTCTCTTGAACTAAATATAGGGCTTCCTAAGTATTATACAAAAAGATAAAGAAGTAATAAAAAAAATCAAGTTTTTCATTGTTTCTCATCTCATAGAAATGTACGACCTGTCACGTATGTAACTATGGAATTGTCGAGATATTTGATGCAAAAGTGGCGGTGTTTTTGAAGAAATAATAAAAAATTTTGAATTTGAATTGCATATTAAGTAACAATTAACAATTTAGCATATATAAGTCAAAATCTACAAAATAAAGTATATATGCGTATTTTCAATATCTTTATACTTTCCTGAAATATCAGGCTTTAAACCCCTTTTTTGGCATTAGATGCAGCAAAGACTAATGACTCTAGATTTTGATCTCTGGTTTCATCCGTCTACTGTGTCTACTTTCTAATGACATCAAAACCAGCCATCCAATGCTCCATTGCATCAAATATCTCGATATCGCTTTAGCCCTAGGGTCATGCTTGATGGTATTCAACATAATGTTTGTGTGTCACTGATGGCACAAGAAACAGTGTTCGGATCAGTGTTTAAATTGCTGACAAAAAAATAGCAATAGCAGACAAAAATTGACTAGTGCATACCGAACGCATACACAATTTTTGTCAAACGACTAATGCTACTGCTTCATCCATGAATATGAATTAAAAAAAAATGAAATGAAACAGTTACACATAAAATGATTTCGTCTGCAGCAACAATGACTTCTCAAGCAGACAAGTCGATAGCAACAGCAACAATAATTCTGATGAAAATGACTAATGACTAACGGTAGTTAAGAGAACTGAGTTGTAGTTGTTAGGGAATGAATATGCGTAAAGGTACGGTCAGATTAGGCAAATATTTGACGAAAACCGTCAAATATTTCTTTGCCGAATTCTGACAACAAAACATTTTTGTGTGGCAAACAACAAAACAGCTGATTTTGGTCAAACAAAATTATTTGCCTTCAAATAAAAATATACTCAATGTGACCAAAGTGTGACCACCAAAGAGCAAATATTTTCCTCTTGTTTGGGCAAACATTTATTTGATCTTACAAAAGTTTTGTAAGAGCAAACAAGGGTAAATAACAGCTGTTATCAGCGGTGTTGTCAGCTAACCGACAGAAATTAACAAAATGAAGAAAAATATCGCCAATTTAAATAATAATAAATTAAATAAAAGGAAGTAATGGTTAAAATAAAAAATATTTTGGTAATATTGTGGAACTGTTATAAAATTTTATGCATAATTAAAAGGGAAAAATTCTAGCTTTGTTAATTATCTCAAATCGACTGTAAACCGGGTAAGCTGCGACTAATTATGGTATAATAAAGATAAATTGGCCATAGTTTAACCGGTTACAAGCAAATCCAACAAATATCGGTTGTCAGGCAGTTTACACTCTTGAAAGCTCGTGGTAAAGGTGATAAATTGTAGAATATGGGAGTCAAAAAATCACAACCCCCCTCTCCGGGGCTCATGTGTGCCAAAAAGGGGTTCTATTAAGATCCTCTATGTGGGTGTATTCAAATGAAACAAATTTTTGAGACTAATACAGCAGTAATTTAAGAACATACAGGTCCCAATCAGGGAACGGTTTGAGTTCCTTATTTTATGCTTTCAGTGCACTCACAAAAAATATGCCTATTGTTGTCAATCCACATAATTTCAGTAAAACATGTCATAGATATTGTGAGTTTGATGAAAACTATGCTTGACATTATTATAAAAAAAAACTTGACCGTAGGAATTTTATTTTTTGGCCGAAGCCGAATGTTAAAAACTTTTACAAATTATACAATACTTTATATTATTAAAAAAAAAGCTTATAATTTATTTCTAAAATAAATGAGATAAAGCTAAACGAAACAAAAAAATTATTCAGTTACAAAAAAAGACCTTCAACACGGATAAATTGTGGCAGAATAAAATTGTTTCAGTATTTATTCCATGTAAACTAGGCCTTCTTTCTAAATAGAGCTGACCAGCGGCACTAAACTGCAACACTACTAGTTGGAGCACTTAAAAACTTGACATATGCATATAAATAGCAGCGGCATAAGTTACTGTTGTTGAAAGCATGAATGCATGGCAAAAGCAATAAAATTCTGTTTTCTGGTCCCAACGACCCTATTACACCTAAATAATATAAAAAACGTTGTTCGAAGCTCTAAGTGCCACAGGCAAAAAAATCGCCGCTATTATTTCTAAATACAATTGGTTATTAATTAATTAACATTTAAATTAGCATCCAATAGTTCGAATTTCGAAACATATATATTAATTTTTTTTCTTAAAAAATGTGTTTTACCCTACCAAAACAGTCGTTGGAACCTAAACTAGATTTGGCCAAAAAATTCTAAACCTATATTTTGAATATGTAAATTTTGAAACAGGAAAAACCCCGAGTTTATAGATTGATCGATGTTTTAAATTTTCAATGTTATATCCACTAGAAACTACATAATTAAAATAATATGTCGTCTAAAAAAAGGTTGTGTTGACCACACTTATAGCAAGAACATCTGTTCGAAAGACAAAACAAAGAATAAATACATTGAAATCACAAACAAACCGTCGCCAATTATGTTGAAGTTGAAGAGAATATGAGGATAAAAGAAAATACGCATCACAGTTAACCAAAATATTTGCATTTTGTATCAAACTGTTAAACAATTTTCAGAAAAAAAATATTTTATGTTGGCTTGCTGAAGGTTTCTGAGAAAACAAAATTTATTTGCCGGCAAACAACAATTTGTTGCAAGTATTCGTTCAAGTGTGACCGCAGGGCAAATATGTTTTCCCTAATGTCCATCTGACACAGTTTGACACGTTTTTGATCATACAAAAGGAGGCAAACAAATGCGCCTAGTGTGCACACAAAATCAACTCTGTATTGCTTTGACAATATTTTGAGCAAATAGGGGAAAACATGTTTTGGTCAAATATTTGACTAGTCTGACCGTACCTTAAGTCGTTTGATTTTGCTATCTAGTCGTATGTGGAGTGTGAAAAAAGTTGATGTGAATAGTTAATTGCAGAAAATTAATATAATGGTACCAAGGCTCAACAAAAGTTTAGTTCTTGATAAATTTATTATTTCTGAAGAAAGAGAAAACGCAAAATGCAAAATATGTGGAAATGAGTTTAAAAAAAATAGACTATTTAACCTAAAGTCACATTTAATAAAAATTCATGAAATTTCCATAAGTGATATTGAAACTTCTACCACTGTTTCCAATGGAATAATTAAAAAACAATTTCGAAAACAAACTGTAAAAATTGAAATAAGCAAGAAACAACTATTTAGAAGTTACATCGGCCTGGTAACCGAAGACAGTGTACCATTTAATTTGCCGTGGTTTGGGTGAAAAATTCAATAAAAATTTTCGTTTAAACAGCAGCAACTGCAAAAACGTTTTAATATCAGTGGTTATTGACATAAAAAATAATATAAAATCGGAGCTTAATCATAGATTAATATCATTAAAAATTGATAGAGGTACCAGAAGGGGTGTGTCAAATAGTTATGTTTTCTGGGGTTTTGACTCGTATAACAATATAAATTAGCCGACCAATTTTCAATACCCCCCAAGGGTCCGTTTGGAAGTTATGGGAGAAATATTAATTTTCCTAAAACAGGTCATTTTGTATCGGAGGTACCAGAAGGCGTTAACCGATATAGTCCATATTCATTCCTGAATCCAATTTTGATAAACGAACATCATACGCAAAATTTTAGTGAATTCAGTTTACTTACACAAGAGATAATCATGTAAAACTATTTTGGTCAATTCGGTCATTTGTATGGGAGGTACCAGAAGGGTTGTGGCAAAGGTTTCGGTTTTCTTAGGGTTAATTAATGATAAATAAACTGACCAAATTTAAATATCCTCCGGTCATGCGTTAGGGAGTTATGAAAGAAATATTAATTATCCAAAAATAAGTAATTTTGTATGGGGAATACCAGAAGGGGTGGGGCTATTCTGCCCATTTACAATACCATAAGTTCGTTTAAAAAAATATTAATACAGGTAAATTTTTATACCGATCCGTTAAGGTTTACTCGAGTTATCCTGCTGACTAGCCATCCTGCCATTTAGCTTAATCGTCTTAAAAGTTCTGAAACGAATTTGATCTTAAGATACTTGGAGTCTTACTCGTCACCTTTAATGCGTTACACTTTCGTATCGTATCGTACCCTCATTACTAAGGGTGATGGTATAAACATTTTTCATAGTAGTCAAAATATGTTTATCGTGGTATGTTTATCGTAGTCGTTTCATTGACTGTTCATTTTGCTGTCAATAAATTTGCTGCGAATATTTCAGTCGTTAGTCGTTTTACTTTGCATGCTTGTGGCTGTCGACTACGCATGTGTGTTTGCCTAAGTCGATGTCTTTGCAAACACAATCATTTTGTGTGTATCTGTTTCATTTCATTTTGTTTTCCAAATCATTCCGCAGTCATAGTCAGTAACGCATTTTGGAAATGAATATGAGTTAGCAATTTTAAACCCTGGTTCGGATGCATTTTGACAGGCCCAATTAAATCAGAAATTACATCTTCTTTCCAGGCACTAGTTTCGTATTTCACTGAAACAAGTTCTGGGAGATTGAAAATCTACCCAAAAGGAAATACTTGTCTGCGGCAGAAAAGTACTGTGAAGACAATTTTAAAAATACTATAAAACGCGATTCTTCTGGACGGTATATAGTAACTTTACCGTTTAAAGAGGACTTTTCCACGACGATTTGGCTAGGAGATTCCAAAGCAATAGCAACAGCACAATTTCTAAAAAACGAAGCACGATTGCCTAAACAATCGGAACTTAGTAATCAATGTAATCAAGTTCTTCAAGAATACTTACAATTGGGGCATATGAAAGAAGTTTCTTCTAATTCGCATAACGTTTCATCGTCATACTATCTTACACATCACGCAGTTGTACGGCCTGATAGTGCTACAGCTAATGTTAGGGTACTTTTTAATGCTTCTAGTCCCACTTCCAACGGACGGAGCCTTAAAGACGTCCTACACTGCGGTCCGTCCCTGCAACTTGATTTGGTAACATTGTTACTACAATGGCGGATCTATCGATTTGTCTTTAATAGTGACATCGAAAAGATGTATGGACAAATTTTGGTTGAGCCGAAACATATTCGGTTCCAAAGAATACTTCATCCTGTATCTCATTAAGAAATTTTAAAAGAATACGAATTACAAACTGTCACTTTTGGAGTAAACAGCGCCCCATACCTGGCTTTAAGAGTAATACAACAATTGGCAATGGATGTACAAGATTCTCATCCACTGAAGCGCAAGCCCAACTCATTTCCGCTCTAATGTCCGCCGGGTTCTCTTTAAGGAAATGGATATCCAACTGTAAAGAACTCCTTGGGCCAATTCAAATGGAACACCGGTTAAACAAAGATTTTCTACAGTTCGACGATACAAGTATGGCAAAAGCGCTAGGTGTTAGGTGGAACGCGAAATCCGATCATTTTTACTTTAAGGCCAAGAAAATAATCAGTTTCGGATCCGGATCGGACCCAAATGCGGATATAAAACGGATCCGATTTAAAAAAGGAATTTCAAACGAAATCGGATCCGATCCGGAATCCGATTCGGATAAAATGTCCGTAGAATCGGATCCGATACTGATCCGCATGGCACACTGGGTCGCAGCAGCAAAGTATGTTGTATGTTCGCTTGTGTGACTGTGTTAACGTAAACAATTTGTGTTTAATTTGTTAATTTGTATAATATATTGACACATTCTTTGGCTTAGTGGAGTTTGTTACAATAACAGTAATGACCTACGATATTTTATTTCTTTTTCTTAATGGATTAACAAATCCCAAATGCAATTGAGTCAGCATAACGAGTACAATTGATTTCTGTGTATCATATTTTTAATTATTGTGTTTAAGTGACGTTGTGTGTGGTATGCTAGTGTGTTACGATAAATGAACGACACACACACACATGGTTATTCTTTATGGTAAGGTTAAAAAGTAAGACAAATAATAATTCTGAACTGTGAATGTTTGAACATCCTCCCCGCCGCACAGTGGCCCAAACGGGCAATCTAGTGGGATTTAAGTCGGATTTCAATTGTAGAAAATTCCGATTTTTGTTGTTTTCTTCTGGTTGACAACACTTGTGAAAGCTTAAAAAAGCTTTTGCATGAGCATTTAGGTGCATTCCTGATCTGCTGCGAGCCTTCAAAGTGAAAAATTTTTTACCACGTGATATGCAAAGATTTATCAGCACTTTTTGCCTTCTTTTGGTTGAGGCAAATTACAAACAGATTATACTTTATTGAGTCAATATCTTTTTTTCTCATTCAGATAAGGTATGTACTAAATGAAAATTTAATATTTGTGACCGGTCTTTTCATGTGTAGCAAAAAAAATGCAGTAGAATTATGCTGCTTTGGCATATACTTCTTTGGACTATAACTAACGTGATTCAATCGTATTCAAGCTAAATTTGGCCTTTATGTAAAGTGTGACTCCTTGTGGTGTTAATGTTTTCAAAATGGTAACCAACTACGTCCAACTGTTAAAGATTTATGGAGAAAAGCCCCACCATCTCTGGGACCTCCCATACAAAATCAACAATTTTTAAAAAATAACATTTGTTTAATAACTTCCAAACGGGAATATGGACAACATTGAAATTTTGTCTGTTTTATTATCTTTCAATAGTAAACAAATACTGAGAAAAACAAAACATTTGCCACACTCCTTCTAGTACCTCCCATACAAAATAACCTATTTTTGAAAATTGCTATTAATTTTGTTGGTTGTAATTTTTTCCACAGTTTTAGTTGTGTATACCTATATATATTTTGTATTTGAATTTGTATTTGAAAATAGGTATTTTAAGTTTACTTGTAAATTGTATTAGTTTATGATATTCGTTTGTTTTGTTATAAGGCTATGACTGTTTTCCCAATCCGTCAGAATGTTAATAGCTGATGGACTGTGTGGTCGTGATTTTTAACGTTTCTTGTTTTTTATTGTCTGCAGAGCTGCAGTTTTTTATTACATGAAATGTCAGTCTCCAAGCGCTCACTTTATTCCATTTGGCTTAGAGATTTGGTACAATTTATAAAAACATAAAGCTATCTAAAAATGAATTGAAAGAAATAAACAAAAAATTTACCAATTTCGTAAACAGGCTTGCAGCTAAATGGAAGGCATGCCATTACAATAGGATTTTTTGGAGAAAAAACATCAGAAATGGCTTAATATGCCGCTCTTTCAACACAATTGGTCAGACATGGGTCGTCACAGGGGAGATTTTGGAGAACTCTGCCCTAAGACACATGTAATACTGCCAAACGTTTTTTTAGCCAACTAGATTTAGTAGCCCGCATTACATTTCCGAAACACTAATATACAAGTTTAGTGTTATTTTACGTGTTTTGGCAAGTGGATATGAAGTCAATACACATGCATTCCGTTCAAATGCTCTGAAAACAGCTGAAATATTTGTAGACACTTATCCTTGGTATAACATGCCGTCTTCTGTGCACAAAATATTAATACATGGTGCAGACATCATATCCCATGTATGGGTTGCTCACTAAATTTAACAATGTATCGACTGATTCGGATTATTCAGATTCTGAATAATAACTAACTAACTAAACAGACATAAAAATATTTTATTTTCATCAAATACTTTAAATAATTTACTTATTTATGTACAATGCTAAGAACTCAAAAATGTGTATTGATCAGTTGTATGGGAGCTATGATATATAGTTTAAATTTTAAGAATGTGTGATGAATGCACTAAGGAACTTAAGTTTAAATTTTCATTAAGATATCTCTTCATTTACTCGAGTTATTAATTAAATCCCGCTAGCAGAGCTGTTTGACCCACTGTGCGCCGTTGAGCTATGCTCAACCAAAAAATTAAGGGCTGACATAACATGTTTCAATTGCTTTTGGTTATTGGTAATCCCATAGTATTAGTGTTCTTGACCTAGATAGCTAACAAAGTATTAAGTTTACAATATTGTTTTGGTTATTTTCGTTTTTATTTTCATTGAAGGGTATTAGGTTTCTGTAACAACAAATTCTGATGACTCGTGTTGCCGGATTGCCGCACGTGGAAGTTGTTGACCGAGGTCCAGTTTAAAATGCTGTCTTTTTAGATATATGATAATTGCGATCCCTCCAATCGCAAACCTAAGGGCGGCATATACCACTATTGCGTGATGTCTTTTCATGTTGTTGAGTTGTAGTGGCAAATCAGTGAGCATTTGTTGATGTAGCTGCTGTTGGACTTCCGTAATATTTTTGATGTGGTCGACGTACCGTTTGAGATGGAGTTTGCTCAGTTGTGGTTCATCTGGATAACCGATTTCACTAAAGTTGGCAATGGCTGTGGATAGATGTTGAGTAGATTTGATGTCCTTGAATGAACATTGATCTGGACTTATTTTTATGAGTCCTGTGCATTGTAATGTGAGCCGAGAATGTTCGTGTTCGCACACAGTGGTTACTTGAGTTGGGTTTAGCATAGTATACATCCACTGGTTGCTGTGTGCCAGTTGTCTCAGCGATGTGTTGTTGCTGAATGGAGCCATGTTGCAACTGGTGCAAGCGAAATTTCACACAAACATTTATCTGCATCTGCGTTGAACTTAGTTTGCATGTTTGGGCAAAGGAGTTCATCTTCGTCAGCGGGGTACAGGCTGCCCATTGTTGTTCCGTTAATGTATAGGATTCGTTCGAGCAGTGATCGCGATTAAGTCACTGCATGGCTCAATGATGACCATTGTGTTGTTAATAGGTGCTGGGACTGGATGTAGCTTTAGAAGTTCCAACGTCTCTGGATCACATAATGGAATTGTTATGTAGAAAATGACATGATTGTCCGTGATTCCTCCTTTCACTTTCATGATCTTGTAAAGCTGAAGAAGGTTATCTTGACTGACAGGGAGTTGTAGTGCTGGTGGCAGATGATTCCTCACTTGCATGAGTTCTGATTGAAGTTGTGGCGGAGATAACAACAGCGGGCTAATTTTTCCATGATGTGAATCGGATAGTGCTGTAACTATTGCCGTTTGTATGCGATGTAACCTTGCTGATATTGACGATAGCTGAGCAGATAGCGAACAAAACTTTGAACCAGTTTGAGTTGGTAACTTTCTTGTTCGTTTTCGCGTAGTCTGGACTCAATTTGGTTTATCAGGTCATTGATGTTGTCGAAGTTCTCATGAAGCTGTCGTTAATTTTGCTTGAAGATGTTGAGGGTTGAGTCAATGATTGACGTTTTTTTCTTCAATAGTTGTTTAACGTGAGTTTGGTCTTCTTTGATCAAGGTGATAGTGTCCGACATTTGCTCTGCGTAATTTGAGTCTAGAACCCCGAACAGTGAGTTGGCAATGTTCCCAATAACGTTTACAGCGCCACGTTTGGTTCTTCTGGGTTTTAGCAAAAGGTTTCCATCCTTGAGGTCTGAGAATCTGAGCTCAAGGGTATGCAGAACGTTTCGACATGGGTTACGTTGGGAAATTAGTGTGCACAAGTGCTGGAGTGCCGAGGTACCGTTAGTAAATGTGTCCATCTCTCTCCAGTATGGTTGAAGCTCGTAATATGTAATAAGTCTCCATTCAGACCTTGAAATACGTGTGGTGCCAATTCCATCAAAATGAAAGCCGATGTTTGGTTAAAATTTTGTTATGCTGATTTTATTTGCACAAATTAAAAGAAATGCAAACAGTGCTACGAGCATTGTCATCATGAGGCTGGAGTTAGATGTCCTTCGTCTTTTCTTGCTTGGTCGTTCGTCTGTTGGAGACTGTGATGGTTGGGCATCCTCATAGTGATAGGGCTTGTCGATACTTGCATGCTTGGTTGGTCTGCACATGGCTCATCTTCGTTGAGTCTTGGAAGCGGAGCGAGATAGTGAATAGCTCTTTTAAGAGCGACAGAAGTTGTTTTCACGTCTGCGACTCTTACTACATTGTCGTTTCCTCTGTATGTTTTGATGATGCGACCTAGAGACCACGTCATGACCGGGACATTATCTTCTTTTATAATGACAATAGCTCCTGGTTCGATGTTCTTTGATTGCTTTTGCCATTTGTTGCGATGTTGCAACTCGTGGAGGTAATCTCGGGACCATCGGCTCCAAAAATCGTGCTTAAGCCGAAAGACCAGCTTCCATCTGGTTGCCGGACTTGAGGTTGGTTTTGTTGCTTGTGAATCCACTTGAGCCGTGAGAGGTTCTCCCATCAGAAAGTGACCTGGAGTCAGTGCACCAATGTCATTTGGATCATTTATCATTGGTGAGATGGGCCTCGAGTTGAGTACCGCTTGAATTTCGACTACCAGTGTCTCGAGCTCTTCGTATGTGAGAGATGCATTTGCCATGCTCCTTACCAGAAGATGTTTTGCTGATTTGACAGCTGCTTCCCAGAGACCACCGAAGTGTGGCGCTCTTCGTGGGATGAAATTAAATTGGATTCACTTGGTGTTGCATGCGTTTGTAATGGATTCCTGGGCAGTGGGTGAGTGGATGATAGTTGCTAATTCAGGAAGTTTGTTCTTTGCTCCTACAAAGTTGGTTGCGTTGTCGTAGTACAACTTTTGGCAGTGTCCACGCCGGCCGATAAATCTTTTGAGAGCGCCGATGAATGCCTCAGTAGTGAGATCACTCACAAGTTCCAGATGTACCGCTTTTGTGGCGAAGCAACAAAACACCGCGATGTAGGCTTTGTGTGGTCTTTTCCCGCGTAGCTTGTAATGTACTGTTATCGGGCCACAGTAGTCAACTCCAGTGTTAATGAATGGTCTGGCTGGGGTCACACGTGTCGATGGCAAGTTTCCCATGACCAGGTTTAATAGTGCTGGTTTGGCTCTGGTACAGGTTATACAGCGGTGGACTGTGGCTCGAGCCGTGATCTTCCCTTTTATTGGCCAGAAGCGCTGTCGCATGATTCCCAACAACGTTTGAGCGCCGCAATGTTTGTTTTCAATATGGATCATTTTAAATATTAATTTTGAAATTGGAGCGTTATATGGAAGTAGAAGTTGGTGCTTCGAGTCAAATGACAATGACGAAGCTTCCAGACTACCACCGACGCGCCCAAAAATGGTGAGAGGTTGCGTAGGGTATTGGTTCCTTGCAGTTCTCGGGACTTCTCCAGCTGCTGAATTTCTTCACTGAAGTCTGATCTTTGCACCTGCTTGATGATAGCCTTTAAGGTGGCATCTAGCTCGATTGTTGTAAGAGGTCCTAGGACCTGTCGGACGTCCTTTTTGCACCTGCTCTGGGCAATGAATCGTAATATGTACGCCATGACTCGTTGTAGACGGGTGAACGAGTTGTTGTGCCTTATTTCGTACACGACGTCTGTTTGTGTAACGGAGGTGACGAGGGCTTCAGGTGCCTTTCTTTTTCTCTCCAGGTTTGTTGGAATTGCGAGATGTGGATTGTATGTGGCTGGCCACATTGCTTCTGTTCCATGTAGAAACAGAGGACCACAGAACCAAAACGTGCATTCTTTAAGGGCCGCTGGTGAACACCCTCGGCATAGAATGTCAGCAGGATTGCATTTTGAGTTGACGTGACGCCATTGATTTGCCTGGGTCAAGTCCTGTATGATTCCAACCCGATTGGCCACAAATATGTTGAATGCAGTGGACGTTGAGTTTATCCAGGCCAAAACGATTTCTGAGTCAGTCCAAAACCAGATTGGACATGTTAATTGAAGATCGGTTTTGATCCTTGTCGCTAGCTGGGCGCAAAGAACTACTGCTCACAGCTCCCATCGAGGTATGGGAGAGATTTTGCACAGAGTAGACGTGTTGTGATAGTGTTGTCTTTAAATGTTGCTCGGATGTAAGCTGCCGCGCCATACGCCTTCTATGATGCATCTGTGAAGATATGTACAAGAGAGTTAAGGCGAGCATGCGTGGAACAGGGTTACCCTACTGCAAGGACAGCGATGGTCAGCTAGTGACGGACCCGGAAAACGTTCTGAGGATAGGAGAAATTATTTTAAAAATTTATTGGATGCAGACACCACTCCAGAAGACCCCGCTCCAATCCATGACGATGGTGTTTATTGTCCGCCTCCGAGCCAGAGCGAGATACGTGTGGCAATCTCCCGCCTTAAAAACAACAAATCTGCTGAAGCCGATGGTCTCCCTGCTGAATTGTTTAAGGCTGGCGAGGAGGAGCTTATTAGGAGCATGCATCAGCTCATGGCATATTGTTGTGAACGTCTAAAGTCATTTGTAGAAAAACTAATTGGACCTTATCAGTGCGGCTTTAGACCTGGCAAATCTACGACGGATCAAATATTCACAAATCACGCCATACCTACAAAATCTTGCAAATGTTCTAAAAGATGCCAAAGAAGTAGAACACCGCCAACAAGACACCAATAAGAAGAACTACGACATTTATCGTAGACCCCAGCCGAACCTTGAGATAGGAACTAAAGTCAGGGTTAATACACACGTGTTATCTCAAGCTTCAAGAGGTTTTACTGCCAAATTCGTTCCAAAAAAGGATGGTCCCTACATCATTATCAAGAATGTTGGTTCCACCTCATATGAAGTTGCGTCACCTGCCAATCTGACGATGCCTTTGGGAACATACCACGCTTCAGCCTTGACTATCTATAGAGGAAATGATGACGTTACTCCACCAGCGCCTGTACATCCGATTAAAAAGAGAGGAAGACCTAAGAAGAACTAACATGTTGTCGTGCCATCGCACAGTGTGAGATTTAGTCAATCTAGCATCTCAAAATTAATTTTTATATGAAGTTTTAGAGATATCAACTTGAAATTTGCCACGATCGTTAAGGAGATTATAAGCTTCAATATGGTGAAAGATAACTAGTTCCAACTAGTGTCAAAGGGGACTAGTTCCGAACTATCCTCAAAGACACTAGTTGGGGACAATTTTTTCTACACATTTATATTCAATATTTCTTCTTTTTTTCTCTTCTAACTAAAACTTGTCGATATATTGATATAAGTACCCACATACAACCATTTCTGTAAAATGCTTCAAGTTTCGAACTTTAGTTTTCGATGATTTTTGCAAATGAGAAAAATAAAAAGTTAATGTTGTTTCAATGTTTAATTTATTGATATCTAAAACATTATAAAGAGGAAAAACTAAAAAAGTCAACGAAAGTTCTTAAAAGAATGGAAAATATTCAAAAAAAAATATTAATCAAAAACCAAAATAAAGAAATTATATACAAATTATACAAAAGTAAAAAGCGAAAAGTAGAAATTAAAAAAAAAATAAGGAATTTATACAAAAATAAAAATTCCAGAGAGCTGCAAGCAAAGTTGTTTATGCTTAATCATCAAATTCATCATTTAGTTGGGTGTCAGACAAAAGTGCAATGACCTCAGAAGGTAAAGTAGAACGCTTGGTTTTTGGGGGCAAACGTAAACTTGCAATCAAAGGGTCTGACGTGATAAGCAACCTATGCAATAAATCTATGTTGGTGTCAACTCGGGACGTTTTTCTTGTGAACAGTTCGCGATACTGTCTCGACTCTTTATTGCGTGCTTCTTGCGCTTCTTCAGAAAAGTTTCCTATGGGAAGAATGCATGAAGATATTAACTCTTTGCATTTCCGTTTTTGTGTACTCGAAGCACTTTCAGCAAACTCTTTTTCTCGCTTTCCGCGTTGCGGTATTTGTTTTGAAGTTGATGGTGCGTGATCAAGAGCAAAATCAACAGCAGAAATTTTTGAACTTAGGCAAATAGCATTGTCATGCATAAATCTTGCTTTATCACGGTGAGATTTGCTCCATCGCGATTGAAATTGGAAGCAAAGCTTTTTTATACGATCTTTAATTTTGGTATCGTCAACATCTGGTCCTAAAATTGATATAACGTGCTTTTCGACCGCTTCTGTTTTTTCTATTTTCACCTTGCTCAACCAAATCCAAAATAGCTCCTCTCGCTATATTATACTCATACTAAAAAAAGGCATAAAATGGGCAGGATTTTATTTTTTAAATTTGTTTTGGGCACAATAACAAAGATTCTGCTGGCATTCCCATCACGGAACTCCGTAGGACTTGGAAGTTCTAGTCTATCAAAGATTTGAAAGCTTTAAAATTTGTCTTACCTTTTAGGTGGTTATAAAACAATTTTTTCAAAATACTTGAGTGCAAAAATAAATATTGAATAAAACAAAAATTTTAAGTTTAAGTAATAACCTTTAATACAAAAAATATTTTAGGCCAAAAAAAAACACTCACAACTTCGACCTGATCACTCAAACTTTTGTGATTAATACAAGCTTGAAAATCAATTGTTGCATGCTATGAAATTGCTCGTGTTTGATAGCTGTTATCACGCCAATAAAATTTTTTTATTCTCTTTTGTGTTTGTTTTCGTAACAGTTGGGGTCTCTTCTGACGTAAAAAAAAATTTGAGCGAGTTACGAAATTTTTTTTTTTTTAATTTCGAGATGCCAGATTGATTAAACCTCACAGTGTGCATCGGGGCGATGTCGCACTCCAAAGGGGAAGTTTGTAACCAGCATATATTATATTATCATTTCATTACTATTTCTTTTCTTTCATTAAAACAATTACTACATTTGTAACAATCATAAGACTATATATCGTCCCCTCAATATAACAATAGTGTATGTGCTCATACACCATTATAGTTGCTTAGGATGTGTAAACGGTGATGCATGAAAGTTTACACTCAATGTAAAGTTGAATAGTTTAACTGCCTATGTTTCAAATGTGTATAAATACCGATGTTGTGAGGATTGTTATTTAGTCGATTTTCTGAGTTCGAACAATTTGTATGTCGCTAGATTTTAGTGTTAGCTAGTCGGAGACATTCAAAAAGTTTACGTTATTATTAAAACGATAAAGGGCGCTAGATACGTGCTCAGTGTTGGTAGCTAAGTCATTTTAATAATACATATTCAAAGTCGCATTCATATAAAATAAATTGTATTTTGTATTGAAACCGTGCGAGTTTTATTACGGAAGACAAAAGGAAATGTTTGTCATAAACAAGCTTTCCTACAATTTGAAATTAAAAAGAATGAATACGTAGTGAAAGAAATTGCATTAGACATGCAAAATATTGAATTTACATTGTAGATAGTTCAATTTGCTTTTAATAAAATTTAATTTATTTTGAAAAAAATTGTGTTTGATTTTAAAATAATTTAATTTGATCCGAAAAACAGTTCATTTGAGAGTAACTGAGTATTTAGTTAAACCAGAACAGATATTTCAATCAGGTAAACTGACTGATAAATACCATCACCCAATATAATATATTGTTCAAGTCTTAAGTTATTCAAATTAATAGATTTTTAATTAAAATAAAATTGCTTATGTATTATTTGTTGTCTGCTTGTGGAGAAAACTGTAGAAAATTTGACTTATTTGTACAGGGGGTACAATTAGGGCAGCACAACGTGTTTGATTTTTTTTTCGAAAATCAACGTTCAATGACCGCTTACCTTGGCAAAATTTGTTTGAATTCTGTGTACATACAAAAATGATATGTATGTAAAAGGGGAATTGTCGGTTATTTATATGGAAGATACCAGAAGGGTTGTATCAATTAGTTAGGGCTTCTGAGGTTTAGCCGCCTATTAGATTAACTATTATTATTAACTGACCAAATTAAAATTATCCCCCAGGTGCGGGTTGAAAGTTGTGGGAGAAATATTAATTTTCCAGAAGAAATAATTTTGTATGGGAGGTACCAGAAGGCATGAAGGGATATAGTCCATACTCATTCTTGAGTACAATTTTCATTAGCGTACAACATACGTAAAATTTGAGTTTTCGGTTTTCTTATTGTTTAATAAAACTGGCCAAATTCAAATATCCTTTGGTCGTTTGTTTGGCAGTAATGAAAGAAATATTAATTATCCAAAAATAGGACATTTTGTATTTGTATGGGAGGTACCAGAAGAGGTGGGGCTATTCCGCCCAGTTACAATCCCATAAGTTCGTTTTGAAAAATAGTAATGCTGGTAAATTTTTATACCGATCCGTTAAGGTTTACTCGCGTTATTCTGTTGACCAGTCATCCAGCCACCCAGCCAGACAGACAAACATAGCTCAATCGTCTTATAAAGTCCTGAAACGACATTGGTCTTAAGATACTTGGGGTCCAACTCTTCTCCTTTAATGCGTTACCCTTTTCTTCGTATCAAATTATATATACCCTCTTCCCTAAGGTTGATGGTATAAAAATATATAATGATATGATATATTCTACGGTAATGGTGAACAATTCTTATGTCGTTTTCTTTAATTGGAATATAGCTTCATGTTTAAGGATTCTTATGTGTTCATAAATTGTAATAATTGACGTCTGCGTTTGATGTGTGATTGTTATTTGAACTAATATGTATTTCGACAAAAAGTATAAATATGAACAAATGGAAACAATTCATTTCACCTTACGTCAAATTTATGAGTATGTTTTTAAGACCAACAAAACAAAGCTTCCACAGGGAAGTTCTTAAAAGTTTATTTTGGAATTTTTTGTGTCTATTTGCTTTTAAGAATAAAATATATTTGTTTTGAATTATATTTACGATATTCTTTCTGTTTCACCGACATTCAATTCATACCATAGTTATTTTAATGAGAAAATTGTCGCAAACTTGAAAATGGTGTTTAATTGTAAGGCAACACATTCAGGATTGAAATGGTTCTTTAATAACTTAACGAGAGTTATCTTATCGAATATTTTCGCACTGATAATTTTCCGGTGATTCTTAAACATTTTCTGATTTTCAATTTACCACTTTGTCTTATGAGTATATAAAAAATCAAATGAAAATTAGTTGGGGTAGTTTAAAACAGATTTGAACCCAATTAATGTATAAAAGTATGGTATAAGTAATACTTCCCACTTGCCCGATTGGGAAGACAAAGTGTTGAGCTTTTGGAAAAAAACAGCAAACTGGCATACAATCAAACCTCTTTCAAATAACTAGAAAAATGAACAATTTATTTTAAAACAGTTTTAAATTGTTTAACTTCCTAAAAGGGAGAGCTTGCATGAGGAGTGGGAGTAGTTATTGTCCGATTTTACTCAATTCAGCTCCGTAGACGAACGGACGGGAGTAGTTTTTTCCGCAATTACTCTTTTCAAAATATAGAACGCATAGAGAATAGAAGCTTTCATTCCAAATTTCAGTTCGATAGCCCTTAAACTAGAGTTGTATTTTTAGAAACAGACAGACGGGCACCTCCAAAAAGGGGGTGCAATGCGTTTTCTAGTATCGTATACATATATCTTACTTAGGGTATAAGCAAAACGCAACTTACCTTAAATATATATATTAATTTGTCCAAAAAATTTCAGTGAATATAGTATTTTCTATTGTATTTATCTGATTACACGCACACGTTTCTTGCTAACATCTAATGTTTTTGTTATCATTTCAAGAGTACAGTTAATTTATCACGGAATTATGAGTTGTTGGCTTACTTATTTAAACTTCATCACGGTTATTTCTTTGCACACATTTCTTATTTTCCTATATCTTTTATACTGATGAGTGTTATACTGGAGGAGATATGTGACTCATGTCTTGCTCATGTTGTTTTTTGTTATTAAATCTATAACGCTCGGGTGGAGGGGCATTGCTAGAATCACTAATAAAGTCATCACTTACATCAATCCACTTGTCTGTAGATCTACGTCGTGCGTTCATAAAAAAATTCCCAACGGTTGTAGGTTCTAATCCTAATTGTCTAGCAATTGTGACTTGCATTTCCTTTGATGGTCTTTTTGTTTCCTTTGAAAGGACTCAAATGTTGTATTAAACTAAAATGGTTTAATATTTAATGATAACCAACCTTAAATATAGCTTGTAAAGTCCTTCTTTGAAGATCTGTAAATACCAGCCGTGATTTTTTATGATGCGATCTGCTATCTGTGCGAAATTCATCTTTTTGACATGGAAAAGTTGTTGAAGTATTCGAAGTTACTTGTGCATTATCTACATTTAAGTATTAATGAACAGATTAAACAAATTGCATTAAATATAATAAGTATATGGTATGAAGGGATTTATATGGCCATAACATGGTAGTCCTCATGGAATCGGCGATTTCGAAATTTTAAAACCGTGTGGTAACCAAATGAACAACATTAACGGCATGGAACCAACGATGGTTCTAAGTTAAATAGTGCATCAAATTACTACCAACAAATTCAGAGAAATTCCATGAAAAGCAATCTTCTCTCCGATTATGGTACAATTTTATAAAACCTTAAAGTATGCAGAAAAAGAAGCAATATATTTTTTTTTTATTAGATTTGGCCGAATGAAAATTTAAATAATTTTTTATTAAATCTTCTAACTTTGGTCTGTATTGAGGAATTGCACATTAGTTTTTGTAATTTCTTCCTGAAATACTCTTATATTTTTGAAATAAAAACTTTTTACCATTTTCAAGAAGAAGCTAACAAGCTATTATATTTTTCTTTACCTTGACTGTTTGGTATTTATGCTTTGCAGACGAAATCATAAATGAGTTTATTGGAAGGGAGACTTCAGATAACTCGATAGTCTTATAACATTCTTACAGATACAAAAATGTGGAAAATTGCAGTAAACACGACTGATTAAATACCGTATATAAAAATTTGGGTCAAACTCAAATACGGTACGTTCCATAAAACTGTTGTATAATTCCAATTATAATTCCAATATTTTTGCACGGTAAGAAGGAACTGTAGCCACCTACGTTTTCAGAGCAACAACATAAGGGTCACACTGACATTGAGAAGAAGAAGGTGACTCCGTAAGTTCTTTAATGGCTGAATTTGCTAATATTGTTTTAATACTTTATACCATAGACGTCCAACAGTTTCACAATTGTGCTTGATCAATGCGCACGTACTGGGAACAGGAGATGTTGGCAACGGTGGTCAATGCAGAAAGAAGAAATGATTGAATCAGCAGAAGAGGTATGCTGGTATGCTGGTATGCTTTGCGATATAAAAAAATGAGGGGGAATTCTGTTTTAACTATACAATGTTTGTTAGGCGACTGACCCATGTTTCAAACTACATGTTGGCAGAGGCTTCGATTGCACAAAATTCGGAGTTAGGAAAGTATAGAAAAAGTTTATTATTAGATTCGAAGCAAAGAAGATTTAAGATGACCAGGGCCAACACAAATATGCCCTGAAAAACTAAATATACGCATTAGATAAGCACGAAAAACGCTAAAAAATTCCTTAAAAACTGATAAAATATGTACAATAGATTTTGATTCGAAGTTAATTTTATTAACTGAATTCATTTAATTTTAATGAAAATTCATCACAAATAGTTGAAAATTAAATGAAGTTATTCAGCCCTATTTTGCGTTTCGATTACGCACAGATTTTATCCGTTTTGGAAACTTTGGTATTCTGCGTTCCGTTCCGTTCCGCTTTTCTTTCGATTGTAGCTATTCTACATTACGAACGTAGTTACGTTTTTGTAAGTTGTAATTTAGCTGGCGGAGTTTGCGTAAAATAATACAAAATATAAAAAAGTATTTAGAAAAATGTAAGTATCAAATAGATAAATGTTTTTATTTCTTTTTACTTATTTCTGATGTTTATTTCATTTATTACAGGTCAAAAACAACAACGCCCGCGCAATACGAAAAGCTGCTAGCTTTCATGGCCAAAAATTAGGTTTGGACGGACAGGAAATGCTATATCAAGCGGAAGCTCTCCACAACAGGCAGGAGAGAATGAGCACCGGAGGAGGCGAATGTCGTTTGCAGCGCATTACTCCCCTTGAAGAGAGGGTTATCCAGTTGACGGGACTGTGCATACTGATCCGCGTTGTCATCCTCTTCCAACAAAAACGCCACTGCTATCAATTCCATTTCTCTAAAAAAAATAAACAAAATTTAGTTGTTCAGCTGCAATCTTGCAAACTTTATGCTTTAGGTTTTTGCTTTGTTTGCAGTTTACCTAACAATTTTTACACAATTGCTTATATGTTTTGTTTCGTTTTTTTCCGTTCCACTGACAAAACAGCTTATTGTGAATACACACTTGCTTCCTCATTTTCTTTCGATTCAGTTTTTTGCTGGAATACCAATTTACGATCCGTGCGTAGCGGAATGCAAAGGCGTAATCGAAACGCAGAATAGCCCTGATTTTTTACATTTCATTTATACGATTCAGACTATTGATTAATTACTCTACTGCAAACAAAATTACATGAGTGAATTCAATGGAGTACTTAATCTTTTAATGTATAATAAATATTATGTTAACGTCTTCACCACAATTTTTCTCTCATATTCTTGATTTACGCTTTTGAAATTTTAACCAATTTTCTGTTTATGAATATATGTGATTTTAAGAAGCTGTTTTGTGAAAAAAAAAACGATAAAACTTGCTAAGCATTTTATATGTGAAAAACCGCAAATTTTTCAAGTTTTTATGGCTTCTGACGGAGTTAGAAAGTCCAAGTAATATAATGTGTGTTGACTTTAAAAGTCGCACCACCCATTCTTGCAATGTAAAAAGTGTTTTTTGCAATGCTATCTGCTTGGTCCTATTTAATTGACTACTTCTATTTGGAAGTACGACGGAATCCTTCATACAAACACAAAAATAAAATATTTCGTTTTGTTAGTATCGGAAATACTTTTGCAGAAGATATTCATTCATTAATATCAATTCTTTAACAATGGATATGTGTCGCCAGTGGCGAAAAATTATAGAGATTATCTTTAAATCTTAAAGAAATAAACAAGTGTTGTATATACTGCCAAGAATATATACGAAAAGAGAAAAAATTAATATAAAAAAAACTTGAAACCCCCAAAACATGCCGGAAGGGCTCTTATATGCATTTGCATATGCAAGTATGCAATGCATACTTTTGTTGGCCCTGATGATGACACAGTGTTATTTAATAAGAGGGTAGCGAGAGTTTTAGGGTGACCCAACATCTCGCCTCCATTGAAAATATGCAGTACGTTTCAAGCAGTTAAAATGTCAATCCTCCGTATAGTTCAGCGAATGACACCTTTTGCTGCTTGTATATCAACAACTCGAACTATTTAATCTCTACCCGGTAAAGCCTTACTTACTACTAACTGATTAAATTATTACAATGTTGGTTCGCTTATGGAATAGTGCTTACTACTACTACTCCACAGCTTACATCGAAATATTTACTAAACATGTGTTGACACATATTATTTTTCTCAATAGTTAAGTCCGTTTTCGATGACATAGTTATGAAACATAAATAAAGAAATTAAAATGGAAATGTAAAACTTGATGTTCGTGCCATCTAGCAAACGGTGACATTGGGTAGAGTCTCTATGCATTTTAGGCAGCACTGATCTCTGGCGTGAAAACAAATGGGAAACTGCATTAGCATTACAGCATTACAATTCTTTCACTTCTTTTTAAAACTCCTACGCGCAACGTTGTGCAGCTGTCGATCCAACTTCAAATTAAAGTAGTTTTATCTTAATTAGATTTATAAGTTATAATTAAATAAATGCCACGGAATTAATATAACACCACGGGTTTTTTAATAAGGTAATAAACAACATTACCAAATTGGTGACCCCGTGATCCCGTGGTGACAAGCCGGCATTTTTCGAGAAATTTTTTTGCAACGAGTTGGTGTTTCACAGCATTTGCAACACAGCGGGTACCGTTACCCTTGTACCGCTAGACTTTTGCAGCATTCCAGACTCCACGCGGCGTTTATTGTTTGACCTTTTGAAGGTTGTTGCATAACCTCTTGGACCTTTTCAAGCCGGTGAGACCTTTTCTAACCTAAAATGAATGACAGCGGTTTGCAGTCTGTGGCATCGGCGGCTGAAGATCAAGTTGGCGCAACCAGTGGACCTCCAGCATCAAACAACATCGCAGTGGTGTACTCTAGACTTCCTTTGCCACACATGTCCAGCTCAAATATCGAGTCATGGTTCACCACAATGGACTTTTGGTTCACGGCTTCCGGCATCAGCTCCGACAAACAAAAACCAGCAACAGTGTTGGCAGCGTTAGACCCCAGCGTTATCGCCCAGCTTACAGACGTCATTTCAGCAATGCCTTCGAACGACAGGTACGATTATGTGCGCTCATTGATCATTGATCATTTCGCAGACAGCGAGCAGCGCCGTCTCAACCGTCTCCTATCCGAATTGCCACTCGGCGATAGGAAGCCGTCCGAGTTGTACTACGAGATGAAGAGGGTTGCTGGTAACACATTGGGAGAAGCTGCTTTAAAAGGACTGTGGATTAAACGATTGCCAGACATCGCCCAAGCCGTCGTAGCTGCTTCAAGTGGAAGTGCAGCCGAATTTACGAAGATTGCCGACTCTATTTGGGACGCTGTTTCAACCAATAACATTCGGGCCATATCGAAGGGCGACCAAAGTGACCTCAACGACCTTCGAGCAGCCATTGCAGACCTTACAAAGAAATTTGAAAGTTTTAGTTCTCGTTCTCGAAGCCGGAACCCAAAAGGTCAGGTACGGTACAAGTCTGCAACCAACGATAAGCGACAAGGTGAAAATTTTTCGGACTCTGCCGATTGTTGGTACCACCGTAAGTACGGCCGTAAGGCACAAAAGTGCAGGAGCCCCTGTCGATTTGAACAGCGTTCGGTGAACACGTTGTCTTCCGACACCAAAGCGACGTCAGCATGAAGTCCCATGCGCGTGTCGAATCTTAGCAAAAATTCGAACACGAAACGCAAAATTTTTCGCTTGCAAGTGAGAGATCATTTAACGAAAAAATCTTTTTTGGTTGACACAGGTGCCGGCATGTCCGTCCTTCCTCTCACCGCAAAAAATCACGACATGAAGCCCTCCGCAACTCAACTGTACGCCGCCAATGGTTCACATATCAAAGTACTTGGTGAAAAATGTATAAATTTAGACCTCGGTTTACCCCGAATCTTCAGTTGGACATTTGTGGGGGCCCATGTGACGAGTCCCATCATAGGTGCCGACTTCATCCGTTTTTACGACCTCCTTATTGATCTTCGGCGAAATCGACAACGACACGACTCTGCGATCAATTTCTGCTGTTCCTAATAAACTAAACGCTGCTGAAATTCAAATGGGCGATCCGTTCGCAGAGGTTTTAAATGACTTCAGCGACATTACGAAATTGTCAACTTACGGGTCCATAACGAAGTCATCAATCTACCATCGAATTGAAACAACGGGTCAACCTGTATTTTTACGGCCACGACGACTTTCACCAAAAAAGCTGGCAGCGGCACGAGCCGAATTTGAATTTTTAAGAAAAGCCGGTATATGTCAACCATCGTGCAGCAATTGGTCAAGCCCGTTACATATGGTTCGTAAAAGCAATGGATCTTGGAGGCCTTGTGGTGACTATCGTGCTCTAAATGCACAAACAGTTCCGGACCGATACCCACTTCCCTATTTAACTGATTTTACTAGCAACATGAGTGGTAAGAAAGAATTTTCCTAAATTGATCTTCAAAAGGCTTATCACCAGGTACCAATTCACCCCGATGACATCGCTAAGACGGCCATAATAACTCCTTTTGGACTTTTTGAATTCAAATTTATGACCTTTGGACTTTGCAACGCTGCACAGACCTTTCAACGGCTCATTAATGAAGTACTTCGTGGACTCGACTTCGCATTTCCATACATAGATGACATCTGTATTGCCTCAACCTCTGCCGAACAGCACCAAAAAGACCTTAGAAGTGTTTTTCAACGTCTTAGGGAAAACAACCTTGTGATTAACCTAGAAAAATGTGAGTTTGGAAAAAAGGAGTTAACTTTCCTTGGTCATCTCGTCAACGCCGACGGCATACGACCTCTGCCGGAAAAGATTGCCGTAATCCGTGACTTTCCAAAACCGACGTTGGCTAAAGAATTAAAAAGATTTATCGCCATGATGAATTTTTATAAAAAGTTCTTGCCACAAGCTGTCAAAAATCAGTTACCACTGCAAACGTTAATCAAGGGAAACATTAAGAACGACAACACCCTATTAATTTGGACACAAGAAGCCGAGCTTAGTTTCGAAAGGTGCAAAAAGGAACCCATGGACGCAACGACTCTCATACATCCTGTGAAAGATGCAGAATTGGCGTTATTTGTCGACGCATCGGATACAGCAGTTGGTGCTGCACCTCATCAATGCGTCAATGGTAGTTTTCAGCCTCTCGGTTTCTATTTGAAGAAACTTACATCACCGCAACTAAACTACAGTACATATGACCGTGAGTTAACGGCCATGTACCAGGGAGTTTACCATTTTCGATACATGGTTGAAGGCCGGAGGTTCTACATTGTCACCGACCATCGACCTCTGACCTACGCATTTCGCCAAAAATTAGAAAAAGCAACGCCTCGGAGAGCACGGCAACTTGACTTTATTGGGCAGTTTACCACCGACATCAGGTACATACCAGGCGTTGAAAACGTCACCGCTGACTTTCTTTGGCGCATCCAAGCCGTCACGCAAATCATCGACTATCAGAAAATTGCTGCTGCACAAATTAAAGACACCGAACTTCAAGAGCTTAAATCAGGTATGATACCTAGTTCACTTACACTAAAGTCTTTTGCAATTCCAGACAGCGACCTTGAGTTAGTATGCGACACATCCACACACGACGTACGACCTTACATTCCGGGTGAGTTTAGACATCAAGTGCTATCTGTGGTACACGACTTAGCTCATCCAGGTGTGCGCGTTACAATCAAACTGATGTCAAAAAGATTTATATGGCCATGTATGATGAAGGACACAGCCAACTTCGTGCGTAATTGTCTCGCTTGTCAACGCTCAAAAGTTCAACGCCACACAAAATCGCCTGTGGAAAAATACAACCCTCCTTCCGAAAGATTTACCCACATCAACATCGACATCGTTGGACCTTTTCCATTATGTGAAGGGCAGCGATATTGCCTTACAATCATCGATCGTTACACACGCTGGCCCGAAGCTATACCGATGCCCGACATGTCCGCGGAAACCGTGGCCAGAGCTATTTTACGCCATTGGATAGCCAGGTTTGGTGTTCCGGCTAGGATTACATCCGATCGTGGTAGGCAATTCGAGTCAGCTGTATTTGCAGAATTGATGACGACGATTGGCACTACTCACCTTCGTACCACTCCGTACCATCCTCAATCGAATGGTATTATTGAAAGGTGGCATCGACTTTTTAAATCTGCCATTTTGTGCAACGGCCCTACCAAGTGGATACATAATCTACCATCAATTCTACTTGGACTTCGCGTTGCGTTCAAGCCGGACATAAACGCCTCTCCAGCTGAGCTCGTATACGGGACGACCTTACGTATACCCGGAGAATTTTTTGGGTCTGTAAAAGCATCCGAATTCACTAGTGAGATTGTAGCCCAATTTGGAAACTCAATGCAAAAGTTACAACCGACCGATACATCTCATCACACCGAAGCAAAAACATTTATAAGTCCCAACTTAGCTGCCGCTACTCATGTTTTTGTACGAAATGATTCCATACGTCCGTCTTTAACTCATCCGTATGATGGTCCGTATCTTGTCGAACGTAAAGCGGATAAGTTTTTTACTGTCATTGTACGAGGCCGGAAAGTTAACATCAGCATCGATCGACTCAAGCCTGCCTTTTCAACGAACTTTCAAATACATCGCTTAATCGATCTCAACTGCAAGTCACGCTAAACGACTCAAACAATCTCGTGCACCTCAGGAACACGAAAGCACATCCAACTCAAGCGAAGAAATCGACATCAGACTTGATTCACTACGGACAGCTCAACAGGATTCTTCTGAAGCTGCGACGAAAACTACCAGGTGTGGCAGACGTGTCACATTTCCCACAAGGTTCAGGTAGCTTTCATCTAGCGGGGGAGTACTGTGGCGCCCTGTCTTTGCGAATCTTCTTTGCATTCTCTTTCGCTCGCTGTCATGCTAAGTCAATGTTAGCATTACAATTCTTTCACTTCTTTTTAAAACTCCTACGCGCAACGTTGTGCAGCTGTCGGTCCAACTTCAAATTAAAGTCCCATCATAGGTGCCGACTTCATCCGATCGAATTGAAACAACGGGTCAACCTGTATTTTTACGGCCACGACGACTTTCACCAAAAAAGCTGGCAGCGGCACGAGCCGAATTTGAATTTTTAAGAAAAGCCGGTATATGTCAACCATCGTGCAGCAATTGGTCAAGCCCGTTACATATGGTTCGTAAAAGCAATGGATCTTGGAGGCCTTGTGGTGACTATCGTGCTCTAAATGCACAAACAGTTCCGGACCGATACCCACTTCCCTATTTAACTGATTTTACTAGCAACATGAGTGGTAAGAAAGTATTTTCCTAAATTGATCTTCAAAAGGCTTATCACCAGGTACCAATTCACCCCGATGACATCGCTAAGACGGCCATAATAACTCCTTTTGGACTTTTTGAATTCAAATTTATGACCTTTGGACTTTGCAACGCTGCACAGACCTTTCAACGGCTCATTAATGAAGTACTTCGTGGACTCGACTTCGCATTTCCATACATAGATGACATCTGTATTGCCTCAACCTCTGCCGAACAGCACCAAAAAGACCTTAGAAGTGTTTTTCAACGTCTTAGGGAAAACAACCTTGTGATTAACCTAGAAAAATGTGAGTTTGGAAAAAAGGAGTTAACTTTCCTTGGTCATCTCGTCAACGCCGACGGCATACGACCTCTGCCGGAAAAGATTGCCGTAATCCGTGACTTTCCAAAACCGACGTTGGCTAAAGAATTAAAAAGATTTATCGCCATGATGAATTTTTATAAAAAGTTCTTGCCACAAGCTGTCAAAAATCAGTTACCACTGCAAACGTTAATCAAGGGAAACATTAAGAACGACAACACCCTATTAATTTGGACACAAGAAGCCGAGCTTAGTTTCGAAAGGTGCAAAAAGGAACCCATGGACGCAACGACTCTCATACATCCTGTGAAAGATGCAGAATTGGCGTTATTTGTCGACGCATCGGATACAGCAGTTGGTGCTGCACCTCATCAATGCGTCAATGGTAGTTTTCAGCCTCTCGGTTTCTATTTGAAGAAACTTACATCACCGCAACTAAACTACAGTACATATGACCGTGAGTTAACGGCCATGTACCAGGGAGTTTACCATTTTCGATACATGGTTGAAGGCCGGAGGTTCTACATTGTCACCGACCATCGACCTCTGACCTACGCATTTCGCCAAAAATTAGAAAAAGCAACGCCTCGGAGAGCACGGCAACTTGACTTTATTGGGCAGTTTACCACCGACATCAGGTACATACCAGGCGTTGAAAACGTCACCGCTGACTTTCTTTGGCGCATCCAAGCCGTCACGCAAATCATCGACTATCAGAAAATTGCTGCTGCACAAATTAAAGACACCGAACTTCAAGAGCTTAAATCAGGTATGATACCTAGTTCACTTACACTAAAGTCTTTTGCAATTCCAGACAGCGACCTTGAGTTAGTATTCGACACATCCACACACGACGTACGACCTTACATTCCGGGTGAGTTTAGACATCAAGTGCTATCTGTGGTACACGACTTAGCTCATCCAGGTGTGCGCGTTACAATCAAACTGATGTCAAAAAGATTTATATGGCCATGTATGATGAAGGACACAGCCAACTTCGTGCGTAATTGTCTCGCTTGTCAACGCTCAAAAGTTCAACGCCACACAAAATCGCCTGTGGAAAAATACAACCCTCCTTCCGAAAGATTTACCCACATCAACATCGACATCGTTGGACCTTTTCCATTATGTGAAGGGCAGCGATATTGCCTTACAATCATCGATCGTTACACACGCTGGCCCGAAGCTATACCGATGCCCGACATGTCCGCGGAAACCGTGGCCAGAGCTATTTTACGCCATTGGATAGCCAGGTTTGGTGTTCCGGCTAGGATTACATCCGATCGTGGTAGGCAATTCGAGTCAGCTGTATTTGCAGAATTGATGACGACGATTGGCACTACTCACCTTCGTACCACTCCGTACCATCCTCAATCGAATGGTATTATTGAAAGGTGGCATCGACTTTTTAAATCTGCCATTTTGTGCAACGGCCCTACCAAGTGGATACATAATCTACCATCAATTCTACTTGGACTTCGCGTTGCGTTCAAGCCGGACATAAACGCCTCTCCAGCTGAGCTCGTATACGGGACGACCTTACGTATACCCGGAGAATTTTTTGGGTCTGTAAAAGCATCCGAATTCACTAGTGAGATTGTAGCCCAATTTGGAAACTCAATGCAAAAGTTACAACCGACCGATACATCTCATCACACCGAAGCAAAAACATTTATAAGTCCCAACTTAGCTGCCGCTACTCATGTTTTTGTACGAAATGATTCCATACGTCCGTCTTTAACTCATCCGTATGATGGTCCGTATCTTGTCGAACGTAAAGCGGATAAGTTTTTTACTGTCATTGTACGAGGCCGGAAAGTTAACATCAGCATCGATCGACTCAAGCCTGCCTTTTCAACGAACTTTCAAATACATCGCTTAATCGACCTCAACTGCAAGTCACGCTAAACGACTCAAACAATCTCGTGCTTTATGACAGTTCTACACCTCAGGAACACGAAAGCACATCCAACTCAAGCGAAGAAATCGACATCAGACTTGATTCACTACGGACAGCTCAACAGGATTCTTCTGAAGCTGCGACGAAAACTACCAGGTGTGGCAGACGTGTCACATTTCCCACAAGGTTCAGGTAGCTTTCATCTAGCGGGGGAGTACTGTGGCGCCCTGTCTTTGCGAATCTTCTTTGCATTCTCTTTCGCTCGCTGTCATGCTAAGTCAATGTTAGCATTACAATTCTTTCACTTCTTTTTAAAACTCCTACGCGCAACGTTGTGCAGCTGTCGGTCCAACTTCAAATTAAAGTCCCATCATAGGTGCCGACTTCATCCGTTTTTACGACCTCCTTATTGATCTTCGGCGAAATCGACAACGACACGACTCTGCGATCAATTTCTGCTGTTCCTAATAAACTAAACGCTGCTGAAATTCAAATGGGCGATCCGTTCGCAGAGGTTTTAAATGACTTCAGCGACATTACGAAATTGTCAACTTACGGGTCCATAACGAAGTCATCAATCTACCATCGAATTGAAACAACGGGTCAACCTGTATTTTTACGGCCACGACGACTTTCACCAAAAAAGCTGGCAGCGGCACGAGCCGAATTTGAATTTTTAAGAAAAGCCGGTATATGTCAACCATCGTGCAGCAATTGGTCAAGCCCGTTACATATGGTTCGTAAAAGCAATGGATCTTGGAGGCCTTGTGGTGACTATCGTGCTCTAAATGCACAAACAGTTCCGGACCGATACCCACTTCCCTATTTAACTGATTTTACTAGCAACATGAGTGGTAAGAAAGTATTTTCCTAAATTGATCTTCAAAAGGCTTATCACCAGGTACCAATTCACCCCGATGACATCGCTAAGACGGCCATAATAACTCCTTTTGGACTTTTTGAATTCAAATTTATGACCTTTGGACTTTGCAACGCTGCACAGACCTTTCAACGGCTCATTAATGAAGTACTTCGTGGACTCGACTTCGCATTTCCATACATAGATGACATCTGTATTGCCTCAACCTCTGCCGAACAGCACCAAAAAGACCTTAGAAGTGTTTTTCAACGTCTTAGGGAAAACAACCTTGTGATTAACCTAGAAAAATGTGAGTTTGGAAAAAAGGAGTTAACTTTCCTTGGTCATCTCGTCAACGCCGACGGCATACGACCTCTGCCGGAAAAGATTGCCGTAATCCGTGACTTTCCAAAACCGACGTTGGCTAAAGAATTAAAAAGATTTATCGCCATGATGAATTTTTATAAAAAGTTCTTGCCACAAGCTGTCAAAAATCAGTTACCACTGCAAACGTTAATCAAGGGAAACATTAAGAACGACAACACCCTATTAATTTGGACACAAGAAGCCGAGCTTAGTTTCGAAAGGTGCAAAAAGGAACCCATGGACGCAACGACTCTCATACATCCTGTGAAAGATGCAGAATTGGCGTTATTTGTCGACGCATCGGATACAGCAGTTGGTGCTGCACCTCATCAATGCGTCAATGGTAGTTTTCAGCCTCTCGGTTTCTATTTGAAGAAACTTACATCACCGCAACTAAACTACAGTACATATGACCGTGAGTTAACGGCCATGTACCAGGGAGTTTACCATTTTCGATACATGGTTGAAGGCCGGAGGTTCTACATTGTCACCGACCATCGACCTCTGACCTACGCATTTCGCCAAAAATTAGAAAAAGCAACGCCTCGGAGAGCACGGCAACTTGACTTTATTGGGCAGTTTACCACCGACATCAGGTACATACCAGGCGTTGAAAACGTCACCGCTGACTTTCTTTGGCGCATCCAAGCCGTCACGCAAATCATCGACTATCAGAAAATTGCTGCTGCACAAATTAAAGACACCGAACTTCAAGAGCTTAAATCAGGTATGATACCTAGTTCACTTACACTAAAGTCTTTTGCAATTCCAGACAGCGACCTTGAGTTAGTATGCGACACATCCACACACGACGTACGACCTTACATTCCGGGTGAGTTTAGACATCAAGTGCTATCTGTGGTACACGACTTAGCTCATCCAGGTGTGCGCGTTACAATCAAACTGATGTCAAAAAGATTTATATGGCCATGTATGATGAAGGACACAGCCAACTTCGTGCGTAATTGTCTCGCTTGTCAACGCTCAAAAGTTCAACGCCACACAAAATCGCCTGTGGAAAAATACAACCCTCCTTCCGAAAGATTTACCCACATCAACATCGACATCGTTGGACCTTTTCCATTATGTGAAGGGCAGCGATATTGCCTTACAATCATCGATCGTTACACACGCTGGCCCGAAGCTATACCGATGCCCGACATGTCCGCGGAAACCGTGGCCAGAGCTATTTTACGCCATTGGATAGCCAGGTTTGGTGTTCCGGCTAGGATTACATCCGATCGTGGTAGGCAATTCGAGTCAGCTGTATTTGCAGAATTGATGACGACGATTGGCACTACTCACCTTCGTACCACTCCGTACCATCCTCAATCGAATGGTATTATTGAAAGGTGGCATCGACTTTTTAAATCTGCCATTTTGTGCAACGGCCCTACCAAGTGGATACATAATCTACCATCAATTCTACTTGGACTTCGCGTTGCGTTCAAGCCGGACATAAACGCCTCTCCAGCTGAGCTCGTATACGGGACGACCTTACGTATACCCGGAGAATTTTTTGGGTCTGTAAAAGCATCCGAATTCACTAGTGAGATTGTAGCCCAATTTGGAAACTCAATGCAAAAGTTACAACCGACCGATACATCTCATCACACCGAAGCAAAAACATTTATAAGTCCCAACTTAGCTGCCGCTACTCATGTTTTTGTACGAAATGATTCCATACGTCCGTCTTTAACTCATCCGTATGATGGTCCGTATCTTGTCGAACGTAAAGCGGATAAGTTTTTTACTGTCATTGTACGAGGCCGGAAAGTTAACATCAGCATCGATCGACTCAAGCCTGCCTTTTCAACGAACTTTCAAATACATCGCTTAATCGACCTCAACTGCAAGTCACGCTAAACGACTCAAACAATCTCGTGCTTTATGACAGTTCTACACCTCAGGAACACGAAAGCACATCCAACTCAAGCGAAGAAATCGACATCAGACTTGATTCACTACGGACAGCTCAACAGGATTCTTCTGAAGCTGCGACGAAAACTACCAGGTGTGGCAGACGTGTCACATTTCCCACAAGGTTCAGGTAGCTTTCATCTAGCGGGGGAGTACTGTGGCGCCCTGTCTTTGCGAATCTTCTTTGCATTCTCTTTCGCTCGCTGTCATGCTAAGTCAATGTTAGCATTACAATTCTTTCACTTCTTTTTAAAACTCCTACGCGCAACGTTGTGCAGCTGTCGGTCCAACTTCAAATTAAAGTATAAGTTATAATTAAATAAATGCCACTGAATTAATATTACACCACGGGTTTTTTAATAAGGTAATAAACAACATTACCAAATATATATATATACTTAAATTCGACTTCGAATAAGTGGTGTACATAAATTTGACAAAGATAACTGCCATTAGATAAGAGAACTGACATTAGATAAGTCAAGTTTGTGTTGTTGCTTGAGGCGTACAACATGACCTCTCCAACGCAATCACTGCACCTTAATTCGTCTGACCACGTCAATGTCAGTGTACAGCTCATACAGCTCATGATTTATGCGACGCCGATACTCCCTGTTATCGATGATGGCCCGCTTGTGTCATAACCCAGGCATCTGAACCATACATTAAGACAGGTAGAACCAGCATCTGGTATAGCTGGAGTTGTGTTCGTCGAGAAAGGGCTCTGTCATTGAATCGCGTGCTTAGTCCGTAGTAGCATTTATTAGCAAGCAGGATTCTTTTCCGGATTTCTACTCTGACATTAATTGCCCAGGTAGATAAAATAATCTACCACCTCGAAATTATAGTTGTCAACGTTCACGCAGTTTCCCAAACGAGTAGATTCTTTGTTCGTTGAAACTTATAACTTCGTTTTGTCCTCGTTCACCGTTAGACCTATTTTCGCTGATTCCTTCTGCATACCTGATGATGATGTCAACGTCATCAGCGTACGCGAGTAGCATGTGGCTTTTGTTAAATATAGTGCCACTCGTGTTTACTGCAGCTTTTCTCATTATCATCTTCATCACTATGTTAAAGAGATCACACGATAGGCCGGGGCACCCTAGTAGATAATAAGTTTAAATTGTGCCTATTTTAACACCACCGATTGTAACGAATAATGAAAAGAAAAGAAACGTCAAACAACATGAGATACTAATACGATTATTACCAGCGAACCACCCGGTAATACCCTCAATCAAAACCCGAATTTTATATTAAAACTCAAAATTTACATGTGTTTTTATTTTCCCTACGTTTGGATAACTATTATTCTTCCCCGCCGTAACATTTTTGGTCCTTCGAGCCGGATAACCAACCGCCCGTCAAAAAGAATAATATTATCCAAACATTTCTTGCAGACTAAACACTCGCAGTCAACCCGAAATCTCGAAGATATTTCATCCCCTAACAATATCAAAAATCCATGGTAAGGTTGAGATATTTGTTCGAACGTAAGAGTGAATTTGATAAATACTTATTCTCGAAGTATATTATCAATTCGCACGATCTCTTGTTGCAATCCACCACCATTAGTTAACTTAGTGTTGTTGTTGTGATTGCTATTAACTTCGACCCTCAGCTTTAAAGTGGACGAAAAGATGGTACGTGTCGATCTGTTTTTCTTGTGTCTTTTCTAGGATTTGTCGAAGTGTGAATATCTGGTTAGTTGTTGATTTACCTGGTCGAAAGCCACACTGATAAGGCCCGATCAGGTTGGACAACACTGGCTTTAGTCTTTCACATAGCACACTCGACAGGACCTAATATGCGATGGGTAAACAGCTGATCCCGCGGTAGTTGGAGAACACACTTGGATCACCTTTTTTTCAGCACAGGACATAATACGCTTAAATTTCAATCGTCGGGCATGCACTCTTTAGTCTCAACCGTGCGCAGGAAATGATGCATGGTCGTTATCAGCTCCTCGCCACCGGACTAGAAGAGCTCTGCCGGAAGACCGTCGGCACCAACTGCATTATTGTTTTCAGCCGCAATATTGCTCTACTTACCTCGGCTAGACTTGTTGGTGGGCAATCTAAGCCGTCGTCGACAATTGACATAAGACCTTCACGTGCTCTGGCGCTGGAACCAGCAGTTCCTGGAAGTGTTCTCTCCATATATGCAGCACACTCTGCGTATCTGAAACCAGAATTTCATCCTTGTCCTTACAGGAGGGGATCCCATTACTGTAGCCTTTTGCTTTTACTTTCTGGTAAAATTTTCGGGCCTCACCACTATCCCTGAATTGCTCTATATCCTCGTTCTCCCGTTCCTTCATTTGACGTTTTTTCGCTTAAATAGCTGTCTCGCCTGTCTTACTGTCTCCTTGTGCCGTTCCCTAACAGCTCGGGTTACGTTGCCTTATAAGCAGCATCCTGTTCCTCAGACGCTATGCGACATTCTTCGTCGTACCAGGATTCGTCTGCGCGTCGTTTTTCATATCCTAGCACGGTTGTTGCGGCGGTTGCCATGCAATGCGCAATAAGCTGCTACTGTGTATCGGGAACGTCAGAAGTAGAGGCGTTGTGTCGTAGTAATTGAGAGAGCTGGTTGGAGTAGGCTGTGGCTATCTCTGGGGTTTGCAGCTTCGCGATGCCCAGCTTTCTTTGGCCACTCCTCGCGAGATTGCACATCATCTCCCTGCAAAAAATTTAGTAAAAAACACAATTCTCTGCTACATTTAGAGAAACATGGTAGTTCACGGAAGAAAAAGTATTCATCACATCGAGACTCACATCATACTTGTCAGACACTACAGCTAATGCAACCACTTAAAATGCCATAGCAGACACAAACACCGTTGCAGGAAGCCACGGTTATGTCTTATTGGCAACTGCAAAAGTTATAATCACTGCCCCAAACGTTTTATCAAGAAACTGGCAATCTCACCAACAGAATCATCCCTATGTATTGACGGTGTTGGCAATCTCCGAAAACGAGTGACGAAAAGAGTTAATGTCATCATGAAATCCCGAGACCATAGCTTCATTACTGATTTAGAGGCATTTATACTTCCAAGTATTATCACTGCTCAACCAAGTCAACACATTGATGTTTCTTCCTAGAGTATACCGAACCACATTCAGCTGACAGATCCCCACTTTAGCAAGCAAGAAAAGAACGAAATTTTGCTTGGCGCCGAATTTTTCTTCAATCTAACGCAACCTGGGACAATGAAATTGGCTGACGATCTTCATATCTTCCAGAATACTTCACTGGGCTGGATTATAGGTGGATCTACTCGATCTACTCAAGTGCTTCATGCTCTGCAACATGTGCGGTATTCGACGGAACTACAGCTTTAGAAGATGCCATAGAACAACTTTGAAAGTTAGACGACGTCAAACAAGGTGAAAGTATCCTGTCTCTAACGGAAAAACTATGTGAATCACACTTCAACCATCATGTGCACACCAATGAAGATTGTCGCTTCGTAGTCAGTCTTCCTTTCCGCGTAAATCCAACAGCATTAGGAGAATCTTATGCTATGGCATACAACAGATTTATGAACTTAGAGCGACGACTCCTGAAAAATTACGACGTTCGAACTAATTTCATCGATTTTTTGCGGGAACATGAACAATTAGGACACATGCAAAGGACACATTATTGGATCCCAAATACTTCATTCCTCACCACTGCGTAAAACCGGATAGCACCACAACAAAGCTCAGAGTAGTCTTCGATGCATCCGCGAAATCATTGTCAGGCTACTCATTAAATGATTTAATGTATACAGGCCCAACTGTCCAGAGTGGACTGTTTTCGATTTTGCTGCGTATTCGATTACAAAGATATGTATTTACCACCGACATCAAAAAAAAGTACAAGCAAATTTTAATACATCCAGACATTCCGCAATTCCAGTTAATTATTTGGAGAGAAAACCCTTCATCAGCCATCAATTACTACAAACTTAACACAGTAACGTACGGAACACGAGCAGCACCTTACCCAGCGACGAAATGCTTATAGAAAGCATGAAAATGCGGTAAACTATCCACATGGCTCTCAAACGCTGAAATACAATTTTTATATGGATGATCGCCTTGGGGGCTCAGATAGTCTCAACAGCGCTATTGAAACACATAAGGAACTTACTACTATACTAAAAGCCAAGGGTTTCAACTTAAGAAAATGCTGTGGAAATCATCCGCATCTACAAAAAAATATTCCACTGGCGATCAAGAGGTAGACTTTTTTTTTTTTTTTTACGAACGTTCCCATCGCCGCCTCTCACACCCGCCCCAACCGACCGAGGGGGCCTCATCCCCATAACGTGGAGATAACGTACACACTGCGGACCGGTCCGTAGTGGAGAGCGAACAATATAGAATGTTCATATTCGGCTACAGACCATAGAAGACCATAGAAATAACTAAAAAACAACAGAATTATAACAAAGTATATAACATACACTTATTATCTTACATTAAATTGAATACAATAATGATAACTACAATTTAAAACGAAGTTCCTACAGACTAAGTATTGAGATAAGTTATTATAACAGACTTAATAGAGTCTGGGGATGTGGAGAAGTCGATAAATTGATAAATGTCATTGAAGTCTGAACACATTCTACGCAGCGGTTCAGATACGGCATAATTATGGCGTCTAAAACAAATGTAGAGGGGTTTGAAATATCTAGAAGTCCTTAATGGGATATTAAGATAAACTGGTGAGAGAATATATTCCGATCTTATATCACCTCTGAGAATTTTATAAATCGTAATAGAATTTAACATTTTTCGCCTACTTAATAGAGTAGGCAATTTAATTAGAGACAGTCTGCTGACGTATGGTGGAAGATTGGAGTTTGGATCCCATCGAAGATCCCTGAGACAGAACAGTAGAAATTGTTTTTGAACCGACTCTAACATATTGATATAAACATCGTATTGTGGATCCCATACAACGGATCCGTACTCCAGAATGGGTCTTACAAGTGACGTAAAAAGTTTCTTCGTAATATACGGGTCAGTAAATTCCTTAGCCCAACGCTTTATAAAAGAAAGAACTCCATATGCCTTGTTTACTGTTGTTACAATGTGACTATTGAATGTTAATTTTCTATCAAGTAATATTCCTAAATCTAGAAATGAGTCAACCTGTTCCAAAGTGCAGCCTCCCAACCTATATTGGGATGAAGAATGGCGGGATCTATAGAATACCATATTTTTACACTTTTTCAAGTTAAGCTCCATTAAGTTAATTTCGCACCAATTACTAAAGTGATCAAGATCATTCTGAAGAAGAACGTGATCGGAAGCATTATTATATGATAAATATAACTTGACATCATCTGCATACATTAGACAATTAGAATCCACTATTGCATTAGGCAGATCATTAATAAACAACAAGAATAAAATTGGACCCAAATGGCTTCCCTGGGGAACGCCAGATGTCACATGAATAGGCTTAGAGATGGAATTGCCGAACATGACCATTTGTTCGCGGTTCATTAGATAAGAAGAAATCCACTTTATGATATTATTGTCGAAACCAATATTAATCAACTTATGCAGTAAGAGTTTGTGATTTACCTTGTCGAAGGCTTTACTGAAATCAGTATAAATAGATTACATCGGTTTGCATTCCCGAAATAAAACCTTCAATAACGTGTGAAGAGAATTGTAGCAGATTGGTGACAGTAGACCTGCCCTTACGAAAACCATGTTGCCGACAATCAAGAATTGAAGAGACCCTGTAAGATATAGTATCAGTCACCAATTTTTCAAAAAGTTTGGGGATGGCGTTGAGTTTAGCAATACCCCTGTAATTCGACACCCTTATAGTGCTACCAGACTTATGAAGAGGAATTATATACGAGCTCTTCCAGATGGCTGGAAAATATCCAAATTTTAAAGATGCGTTAAATAACAAAGTCAATGGTTTTGCCAATGTACTTAAACAATATTTTAAAATAGAGTTCGGAATGCCGTCGGGACCAAAGGAGTTTGTAGGTTTCAAAGATGACAAATTCTGGCGAATCCATATTTGATCGAGATAAGGGAATCCAAACGGCTCTAATGATCGCACAGGAAAAGGATAATCCTAATAAGTTATTAGGGAATGTTCTAGAAGAATAAACCGTGGTAAAAAAAATCAGCGAAGCAATTTGCGATAGATTGTGTATCAAAATGCTCAACACCATTCATGACAATTCTTGAAGTAGTTGATGCGGATTTACGCTTAGCGTTCACAAATTTATAGAAACTCTTAGGATTATACCTCAAATTATTTCCAGCCCTTGCCAAATAAGTTTTATAACATTTACGAGACATATCGTTATATTTACACCTGGCAATGGAGTACTTGCAATAATCAAATGCACTACCTGACCTCTGGTAATTCTTATACAACCTAGTTTTCAAGTTCTTCAGTTGTCTCAAATATTTAGAGGGCCAAGGGGTTGAATCAGGTTCACGGTCAACAGTAATCTTGGGCACAGATTTATCCATGAAATCCCGTATAATATCATAAAAGATTAACAAAGCCTTGTCCAGACCGAGTCGATCATTACAAAGTAATAATGATTCCCAGTCTTCGGCTCCGATAAGGCTATTAAGCAATAAATAATTAGCACGAGAGAAACAGAAAATTTTCTTATTTGACTGACGCAAGCCCACATTTACAGTTCGATAGGAATATCGAATTCCGATTGTTGGATGATATGAGTCCTCAGGACAAGTAAGAGGATCAACACGAGATACTTCGAAAACATCAGAGTCATTAACTAGAACTAGATCGAGGATTCTATTCATCGAATTGGCAGTGTCATTTATCTGGACAAGATTATTTGCAGCAATACGCATTACAAAATCGGAAGGCGTTAAAGGAGTTAAGTGTTTAGTATCAGGCAAACACAACCATGATACTAACGGCAAATTAAAATCACCCATTACTATTATACGATCCATATCAGAAGTCATATTTACTACAAAAGAAATTGCATCTAAATGCCGTACAGCAACGTCAGACCTTGCAAGATTATTTGATCCTCTTGGGCTACTGGCACCGGTAGTTGTCAAGGCAAATACCCTTATTCTGCGGTTGTGGCAATTTAAGTTGGACTGGGATGAACCATTGCAAACCTTCATGCTACTTGGACTATATTCAGAATCAACTTAGACAGCTTGAACAATTTACAAATTTCCCGCCACATTTTTCAAGGCGAGATTCCAATTAAGACGCAGCTGCATATATTTTCAGATGCTTCTGAAAAGGCTTTTTTGCTGCTGGCTATATCGGACCGGCCGTGGCATAGTGGTTAGAACACGCGACTACCATGCGGGAGATCGCAGGTTCAAACCTGGCTCCAGTCATCTTAAAAGAAAAAAATAAATAAAATTTTCTTTCATTGTCGGCTCCCCTCGAATGTTGTTGACAGCAACTTCGCAGTATTAAGCGTCGATTCAATCGTCGTGTCTAGTAAGAGCTTCTCAAACAGTGACGTTCGCATTCGTCGATAAGCAAGTAGGTGCCGTTAGTTGTGAATCTAAAAATAGAAAGCGTGGTAATTCACAACAACGCGAGAAGCTATCCCATACCTCATTCATGGGGTGCAAAGGGAAATTAAGTTTTTTTTTTATATCCGAGCAAGGCCTAAGGATGGAAGAACTATACTGCAATTACTTTGTGCAAAGAAACGGGTTGCGCCATTAAGGTTACAGACGCTGCCCCGCCTAGACTTATGTGCACAGTCTTAGCTGCTCAACTTGCGCACAGAATCCAGATAAAAGATCAACCCGTTTTTCTATGAACCGACTCGGAAATAGTACTTTCCTCGATAAATGCGTCATCCTCATTGTACCATATGTTTGTAGCTAACCGAGTAGCGAAAATTCAATCATTAACATTGCCCAACCAATGGCGCCATGTTGGATCCAAGGACAATCCAGCTGACATACTTTCCAGAGCTTTACCAGCACCAAAACTCTCCGTTTGTAATTTATGGTTTTATGGACAATTATTTTTGCACGGTAGGGAGGAACTATGGCCACCTACGTTTTCACAGCAACCAGGGTCAAACTGACATTAAGAAGAAGAAGGTGACTCCGATATTTGCCGTTACCGTCACTAGGAAAAACTTCACATACAACTCTGCAAAAAATAGTCGGATTTGTTCTCAGATTTATACAAAATTCAAGGATGAATAAAAGGCAACGCCCAACATGTAATTCGTTGACTCTGGATGAACTTGACAAGGCACTTTTCCTGATTATAAGAACAATTCAGGATTCCGAATTTGCAATGGAGAATGAACAAATTCAGAAAAACGACGCAACAAGACAACAAGAGCTCAATTGCCAGATTAGCCCCATTCTCTGATGCGAATAAAATTCTAATGCTGATGCTAATTCCATATAATGATCCCCTCGTAATACTTTTATTCATAATGATCAACTGTTCAAAAATGCATTAGATGTGCTAGGGCAAGACCACAACTGTGCCAACAATTCATGGGCAATCTACCTCATGCACGAATAACTCCAGCACGACCTTTATCAACTCTTGAGTTGGTTACTGTGGACCATTTTGGATTCATCATACGGTCAGGGGCAAAAGACCAATAAACGCGTATATAACATTATTTTGTTGTTTTGCCACAAAGGCCATCCATCTTGAGCTGGTAACTGACTTATCAACCGAAGCCTTCATTGGTGCCTTAAAACGCTTCATCAGTCGTCGAGGTTGATGTCTGAACATTTACTCGGATAATGCTACTAATTTTATCGGAGCCATAAATCAACTATCAAAATTAGCAGAAAGTATATATTCTGGCAAAGGGCAGTAAACAATCATTTCATTTCCAGCTTAAAAGGCATACATTTCCATTTTATTCCACCACGCGCACCCCACTTTGGAGGGATATAGGAAGCTGCCGTTAAATCTGCGAATCATCTATTATTACGCAATAAGACATGGAAACAATTGTGGTCGAAATCGAAGTAATACTTAACTCTCGTCCACTGACTCCTCTATCAAATGAGCCGAACACTCTAGAATCAATAACTCCTGGACAGTTTCTTATTGGCGAGGCCCTTATATCACAAATATATAGTTGTTCCCATACATATGTACCACTCCGTCCACTTTAGAAATCGAGTAATAATATCAATATAATAGAAAATTTTATGTTTTACCGAGGGTGAGGGTATATGTAAGTCGGGTTGTCCGACTGAAATTTTCTTACTGGCTTAAAGTATGTGTGTCCGGCTCTAAATAACCAATGGGCGATGGGACTTTTAAACTCAACACACTAGGACTTTCTAACTCCCTCAGAAGCCATATAAATTTGAAAAGATTATCATTTTTCACATATAAAACACAAAGCAAGTTTTTTGATTTTTTTCACAAAACAGCTTCTTAAAATCACATATATTCATAAACAGAATATTGATCAAGATTTCAAAAGCGGAAATCAATAGAATGCGAGAAAATTTATGGTGAAGGCGTATACAAAATATTTATTATACGTTAATAGGTTAAGTACTTCATTAAATTCACTCATGTAATTTTGTTTACAGTTATTAATCAATAGTCTAACGGCCATTTTCACAATGTATTATTTTCTTGTTAACGAAAAATTAACTAATTGCTGGTTTGCTTAACAGGGACCATTTAACAAACAGTTACCGACTTACGTTTCACCACCATTTGATTACATAACAAAACCAATAAGTATAAAGTATGGCAATACTGCATATATTTGTTTACGAAAAATAGTGTAACAAAAGATAACAAAACAAAAATTTGTTAAAAAATCGGCATCAAACAAAGAAATGGAGCTCTCAACAGGTTCGCCACGCTTTATTATTTTTTAAAAAAAAGTTGAACAACTCAAAGTAGGTGTATAAAATAAAGCCGGAAACAAACTAAACAACAACATACACATTTCTTTGCTGTTTGGTTTGTACTTAATTCTGGAATGCAATATATGGGTGGTATCCGGACAAAAATTAATAGTTTTTACTTATCAACAGACGTAAAATGGAAGAAAACGAGTTCAAACGCATATCACCGATTGACAATTTCGACATGGATACTTCAAAAACAAAGCGAGTAAGGTAAGTAATTGTGGCCTAGCTTTACAAGAGAAAAATATGTCTTTAATTTTTAAACAACGTACTTTTAGAGGTTCCAACTTCAGGTCTCTGGAAGAAGACATTTTAACGTCACTGGCGCAGAAGTATTCCAATGTTTTGGAAAACAAAAAAACTTATCTTTGTCCAACTACAGTTTGACGATCAAGCACTTGGAGGGGCGTTTTCTCGTTGGATTTTCTCGCTGCAGACCACGAACTTCTTGCGGAAGGATTGAAAAACCTTGTACACTTGGTTACCTACGGAGCCTCAGTGAATAAAGATTAAAAGCTGTAAAGAATATTCAGAAGTCACAAGAATGCAATCATGAATATTTCAAGAGGCACAGTATTCCTGCAAAGAATTATTCCCTTGGGGTTTTATGTCGTGACCCGTCACAGTTGTGATGTTACAGGGAAGAGCAAGAAATTGGCTGAAAATTATTGCGTACCATAAGTTATAAGCAGGGCCAACAAAAGTATGCAATGCCTACTTGCATATTACAGTCTTACCTGCATGTTTTGGGAGTTTACGCATATAAAAGCTTATTTTGGGGTTTTCAGGTTGTTTTCATTATTTTTTTTTTAATTTTCGTACATATTTTTCGCAGTATATACAACACCTGTTTATTTCTTTAAGATGGCAAAATAATCTTTGTATTTTTTCGCAACTGGCGACGCCTATAACACTATGTCACAAAATTTCAAAAGTTTCTGTATCCGGGACATTTAATGTAGTGTATTAGAGTGAGTTCAAAACATAACTAACTTCTTTAGTATCCAATTATTCTTTTGCTATGTACATTTTACTTCAATTTATCTTACATGGTAGATATGCCAGATGTACAACATTATTAAATATCCAAAATACCATTAATGATATCTAACACGCTCCCCTTTAAGCTTATAATTTACATATATAAAACGAAAATAACAATTTTTAAAATATATACGGAGGTATGTTATACATGTATATTAAACACAAAGTTGAATAAAGATATTTTTAAGTAACTTAAACAGTGAAAATATAAAATTTCAAAATTTATTTCAAATTTGTTTTATGGAGAAAATTTTTAATCGATTTCAGCTATCTTAACCACCTTCCTATCACGACGTGGTCTTAACTCTCTCTCAGATCCAGGTGAAGTTGAATCACTTTTGTTGACTTCAATTTTGAGTTGTTCTTGTACATTGGTTCCATTGCTCTGTTCTACTTCTCGATTACGAATTTGGTCTAAATGACGTTTGATTTCACGATTGTTGTATGCTAGAATGCAAGAATAAGAACGAGGGCCAAGTTGCTTTTTGATAGTGGCCTGAGACCAACTTGGCTTATTTGGGTTGCTGTAGTCTCGAATTAAAACATTTTGTCCACTAGAAAATTCAACATTACGTTTGCCCTTGTAATTGAAAACACTTTTAGTTTGGGACTCTATGATTTTATCTCTCGTCATTGGAGGTTTTAAATTACTAAAGCGAGTTTTTAGCGATCGGCCAAAAAATAGTTTAGCTGGTGACTCACCAGTAGTGCAGTGTTTCGAATTTCTATAATCAGCCAAAAATCTGTTGATTGCTGTATCAATTGTACAGTTTTTGTCTGCTTTTAAATTGGAAATAATTGACTTCTTTAAAGTCTTGACTAAATTTTCTGCCTGGCCATTTGTGGCAGCATGGCCAGGTGCAGTAAAAACGTGTTTAATATTATTCATCTTTAAAAAATTGCGAAATTCTTCTGACGTGAATTGTCTGCCATTATCACTCACTAATACGTCGACTAACCCATACCGAGAGAAAAGTTCTCTCATTTTCGATGTGGTAAATGCAGCTGTTATTTCTTTCGTCTTAAAGACTTCGATAAACTTTGAGAAAGAGTCAATTACTATAAATAGATAATAATTACAGTAAACTACGGATAAGTGCACATCGCATAAATGCAAAAACCGCATAAGTGCACTGGAACTTGAAGCCATTAGCCTTTTTTGTACGTTTACATACAAAAATACACGGATAAGTGCAACACGCATAAATGCAAAAACCGGATAAATGCACAACTTTTGCTAACCTGAAAGTACTTTTTTAGTACAACTTTGCATGCATAAATGCAAATCTCTCATACTACATAAATGTAGATTATGATTTAGATAAACTGGAGAAAAAAAATACATAAGGTTGGAACAGAAAACACGGTTAAAAAAAAGATTTCAGACTTTTTCAGCACACGTGGTTTAGGTGAATCGAATTGAGAGCAATTTAATATGTATTTTGCAAAAAAACAATGGTGCAAAATATGATTGAAATGATTCAATAACAGCTCTTATTTTGGCACAGAACTGAATATTTTTAAATTTTTTGTATAATATATGAAATTTTTTTACCTTAAACTGAACTAATTTTCATGTTTTTATTAAAAACCTGTTATGTAATATAAACCAAATATAAATAAAAACAATTTGGTTATTTTTCGACCTGTTTTTTTGTAATCTAGTGTTTAAAAATTCAATAAATAATAATAAAGACCTCGAGCTTGAACAATTAAACACTGGATTATAAATAAAAACATTAAACAGCTTTAGATTTTAATTATTTTCTTAAAGTTCCGCCCAAACTGAACTGATGTTACATATTAATAAAAATAATCCAATGTTTGTATAAATGCAATAATCGTGCACTTATCCGAGTGTTGTATAAATGCAAAAACCGCATAAGTGCACAAAAAGTCGCGCGAAAACCGATGTGCACTTATCCGTAGTCTACTGTATTGATTGAACTCGCAAAATCCACGTGTACGTGTCCAAACAGATTCTGTGGGAGTCCATGGAACTAACAAACTCTTCTCAGGAGAAGACAGTAATTGTTGGCAGGAATTACATGATTTAATCATATGTTCGATATCTTTGTCTAATCCAGGCCACCATACATACGATCTTGCCAATGACTTCGTTTTAACTATGCCTAGATGAGACTCGTGTAGGAGTTGAAGTATGGTGCTACGAAGTTTTAAGGGAACAACAACACGGTAGCCCCACATAACGCATTCATATTCAACTGAAAGCTCAGTGCTTTTATTACGATATGGTTTAAAGTCTTCATGATCCAATTTGTCAACAGTACCCCTAAGTATCGATTCAATCAATTTCGACAATATAGGATCACGCCTCGTTTCTCGAGCAATACTTTTAAAATTAATATTTATTTTGTTCGCAGATTCTACAAAACTTACGTAATTGCTTTCCTCATGATCTTTTAGTGCTGCAAATTGAGACATACGAGACAGACCATCAGCATTATTTGAATCTCCTTTAACGTATTGAACGGTATAATTAAACCCAGACAACACTAACGCCCATCTTTGCATACGAGCAGATGCCATTAGAGGTAAACCTTTATGTTCACCAAATATACTTGTCAGTGGTTTATGGTCCGTTTTTAAAATAAATTTGTTACCTAGCTAATATTGCCTCAATTAAGTTACGCAAAAAATTATTGCAAGTGCCTCTTTTTCCAATGTGCTATAATTTATCTCACTCTTTGCTAAAGCTCTGGACACGAATGCAATTGGTTTGAGGTCATTACCTATTTTATGAGAAAGAACCCCAGCAACAGCGCTGCCACTTGCGTCAGTTGTAAGAATAATCGGCAACTGTGGATTAAAATGAACAAGAACATGATCGGATGTAATATCTGATTTTATTGTGTTATACGTTTTCTGACACTCTTTGGACCATATAAATTTTCTTTCTTTTCGTAATAACTCATACAACGGTATCATTTTTTTTTTGAAAAATTATTTATAAATGTTGAGTAATAGTTCACCATTCCAATAAATGCTCTTACTTCGGAAATGTTAGTGGGAATAGGTGCATTCGAAACGCTAGTTATGCGGGTTTCATCCTTAGTTAACCCATTCTTATCTATTGAGAATCCTAAATACGATATTTTAGACTCGAAAAATTTACATTTCTCATGATTTAACTTTAACCCAGCCGATTTTAGTTTACACAAAACTTCTTTTAGGGTACTCAAATGTTGTTGGAAATTTTTGCCGGTCACAGTTATGTCGTCCTGAAAAACCACAACATTTGATATACCCCGCAATAAATTTTCCATTGTTTTTTGGAAAATATCTGCTGCTGTTTTTATACCAAAAGGTAATCGCTTTACTTTAAAAATGCCAATATGAAAGAACACAAAAACTGTGATTTCTCATCTAACAGAAGCTGATTATAAGCATTCGACAGGTCGAGTTTAGTAAATAGTTCACCACCTTGTAGTGAAGCAAAAATCTCCTCTATACGAGGAAGGGGGTACTTAAAATCGACTTAATGTTCATTTAAAGTAACTTTATAGTCACCACATATTCTTAAGTCTCCACTAGGTTTCAGAATGGGTACAATCTGAATTGTCTATTTGCTCAATCATTCCTTGTTCAATCATCTTTTTTAATTTAGCTTCAACTTTATCTCTCCGTGCTAACGGAACTGGTCGTGGCTTAAAAAATATGGGTTTGGTTCCATCAAAAACATCTAATGTAATTTTACTTACATTATATAAACCAAGGCCATCATCAAAAACTTCCGCAAACTCTTTTTTAATTTGACCAACAATGAAAGAAAAATCCTTAATTAGATTGACAGAACTCATTTGCATTAGTTCAAAATTAAATTCTCTCAAAAACGTACGACCCACAAAGGTGGACTGATTGTATTAGAGACAACAACTGTTAAAATTTTAGAACAACCCTCGTATGTTATTTTTGCATCATACTCACCAATAAGGGGTATTCTCTCCCCACTATAATTCACATATGGAACTTTACACTCCCTTAAAGGTAATTTAATTTTGTTCTCTTTGTAAAACAGTGATGGCACCAACGTACAAGGTTTAATGCCATCAATTGTAACTGGGAGAGAGTAAATACCACATGATGATTTATTTCTAACACTAAAAATAGAATAATCAAAGATATTATTGACCGTGACATCACTATCTGAATCAGATACATAGTTTACAATGTTTTTATTTTTGTTACGACAAACTGATGCCAAATGTCCAATTTTGCAACAATAACATTTGCTCTCTCTAAAATTGCAATTATTTGCATCGTGATTTTTCCAACCACAGTGTATACATGGTTTTTTGTTTCTGCCGCTGCTGTTATTATTGTTACTGCTGCTACTGCTTCGTCTGCTTCCACCCGCTGCGTTGTTCTGTTGTCCGTTATATTTTGCTTTTTGTCGATCATGAAACTTGTTGTCTACGTAACAGACATTAACATCTTCACATGTTCTTTTAGTGTCTAACTTTGTTTCCATTATCATAGCATTCTTTAGAGCCTGTTCCACTGTTAGCGTACGGTCCTCTTCACACAGCCTTTCAAAAATTTGTGAAGGTAGTCCAATAATGAAACGATCCAGAATCATGATATTTAAATGTTCTGCGAATTTTCAATTTAATGCCAACTTTTTTACTCGGGCATACCATTCGCTTACGGACTCCCCTTCTTCTCTTTGAGCAGTATGGAATTTTTTTCTCTCACTAAATATTATTGTTGGTGGAGTAAAGTGTGTTTCTAGTATTGCAGAAAGATCTTTACAACTCTTTTTTGCTGGCGTGTCTGGATAACACAGACTGTGAAGAACAGAATATGTCTCAGCTCCAATTGATTCAAGGAGAATCGCCTTCGTTGCATTTTCTTCTTCACATTTTATTTCACAGAAGTGAATTTCTAATTGTTCACTCCAAATTTTCCAGTTTACGTTTGAATTAAATTCATATTGCTTTAATTAGAAACGTTAAATTTCAAGTTTTTTCTGAAAACGTTATAAAACTTCGTTTTGATTATATAATTATTTCTTCCATTCTTCACTATAACTAAATTTACATTTTTTCCGGCAACAAAACAATAAAACCAGTACAGAAATTTCAGTCAGGAAAACTGACTGATAAATACCATCACCCAAAATAAGGTATTGTTTAAGTCTTGAGTAATTGAAATTTATAGATTTTTAAAATAAAATTACTTATGTATTATTTTTTGTCTGCATGTAGATCAAAAACATACAAAATTTGACCTATTTGTACAGAAGGTACAATTAGGGGCAGCACAACGTGTCTTATTTTTTTTGTAAGTCAACGTTCAATGATCGCTTACCTTGGCAAAATTTTTCTGAATTTAGTGTACATACATACATGATACGTATGTTAAGGGGAAATATTCCATATATTTATATGTGACGTACCAGAAGGGGTGAGCCAAGTAGTTAGGGTTGCTGAGGCTTTGCCTCCTATTACAAGATAAATTAACTGACCAAATTTGATTATGCCGGTTTAGAAGTTATGGGAGAAATATAAATTTTCCAAACAAACTCATTTTGTATGGGAGGTACCAGAAGGGTGATCCGATATAGTCCATATTCATTTCTGATTAAAATCTTCATAACCGTACACCTTACGCAAAATTTTACTGAATTCAGTGTACTTACAAAAAAGATATGTATGTGAGACTATGGGGGTGGGTTCGGTCATTTGCATGGGAGCTATCAACAGAGGTGTGTCAAATAGTTAGGTTTTCTGAGGTTTAGCCTTCTATCAGAAGATAAATTTACCGATAAATTTTCATTACCGTCCGTTTGGAAGTTATGGGAGAAATATTAATTTTCGAAAAAAAGGTAATTTTGTATGGGAGGTACCAGAAGGCGTGAACCGATATAGTCCATGTTCATTCCTGAGTCTAATTTTCACAAGCGAACATCATACACAAAATTTGAGTGAATTCACTTTACTTACAGAAAAGATATGTATGTGAGACTATGGGGGTGGGTTTGGTCATTTGTATGGGAGGTACCAGAAGGGGTGTGTCAAATAGTTAGGCTCTCTGAGGTTTCGCCTCCTATGACAACATAAATTTATCGACAAATATTCATTACCCCCCAAGTGTCCGTTGGGAAGTTATGGGAGAAATATTAATTTTCCAAAAATAGGTAATTTTGTATGGGAGGTACCAGAAGGCGTGAGCCGATATAGTCAATATTCATTCCTAATTCAACTTTTCATAAGCGAACATCACACGCAAAATTTGAGTGAATTCTGTTTACTAACAAAAAAGATATGTATGTACAAGAATGGGTGGGGCAAAGGTTTCGGTTTTCTTAGGGTTTGTCTACTTTTGCAAGATAAATAAACTGACCCAATTTAAACATCCTCCAGTTGTCCGTTTGGAAGTTATGGAAGAAACATTAATTTTCCAAAAATAGGTAATTTTGTATGGGAGGTACCAGAAGGGGTGGGGCTATTCAGCCCATTTACAATCCCATAAGTTCGTTTTGAAAAATATTAATACAGGTAAATTTTTATACCGATCCGTTTAGGATTACTCGAGTTATCCTGCTGACCAGCCATCCAGCCAGCCAGACAGACGGACATAGCTCAATCGTCTTAAAAAGTCCCGAAACGAATTTGGTCTTAAGATACTTGGGGTCTAACTCGTCTCCTTTAATGCGTTACACTTTTTTTCGTAGCAAATGATATATACCCTCATCCCTAAGGGTGATGGTATAAAAACCATATGGCGGACTCTGGCTTTGAAATATATGAATTTTCTAAATTGCGTTATTTAAATTTAGTATTTAAGTTAATTTTCTGTTATTTCTTGTGATTTTTTTTGTAAATTTTGACACATTTTAACCAAAATCTTAAAATGTATGAATTTTTTGGAAGATTTTATAATATAGTTTTAATATTTAGTTTTGTGTATAATTGTAATTACTGTAATTTCCAAAAATTTTATAATTTCGCCCTTTTTGTACAATTTTCGCAACCGGGATTGGTTTTGCGCTTATAATCTTTAAATTTCAATATTTATGGTATAATTCGTATTAAACGTCTTTTTCCCTTTTCAGATGTGGCCAAAATGGCGGCGCCTTTGTGTTTTTTGCAGGACAAATATGGTAAAAATCAGCCTTGCTGGAGCACAGGGAGCAGCAACTGGCGTAACATCTTTTAAAGGTGCACCCGAGCCTGTCGGTCCGTCACCGTCTGTCCGCGTAAGTTTTCGTATTTTGGTATGTTTCACGGTTGCGTATGTACGTTTTTATATATATATATATATGTATTTTCCGTTTTTTTTTGTTTTTTCCTTTTCTTTCCAGGAAATTGTAAAACAAAACGCGGTTGGACACTTCCCTTTTCTTTCCTAAATTTTATAGAGACAATCTTTTCCCCTTTTCTAACGGCCCTAGGATTGAGCTCACTCCTATTCGCACATAAGTAACAAATTTAATAAAAGGAAAATGCCTTAGCCGTTTTTTTTTCTACACTCTCCTACCTACGGCTGGCTTATATATATATAAAACTGTGGGTTGTTTTTATTTAATTGGCATTTTTTTGTAGGTATGTTAAAAAGGGTCAGTGCCCGGGTTTACCACAGCACCCCAGGTTTTGGTGGTGCTAATCAGCGCCTCCCCCATTGAACCGGCCTGTCCTTGGCTATTTGGCTGTTGCCGGTTGTCGCTGTGTTGTTAGTTGTCGCTCTGTTGTTACATGCTGTTGTTGTTACTGCAGACTGTGTTTGTTGTTGTTACAGACCGTTTTCTCTTTGCGGATTTTAAAACCGGTGCCTTTTTGGCTCCTGGAGCCATGCCACCTCCATTTCTTTCCCTATACTTTTTCTTTCTATTCGTTTCTTTTTCATTTTTAAATTATAGCAACATTGCTACGTTGCATTTGTTTAATCATTTTGTTTGCGTTCTTCTTCCCTCGCATTCCTCACACCGCACACTCATATACAAATCGGTCAGACTTATCTGGTCGTTAAACCAACCGCACACGACAGAGTAGTAGTAATTGTTGTTTTGCTTGCCCTCCGAAACATAACTCTACGCTTTTTGTTAAACAAGACACATAGGAATATCAAAAAAAAATTGGATTATTTCATCAAATGTTGCAAATGCGAAGTATTTTTTATCCGTTTTTGATGACCAAGGGCAAAAAATTTTTGTAAGATATTATTCTATCATGTAATTGTAATTGATTTAAAAGTGTGAATTTATGTTTTGATTAACCCTCCGATGAGTGATAACTTCGGTAACGATACCTGTGTGGTAAGGTCCCTAGGGACCTAGGACAAAAATTTATGATATCTATCGTCAAGAATTGCCATTATTATGTTTTTAAATAAAATTTTGTTGGCAAAATATATATAATTAAAAATTAAAGTATTTCATTTTATTAACGGAATTTTTTTTTAAATTTAAATTTAGTTGAAAACGATCACACTAATTATATACATGTATATTACTCCAATGATAAATTTGTTTGTTTACAGGTGTCACAGCGATAAATTGTAGTTGAATGCTCTACACAAACTGGGTTTTTGCAGGAAATACAGTATGATTTAGTTTTTCTCTGCCGTTTGTTTTTCTCGCTACACAATTTGCACACTGGTCTATTTGATCGGGGTGCACATTGGGGCACATCTTCTACCATAACGGGCGCATTGGTGGCCAAGACCTATATATATAAGAAGATTAAATACACGATTATTACGTTTCAGTTTAGTTACCTTCATAAAGATGTACTTTTACCTTAATGTCAAATGCCTCCAAAGCATTTTGGATATTGGAAAAACGTGTAATACGTCTATTAGTAGCCCTTTCCTCCATGTTTGGTGTCGCTAATTGTCTTGTTAACAACTTTAGGAACGAACGTCTCTTATCTGGTTGTTTTGAAGGTTTTAGTTCGTTATAAATTATAAATGCGGCTAATGAAGCTATATCCAGCATATTGAAGAAAAACGCAAGCGGCCAACGATTTGTTGATCGTTTGCATGAGTACGTCCCGAGCATTTGGTCCATAGTGTCCACTCCAGATTTGTTTGCATTATAGTCTATGATTGCCATTGGTTTACGTTTTTCAGATATATTGTCAATCTCACAAGTGTAGTGCATTGTAGACAAGAGTAGGACAGCTTTATTTTTTTTCGGCACATACGAGCATAGCGAAACATCCCCTTCGTAAAACCCAAACAATGTATTAAATACTGGACGCTCAGAACTTTTTAGGAACTCTGGTGGTATAAACGGCTTATTAGATCGAACGGTTCCAACAAAAGCTGTTTTCTGTCTCAATAAAATGGTTGCTAATTCTAAGCTGGAGAAAAAATTATCGGCATAAATTGTTCGGCCTGTGTTGAGGTATTGTTCAGCCAACTGAAGCACAACATTCTGGCCCTGATTTACTTCCCGCTCATGGCCGGGCAATTTGCCAGCGTAAATGCTGCACTTTATGGGATAAAAAGTCTTTGCGTCACACAACCACCATACTTTTATTCCATACTTCGCCGGTTTAGAAGGAATATACTGGGTAAAACGAGTTCGCCCCCTGTAAGCAAATAATTGTTCGTCTACGGTCAAAGATTCGTGTGGAACATAAGCTGCCGCCAAGTTTTGCTGTAACATCGCCCACACATCATCAATAGCAGCCGTTTTACTGGTTTCTAACCTTTCAGGACGTGACAAAGAGTTATCGAACCGTATAAATCTTTTTATAGCCGAAAATCTATCAAAAGACATTGCTGCTTTGTATAACGGATCTCGAGTTTTACCCCATAGTTCTTTAGCAGGCTCGGTGTTAGATTTGGATAGTCCAGCATATAAAACTATAGACACAAATGCATCAAATTCCTTTAGGTTAAATGGAATCCATTCCTTTTTGTTTGTTGGATTTGCTGAATTCCATAGGACAGTTTCTGCGTTTGCTTTTCGATTTGTTTCGCGAATTATTATGTATGCAATTTCTTCAGTAATCAGAGAACGAAAAATTTTTAACGGATCATGTATATTTTGCTTAGGCCCAGGTTTGCTTCGTCCATAGTTGACAATATTATGCGCACGAATACGGCCGCCAGTTGGTGGAACTTTGTTCCACTTCGTGCCGTTCTTAGAAGTAAAGTAGACGAAATCTCTTTCGGCTTCTTCACAAAGCAGTTGTTGTTCATCTTCGTCATCGGTATCTTCATCATTGCCGTCATTGAGTTCTACATATGCATCGTTTTCGGCATCGGACGCATAATCATCGCCTTCAAGATGATCAATATCATCATCGGCATCTTCATCAAAAAAACTGGCAAATCTTAAATCTTTTTTTCGTCTTTCTTCCTCCGTCATTCTCTGATAACGTGTAGTATTTCGAAGCACCATATCCGCGGCGTCCCAATCTGCTTCAGCCATTTTTTTGCAAAAAATTCTCTGACATAAAAACTCACCCATAAACAAAAGAATGCTTTTATTACCAAAGTAGCGTTCAGTCTCGATATAAATTACAAAACTTTTTCACTAATTTCGAAATTTACTTTCACACGCGTTACTTCAATATCCACGAACAGCAAACAATATACTGCCTATTAGTAACAAATAAGAACAGATCAATAAGCGAAAATTAGACGTACTCTCTCAATAACGGTACTATCTTAGGTGATACCAGTGATGCTACAGATCTGAAACAAAAATCGCTATTTTTTAATGCGATTTTTAAAATCATCACTGAATAGTAGTCATATGGCTATATTAATTTCATCGCAGGTCCCGTGGGACCTTACCACATGCAAGCGTACTAAATTTGTTTAAACATTGATAAAAACCTAACAAGGCGTCGTATCACTTTAAACTTTATTTTAAACAATTAAGAACACTTCATTACAGGAATACATAAAACATCGCGCTTGTAAAGTAGATGAAAAAATATTTGTGGGTAAAAAAAAATCGAAAAGGTCCGTAGGGACCTTACCACGTATAGAAGGGTTAAAGGTATGAATGTAAAAGTAGCAACTGAAGAAAAATGTATAGTTATTTCTAGTTATATTATATTTAAAAATGGTAAATAAATTTTACAATGACCATCTTTGGTAAATTTAGCTTAAAAATTTTCCATAAATTTACAATTGTAGGATTTTAAACAATATTACACAATTAATTTATGGTATTTTTTCCATATTATAATTCAATTTTTTTTCTCATAGTTTTTTCAAAAGTGGTCACTATAACTTTTACTTTTTGTCTTTAAAATTCAATATTATTTAGTGTATAAATAAAAGTTACGCAATATAGGTGTTACGTGATATGTTATGTCAATCTGATGTTAAGGGCGGCCTCGTGGAGGGTGTCAGCGTCTAAGAACTTAAGGGATTTCATAAACCACTTCTGTGCCCTTTTGATAATCTTGGCGATGACATAGTTGGTGGTTATGTGAACCTTGTTCCCAACTATCACACACTATATTCTGTGCCCTCTTCCTAATGTAAGTGTAGGATTTTTAGAGGTCAACAATTCGACACGTGTACAACATGCAAATCTTTTTTTTTTTGTCCTATTTTTGATATCAAATACTGTGTAATTAATATTTTCAATGTTGAATAATATCAATAAATTCACTTTTTCTTGGATACTTTTTGGAGACTTATCACTGTTAATTTGTTCTGATCATTTTGGAATCACAATGCTAACATCAATGTTTCTTATATTATGATACAATCGAGCCGTTTGCTACGATGTGAATTAAAAACGGAAGGTCCTAGGTTAAAATCTCAAAGCTATTGTTCGTGATTGTATTTTATTTTTGCTTTTTCTACAATTGTTTTAATAAATAATTTTTTTAATTTAATTTGTATTTTTTTTATATTAATTGTGTCAGAATCAAATTCAGAAAATGGAAAAAAAGTTGTTACAGTTGTGCAGAGGAAGGTATTTCCTACTACTGGAAGTCGCCGTGTAAAATATGAAGGATTGGGAAATGTAGTTCAAAAATTTAGTGGCGAAGACCTCTTGGATATTTCAAAATGGATTAAGAGTTTTGAAGATTATGCAAGTACTAATGAAATTAACGGAAATGCTTAATATTGGGAATTAAAAGGTTATTAGTTGACACAGCTCGTCAGTACATGCTTATTTTAAATACTGCCAGCTATTGTGATCTTTAAAGTGCATTGATTAAGACCTTCAAGGACTTTCGACATCTACATTTGCGCACTCATTAGCAAAATTAAATTTGCTTAAGTTATGTTATTTCGATGTCCAAAAAATATTGATAAAAAATATACGGAGCCTCAGTTAAAAAAGATTAAAAGCTATAAAGAATATTCAGTAGTCACAAGAATGCAATCATGAATATTTCAAGAGGCACAGTATTCCTGCAAAGAATTATTTCCTTGGGGTTTTATGTCGTGACCCGTCACAGTTGTGATGTTACAGGGAAGAACAAGAAATTGGCTGAAAATTATTGTGTACCATAAGTTATAAGCAGGGCCAACAAAAGTATGCAATGCATACTTGCATATGCAAATGCATATTACAGTCTTACCTGAATGTTTTAGGGGTTTATGCATATAAAAGCATATTATGGGGTTTTCAGGTTCTTTTCGTTATTTTTTTTTTAATTTTCGTATATATTTTTCGCAGTATATACAACGCCTGTTTATTTCTTTAAGGTGGCAAAATAATGTTTGTAATTTTTCGCAACTGGCGAAAATTTCAAAAGTTTCTGTTTCCGGGACTGTATGAGATATTGTAATTTTACCCGTTGGGCTACTTTTCGTATATATTTTTCGCAGTATATACAACGCCTGTTTATTTCTTTAAGGTGGCAAAATAATGTTTGTAATTTTTCGCAACTGGCGACGCCTATAACCCTATGTCACAAAATTTCAAAAGTTTCTGTTTCCGGGACTGTATGAGATATTGTAATTTTACCCGTTGGGCTACTATTGTTCCAAAAAAACAGGCTTTTGATTTAGTTTTAAAATTCTTAAAATAGTTATTTATTTTAATTAGTTTTAGTTTAGTTGTAGTTATTCAAATATATTTCTATTTATGTTGGAACAGGTCACTGTCTTAATAACGCAGCAAGGCAGATTTATTAATTAACACAGCAAGGCAGATTTATTATTTGACGCAGCAAGGCAGATAACTTAATCGTTTGACTTCTTTTGCCCGACTGTTCACTTTGTATGGCAAACTGCTATAACGTAAATAAATAAGGTACCTATTACAACTAACATACATAACATTATTCATGCAATTTACAAATAAAATTGAAGTACCTATTAAATACATGCATATAGAATAAGGAAACATTAATTATATGAAAACGAAAGACGTATATAAAGAAATAAAATATTATAAATAAAATTAACAACAAATAAATAAGAAAAATAAATAAATTGCAAATAAATATAAACAAAATCCCCAACATTCCCCCGCACAAAGAACGACTAGTTCTTGACATGAGCCATAGAAGATGATGAGAGGGATTTTAGTTCGGTTTTCTGAGATGACCATGCTATGCCTCCGTAGATTTTATGGTAATAGGGCCAGCATAATCCACTCCACTGTGTTTAAATGGGCGACTGGGTTGTAAACGTACGGCTTGTAAATCACCCATAATTTGTTGAGCAGCGGTGGGCTTATATTTAAAGCAGGTGATACACTTTCTAAGCACATTTTTGGCCAAATTGCGTGCAGAAAGTATCCAGAATTGCCTTGTGACGTATGCTTGCATCTGAATAAGACCGCCGTCCAATGTTTTAGCATGAGCATCTGCAAATATTAAATACGAAAGTGGATTCTGTTTCGCTAAGATTATAGGGTGTTTAAAATCATAATTAAACTTAGCTTTTTTAAGTCTGCCACCTACACGTAGAATACCTTTGCAGCAGGACCGATTCCTCTGGGAAATCTACCTTTTGTGTTTCCATTATAAGAGTCAGAAGAGCAATATTTAATTCCATCGTTGAGAAACAGCCATAGTTTAGTATTTCTGCATCAGCATGTTGAGAAATTCTTAAAACATACGCAGAAACACGAACGAGTTTCGTCAGCGATGAGAATTTAGTAACTAAATCTGAGTAATCGTGATTTGTAGTTAAATGGAGCGCAACTTTAGATTTTGGTAGATCTAGATATGTTTCATAACAATTATCTGGCTGTTCGGGCCACAGTTGTGGAGACAAAGAAAGCCAGTCAGGACCAGACCACCAAAGCCAGTGGTTAACAAGTTCGAGAGATGAGATACCACGGGAAGCACAGTCAGCAGGGTTATCTTTAGTTGAAATATATCGCCATTGAGAAATATTGGTATATCTTTGCACCTCTGCAACACGATTACCAATATAAACGCTCCATCTTGATGATTCGCCTCTAAACCAGCAGAGAGCAGTTATACTATCAGTCCAGTAAAAAATATTAACAATTTCTCGTTCGAGTTGATTTTAACCTTTTCCATTAGTTTAGCCAAAAGGGTCGCACCGCATAATACCATCTTGGGAATTGTTAAGACTTTTAAAGGGGCAACTTTAGTTTTAGACTGCACAAGGCTTGCTGTGCAAGAATCTAAATCTTTCACGTATACGGCAGCAGCAAATGCAGATCGTGACGCATCACAGAATCCATGTAGCTCCACTGAGCAATTTTTGAAAGTACAAATCCAACGGGGGATTTGGATTTTTTCTAAGTTATTAAGATCATCGAGATAACGATTCCATAAAGTTTAAGTGGAAGTAGATACTGGATCTTTCCAGTCTATGCCCTCGAGCCAAAGTTTCTGGAAAGTGATCTTAGCGTTAATTGTTACAGGGGCCAGCCCAGAGGGTCATACAATTTTGCTGCATCGGACAAAAGACTACTTTTCGTAACATCTTTCTGACCTACGAAATTAACTTTGAAGAAAAAGTATCCTCTTCGATATTCCACGCCAGTCCTAAAGCTTTAACAACAGGATTTTCGCCAAAATCGGTCATAATTATTTGTTCTCGGAATTCTTCGGGAATATGAGCCACGAGTTCAGGACAATTCTAAATCCATTTTCGGAGATTAAAACAGCCAGCAGCTAATAAATTGACCAATTGTTGTTGTAGTTCTTTCGCTTCTCCGACAGAATCTGACAGAATAACATCATCAACCTACGTGTCACTTTTTAGGATTTTGTGGGCCTCAGGGTACGATTTGGATTCATCTTGGGCCAGCTGATACAAAACTCTGATAGGCAAATACGGGGCAGGACTAGTACCATATGTTTGTATATATAAATATCAGTATCGACCGAATCACGCCAAAGAATTTGTTGGCAGTGATGTTGACCATCGACAATTCGAATTTGACGAAACATTTTCTCTAAATCTGACCGAAAGCCGATTTTATATCGTCGCCAGCGGGTTATGATTGCGGGTAAGTCATTTTGTAGAGCAGGGCCAGGAGATAATTCATGGTTTAATGACGCATGCGGAGGTCTTTTACTACTACCGTCGAAAACTACGCGTAATTTAGTGGTGGAACTACTTTGCCTAAGAACGCCATGGTGAGGCAAAAAATAACCGTTAGGCTGTAAATCTTTGGGATAAATACCGACATTGACCATATGCCCTAATGATTCATATTCGCGCATAAATTTTCTGTACTCCAAAGCTAAATTTGGGTCTCTAACAAAGCGACTTTTCATAGTTTTTAAACGTTTTTGCGCATTATAATCGGTATGACAATACTCCGGGGCAGATTTACCATACAAAACTGATTTGAAAGGTAGAGCTACTGTGTATCGGCTATTAGATTCTCTAATGTAAGTTTCTCGAAAATATTCTTCGCACGCATTTTCTTCTGATGTAGGTTTTCTCGTCTAGACTAACTCCACCTGGTCCCAAAATGCCTTTAATTGATTGTCCAAGGAACACAAAGTAATTTGGACACGGCTAGAATAAGAAATTTCAGAAGTGGGACCAGAAACAACCCATCCAAAATGAGACAGCTGAAGAAAAATACCCCTATCAAACTTTTTCTGTTGAGGCAATAAAATATCGCCAATTAAAAGGTCAGTTTTATCGTTATTTGCAAATTCTGGGTCAGCTAAAGTAAATTCCCTCAGATCGGGTAAATGTTTCATCCGTATAGGACCAGGGCTATAACTAGTTAAAGATGGCTGACAAAGGCGCTACTTTCTAACTTGAAGTCTTTCTCATAAGATGACATAAGGCAAATGCGAACACTTTTTCGAACTATGAGTGAATTTTCTCCGATACCGCTTATGCGGGCAAAAGTGTTAAATTTGTTAAGTCTTAGAAGCTGAGCAGCATTTTCCGTTATTAACGTTGCACCCTGATCTAGAATCGCTCGAAGCTTATAACTTCCAAAATCGGTTTTTATTATTACCCTTACTGTAACTAGTAGCACTTGAGGTATTGTCTGAGCATCTATAAGAGACAAATTACAAATAATATTTGTGGAAGACCTATTCTGATCACTAGAAGTCGGTCCAAGGCCACCAGAAACAGAAACGTTATGATTTACAAGGTCAAAAGAAGATTGGGTGAACTCGATATGCACAATTGTATGATGCGAAACGTTGTTTCCAGAAAGTTAAACATTTAATCGAGGCTAGGTATTTCCGTAGATGCTTTGAGTAACTGTTCCCACACTTTACCGGTTTTTACATCTAACTTAGAATCTTTAAATGAATCAGAATTGGATCCCAGCTTTCACATTTTATTTTTAATGTACCAAAAAGAGCTGAACAATTTCGTGTCGTCTCGAGTATTTTCTTTATGCTCTCGCATGAGCCATCAGATTTAGGTATACCGAATAATTTGCGAAAAATATTGTCTGCGATTTTCCTTTCATTATGATAACGACGCGATAAAGCAGACCAAGCTAGGTCGTAACTTGCCTCCGAGGCAGGATATTCCGGAACTATGGATAAGGGAGTGTCTTTACGCGAATTTTTAAGAAAATAGAATTTTTGAACTTTGGTCAAGCTCTGATTGTCATGAACCATTGAGACAAACATATCTCTATAGGATATCCATTCCAAATAATCCCCAGAGAAAGTGGGAATATCTGTTTTCGATATGCGGACCTCAGTCGAAATACTATCATTTCTAAGTGTCGAAGAGCAAAACGTGCTAGAGTGAACAATGGGCGAATGTGTTGAATTAAACTCCCAAATATTGTCTAAAAATTTAGCTTTAGACACCAGAAACTTTCTATTAATTTTTCTATATAAATCTTCTTTCAGATTTGGGACATCGTTGACCGAAATAGAATTATGTGCTCTTCGTTGATACCATTTTCGCACCGGTGTGTGTAAGCTTCACATTGATTGCTTGAAGCTTTTAACACTAAAGGTTGTGATAATGAGTGGAGAAGGCACAGCAAACGGCACTGATGATGATGGTTTGGCAACCATCGAAATAGCTATCTGCCCTGCCAGCTGTCAAAATAATTCATTTCACACAACTCTTGTTAAGCAAATTCTATTAGCAATAATAGAAAAGATCTTGAACCGAACAATGAAACCAAACTCATTAATTCTTAAAATTGTTATTTGTTTTAATAAGTTTTAGTTTAGTTGTAGGTATTCAAATATATTTCTATTTATGTTGGGACAGGTCACTGTCTTAATAACGCAACAAGGCAGATTTATTAATTAACACAGCAAGGCAGCTTTATTATTTGACGCAGCAAGGCAGATAACTTAATCGTTTGACTTCTTTTACTCGACTGTTTACTTTGTTGGGCAAACTGCTATAACGTAAATAAATAAGGTACCTATTACAACTAACGTACATAACATTATTCATGCAATTTACAAATAAAATTAAAGTACCTATTTTGAACATATGAACATTAGAACACATTAAATACATGCATATAGAATATGGAAACATTAATTATATGAAAACGAAAGACGTATATAAAGAAATAAAATATTATAAATAAAATTAACAACAGATAAATGAGAAACATAAAAATTGCAAATAAATATAAATAAAATCCCCAACAGGGACATTTAATAATTGATTTTAATGTCAAATTTCACGCTAAATTCAAATCTGGTCTCAGATATGTAAAAAGTAGAACGGTTTTAAGATATCTTAAAAAAATTGTTTGCCTTTGGTCATCAAAATCGGATGAAAAATAAACGCTACATTCACAATTAATATACACATACCTCTTCTTGAGAGTAGTAGTAATTGTTGCTTTAGGAATATCAAAAAATATTTGATTATTTCAACAAATGTGAAAGTATTTGTTATCCGATTTTGATGACCAAGGGCAAAAATTTTTTGCAAGATATTATTCTATCATGTAATTGTCTGAAACCGGAGCAACACGGAAAAAAAACTTATTTGAAGGCAGCGAAAACTTGAAAAATCATTAAAATTTTTACAAAAATCTAACTTTGAAGTGGCATAACTCGTCATTTATGATTGGATTTTAAACAGCTGAAAATTTCATATCTCAAAAACCGTTCTACTTTTCACATATCTGAGAGCAGATTTGAATTCAGCATGAAATTTTACATAAGGATCAACTATTAAGAAGCCGGGATCAAAATCATTGTGTAATTTGTTAAAGAATTAATGTTTAATGTAAAAATAATATCTTCTTCAAAGGCTGTATTTTTATGTCCTCACCCTATGGGTAGGAGGGCATATATTATTTGATACGACCCAAAAGTGAACACATAGAAGGAGTCACTTTAGACCCTAGGTTTCTTTAAACCAAATTCGATTCATAAATTTTTGAAATCGTTTGAGTCATGTCCGTCTGTCTGTCTGGCTGTCCGGCTGGTGCGCACAATAACTTTCGAAAGACGCAACCAAAAACTGGAAGTCTAGTCACGCCCCATCTGGTACCTCCCATACCCATCTGGAACCGCCCACTTTAAAAATAGATTGATATTATTAGAAGACCTAACGCGATCCTGCCCAAATTCTGTATTTAGTTCAGCTCAAGCAGGTTAAAGTTTTTGGGAAAAAGTCTGGAAGTCTAGACGCGCCCCTTCTGGTACCTGCCTTACAAATGTACCACTCCGCCCACTTTAGAGATAGAGTAATAATATCAATACACCCAACGCGATCGTGCCTAAATTCTGTAAAGCCATAACAGGATAAAGTTTTGGAGAAAAAATCTGGAAGTCTAGACACGTCCCTTCTGGTACTAACCTTACAAATTTACCACTCCGCCCACTTTAGAAATGGAGTAATAATATCAATACACTCGACACGATCGTGCCCAAATTCTGTATTTAAATAAGTTATAACAGGACAATGTTTTGGAGAAAAAACTGGAATTCTAGCCGCGCCTCTTCTAGTACCTCCCGTACATATGTACCACTCCGTCCACTTTAGAAATCGAGTAATAATATCAATATAATAGAAAATTTTATGTTTTACCGAGGGTGAGGGTATATGTAAGTCGTGCCGCCCGACTGAAATTTTCTTACTGGCTTAAAGTATGTGTGTCCGGCTCTAAATAACCAATGGGCGGTGGGACTTTTAAACTCAACACACATTATACTACTAGGACATTCTAACTCCCTCAGAAAAAAATTACCATTTTTCACATATAAAACACTAAGCAAGTTTTATAATTTTTTTTCACAAAACAGCTTCTTAAAATCATATATATTCATAAACAGAATATTAATCAAGATTTCAAAAGTGGAAATCATTAATATGTGAGAAAATTTATGGTGAAGGCGTATACAAAATATTTATTATACGTTAAAAGGTTAAGTACTTCATTAAATTCACTCATGTAATTTTGTTTACAGTTATTAATCAATAGTCTATCGGCCATTTTCACAATGCACAATTATTTTCTTTTTAACGAAAAATTAACTAATTGCTGGTTTGCTTAACAGGGACCATTTAACAAACAGTTACCGACTTACGTTTCACCACCGTTTGATTACATAACAAAACCATTTAGTAGAAAGTATGGCAATACTGCATATATTTGTTTACGAAAAATAGTGTAATAAAAGATAACAAAACAAAAAACAGCAGGACCGATTCCTCTGGGAAATCTACCTTTTGTGTTTCCATTATAAGAGTCAGAAGAGCAATATTTAATTCCATCGTTGAGATACAGCCATAGTTTAGTATTTCTGGATTAGCATGTTGAGAAATTGAAGAAATTCTTAAAACATACGCAGAAACACGAACGAGTTTCGTCAGCGATGAGAATTTAGTAACTAAATCTGAGTAATCGTGATTTGTAGTTAAATGGAGCGCAACTTTAGATTTTGGTAGATCTAGATATGTTTCATAACAATTATCTGGCTGTTCGGGCCACAGTTGTGGAGACAAAGAAAGCCAGTCAGGACCAGACCACCAAAGCCAGTGGTTAACAAGTTCGAGAGATGAGATACCACGGGAAGCACAGTCAGCAGGGTTATCTTTAGTTGAAATATATCGCCATTGAGAAATATTGGTATATCTTTGCACCTCTGCAACACGATTACCAATATAAACGCTCCATCTTGATGATTCGCCTCTAAACCAGCAGAGAGCAGTTATACTATCAGTCCAGTAAAAAATATTAACAATTTCTCGTTCGAGTTGATTTTAACCTTTTCCATTAGTTTAGCCAAAAGGGTCGCACCGCATAATACCATCTTGGGAATTGTTAAGACTTTTAAAGGGGCAACTTTAGTTTTAGACTGCACAAGGCTTGCTGTGCAAGAATCTAAATCTTTCACGTATACGGCAGCAGCAAATGCAGATCGTGACGCATCACAGAATCCATGTAGCTCCACTGAGCAATTTTTGAAAGTACAAATCCAACGGGGGATTTGGATTTTTTCTAAGTTATTAAGATCATCGAGATAACGATTCCATAAAGTTTAAGTGGAAGTAGATACTGGATCTTTCCAGTCTATGCCCTCGAGCCAAAGTTTCTGGAAAGTGATCTTAGCTTTAATTGTTACAGGGGCCAGCCCAGAGGGTCATACAATTTTGCTGCATCGGACAAAAGACTACTTTTCGTAACATCTTTCTGACCTACGAAATTAACTTTGAAGAAAAAGTATCCTCTTCGATATTCCACGCCAGTCCTAAAGCTTTAACAACAGGATTTTCGCCAAAATCGGTCATAATTATTTGTTCTCGGAATTCTTCGGGAATATGAGCCACGAGTTCAGGACAATTCTAAATCCATTTTCGGAGATTAAAACAGCCAGCAGCTAATAAATTGACCAATTGTTGTTGTAGTTCTTTCGCTTCTCCGACAGAATCTGACAGAATAACATCATCAACCTACGTGTCACTTTTTAGGATTTTGTGGGCCTCAGGGTACGATTTGGATTCATCTTGGGCCAGCTGATACAAAACTCTGATAGGCAAATACGGGGCAGGACTAGTACCATATGTTTGTATATATAAATATCAGTATCGACCGAATCACGCCAAAGAATTTGTTGGCAGTGATGTTGACCATCGACAATTCGAATTTGACGAAACATTTTCTCTAAATCTGACCGAAAGCCGATTTTATATCGTCGCCAGCGGGTTATGATTGCGGGTAAGTCATTTTGTAGAGCAGGGCCAGGAGATAATTCATGGTTTAACGACGCATGCGGAGGTCTTTTACTACTACCGTCGAAAACTACGCGTAATTTAGTGGTGGAACTACTTTGCCTAAGAACGCCATGGTGAGGCAAAAAATAACCGTTAGGCTGTAAATCTTTGGGATAAATACCGACATTGACCATATGCCCTAATGATTCATATTCGCGCATAAATTTTCTGTACTCCAAAGCTAAATTTGGGTCTCTAACAAAGCGACTTTTCATAGTTTTTAAACGTTTTTGCGCATTATAATCGGTATGACAATACTCCGGGGCAGATTTACCATACAAAACTGATTTGAAAGGTAGAGCTACTGTGTATCGGCTATTAGATTCTCTAATGTAAGTTTCTCGAAAATATTCTTCGCACGCATTTTCTTCTGATGTAGGTTTTCTCGTCTAGACTAACTCCACCTGGTCCCAAAATGCCTTTAATTGATTGTCCAAGGAACACAAAGTAATTTGGACACGGCTAGAATAAGAAATTTCAGAAGTGGGACCAGAAACAACCCATCCAAAATGAGACAGCTGAAGAAAAATACCCCTATCAAACTTTTTCTGTTGAGGCAATAAAATATCGCCAATTAAAAGGTCAGTTTTATCGTTATTTGCAAATTATGGGTCAGCTAAAGTAAATTCCCTCAGATATGGTAAATCTTTCATCCGTATAGGACCAGGGCTATAACTAGTTAAAGATGGCTGACAAAGGCGCTACTTTCTAACTTGAAGTCTTTCTCATAAGATGACATAAGGCAAATGCGAACACTTTTTCGAACTATGAGTGAATTTTCTCCGATACCGCTTATGCGAGCAAAAGTGTTAAATTTGTTAAGTCTTAGAAGCTGAGCAGCATTTTCCGTTATTAACGTTGCACCCTGATCTAGAATCGCTCGAAGCTTATAACTTCCAAAATCGGTTTTTATTATTACCCTTACTGTAACTAGTAGCACTTGAGGTATTGTCTGAGCATCTATAAGAGACAAATTACAAATAATATTTGTGGAAGACCTATTCTGATCACTAGAAGTCGGTCCAAGGCCACCAGAAACAGAAACGTTATGATTTACAAGGTCAAAAGAAGATTGGGTGAACTCGTTATGCACAATTGTATGATGCGAAACGTTGTTTCCAGAAAGTTAAACATTTAATCGAGGCTAGGTATTTCCGTAGATGCTTTGAGTAACTGTTCCCACACTTTACAGGTTTTTACATCTAACTTAGAATCTTTAAATGAATCAGAATTGGATCCCAGCTTTCACATTTTATTTTTAATGTACCAAAAAGAGCTGAACAATTTCGTGTCGTCTCGAGTATTTTCTTTATGCTCTCGCATGAGCCATCAGATTTAGGTATACCGAATAATTTGCGAAAAATATTGTCTGCGATTTTCTTTCATTATGATAACGACGCGATAAAGCAGACCAAGCTAGGTCGTAACTTGCCTCCGAGGCAGGATATTCCGGAACTATGGATAAGGGAGTGTCTTTACGCGAATTTTTAAGAAAATAGAATTTTTGAACTTTGGTCAAGCTCTGATTGTCATGAACCATTGAGACAAACATATCTCTATAGGATATCCATTCCAAATAATCCCCAGAGAAAGTGGGAATATCTGTTTTCGATATGCGGACCTCAGTCGAAATACTATCATTTCTAAGTGTCGAAGAGCAAATGAAACCAAACTCATTAATTCTTAAAATTGTTATTTGTTTTAATAAGTTTTAGTTTAGTTGTAGGTATTCAAATATATTTCTATTTATGTTGGGACAGGTCACTGTCTTAATAACGCAACAAGGCAGATTTATTAATTAACACAGCAAGGCAGCTTTATTATTTGACGCAGCAAGGCAGATAACTTAATCGTTTGACTTCTTTTACTCGACTGTTTACTTTGTTGGGCAAACTGCTATAACGTAAATAAATAAGGTACCTATTACAACTAACGTACATAACATTATTCATGCAATTTACAAATAAAATTGAAGTACCTATTTTGAACATATGAACATTAGAACACATTAAATACATGCATATAGAATATGGAAACATTAATTATATGAAAACGAAAGACGTATATAAAGAAATAAAATATTATAAATAAAATTAACAACAGATAAATGAGAAACATAAAAATTGCAAATAAATATAAATAAAATCCCCAACAGGGACATTTAATAATTGATTTTAATGTCAAATTTCACGCTAAATTCAAATCTGGTCTCAGATATGTAAAAAGTAGAACGGTTTTAAGATATCTTAAAAAAATTGTTTGCCTTTGGTCATCAAAATCGGATGAAAAATAAACGCTACATTCACAATTAATATACACATACCTCTTCTTGAGAGTAGTAGTAATTGTTGCTTTAGGAATATCAAAAAATATTTGATTATTTCAACAAATGTGAAAGTATTTGTTATCCGATTTTGATGACCAAGGGCAAAAATTTTTTGCAAGATATTATTCTATCATGTAATTGTCTGAAACCGGAGCAACACGGAAAAAAAACTTATTTGAAGGTAGCGAAAACTTGAAAAATCATTAAAATTTTTACAAAAATCTAACTTTGAAGTGGCATAACTCGTCATTTATGATTGGATTTTAAACAGCTGAAAATTTCATATCTCAAAAACCGTTCTACTTTTCACATATCTGAGAGCAGATTTGAATTCAGCATGAAATTTTACATAAGGATCAACTATTAAGAAGCCGGGATCAAAATCATTGTGTAATTTGTTAAAGAATTAATGTTTAATGTAAAAATAATATCTTCTTCAAAGGCTGTATTTTTATGTCCTCACCCTATGGGTAGGAGGGCATATATTATTTGATACGACCCAAAAGTGTAACACATAGAAGGAGTCACTTTAGACCCTAGGTTTCTTTAAACCAAATTCGATTCATAAATTTTTGAAATCGTTTGAGTCATGTCCGTCTGTCTGTCTGGCTGTCCGGCTGGTGCGCACAATAACTTTCGAAAGACGCAACCAAAAACTGGAAGTCTAGTCACGCCCCATCTGGTACCTCCCATACCCATCTGGAACCGCCCACTTTAAAAATAGATTGATATTATTAGAAGACCTAACGCGATCCTGCCCGAATTCTGTATTTAGTTAAGCTCAAGCAGGTTAAAGTTTTTGGGAAAAAGTCTGGAAGTCTAGACGCGCCCCTTCTGGTACCTGCCTTACAAATGTACCACTCCGCCCACTTTAGAGATAGAGTAATAATATCAATACACCCAACGCGATCGTGCCTAAATTCTGTAAAGCCATAACAGGATAAAGTTTTGGAGAAAAAATCTGGAAGTCTAGACACGCCCCTTCTGGTACCAACCTTACAAATTTACCACTCCGCCCACTTTAGAAATGGAGTAATAATATCAATACACTCGACACGATCGTGCCCAAATTCTGTATTTAAATAAGTTATAACAGGACAATGTTTTGGAGAAAAAACTGGAATTCTAGCCGTGCCTCTTCTAGTACCTCCCGTACATATGTACCACTCCGTCCACTTTAGAAATCGAGTAATAATATCAATATAATAGAAAATTTTATGTTTTACCGAGGGTGAGGGTATATGTAAGTCGTGCTGCCCGACTGAAATTTTCTTACTGGCTTATAGTATGTGTGTCCGGCTCTAAATAACCAATGGGCGGTGGGACTTTTAAACTCAACACACATTATACTACTAGGACATTCTAACTCCCTCAGAAGCCATATAAATTTGAAAAATTACCATTTTTCACATATAAAACACTAAGCAAGTTTTATAATTTTTTTCACAAAACAGCTTCTTAAAATCATATATATTCATAAACAGAATATTGATCAAGATTTCAAAAGCGGAAATCAATAAAATGTGAGAAAATTTATGGTGAAGGCGTATACAAAATATTTATTATACGTTAAAAGGTTAAGTACTTCATTAAATTCACTCATGTAATTTTGTTTACAGTTATTAATCAATAGTCTATCGGCCATTTTCACAATGCACAATTATTTTCTTTTTAACGAAAAATTAACTAATTGCTGGTTTGCTTAACAGGGACCATTTAACAAACAGTTACCGACTTACGTTTCACCACCGTTTGATTACATAACAAAACCATTTAGTAGAAAGTATGGCAATACTGCATATATTTGTTTACGAAAAATAGTGTAATAAAAGATAACAAAACAAAAATTTGTTAAAAAATAGGCATCAAACAAAGAAAAGGAGCTCTCAACAGGTTCGCCACGATTTATTATTTTTTAAAAAAAAGTTTAACAACTCAAAGTAAGTGTATAAAATAAAGCCACAAACAAACTAAACAACAACATACACATTTCCTTGCAGTTTGGTTTGTACATAATTCTGGAATGCAATATATGGGTGGTATCCGTACAAAAATTAATAGTTTTTACTTATCAACAGACGTAAAATGGAAGAAAACGAGTTCGAACGTATATCACCGTTTGAAAATTTCGACATGGATACTTCAAAAACAAAGCAATTTTTAAACAACGTATTTTTAGAGGTTCCAACATCACGTCTCCGGAAGAAGACATTTTAACGTCACTGGCGCAGAAGTATTCCAATGTTTTGGAAAACAAAAAGACATATCTTTGTCCAACTACAGTTTGACGATCAAGCACTTTGAGGGGCGTTTTCTCGTTGGATTTTCTCGCTGCAGACCACGAACTTCTTGCGGTAGGATTGAAAAACCTTGTACACTTGGTTACCTTTGAAGTCGCCACGCGCAACTTGGACTTCATCGTCCTTGTGGAAACGCATGGAACAGACATAGTATTTTGACGCAATTCCTTCGAAAAGGGAGCAGACATAAAACGTCGGCGAATTTGGGAAGTGGCTTGGAAATGATGCTTACGGTTCTTTCTGCGAGAGGACGTCACGAACTTGTCCAAGAAGAACATTTTTAGACACCTTACCTAGTTGTTGCTGACTTTGAGTTGCTGCTTACAAGGTTAGCAATGTATTTTGTTGTGGACTTTGACATTCTGAATCTTTAAAGAACTCACTTAAAGAAAACATTGTGCGGTAAATCTTATAGATGTAACGTAAAAACAAAGGTGTTCCTATCACCACTCCGCTTTAAATGTCATCACTCCAAAAAGTACCACGTAAGATTTTGCTCACCCTAAAACCAGCTCGCCGAGTTCCTTAGCTGTAATCTTCTATACACTAATGTTACATACCTACTAGAGTATCCAATTTTTTCGAATAATTTTTCGATTGAGAAAAAATAGTAAATTTCGATTAACGAATAATCGATCAATTTTAACCGATTAATCGATTTAAATTATTTTTAAATAAATTCTTCTTTCTTTATATAAATGTAATATAAATGTAACAGATGATGATGTTGTGTTGGAAGAAAAAAAGGAAATAATTGATATCAACGAAAATAATCTTTTACTGGAATTGAACGATACTATAAGAAGTATTCAAAATTTAAAAAAAATCGAATGTAAACTTTAATATAATTGATGATTTTCTGAATCTAGATAAAACAAAAAAAAATCCGAAAAACTATAAAAACTTTTCAACGCAATCCTTTCAGTTTCCCCAACATCTACTTTAAGTGAAGAGGTTTTTTCAAAGTCAAGCTTCATTATAACGAAACAAAAAATCGACTAAAAGTAAAACATCTTAATTGCATGTTACTTTTAAAAGATTATTTTAGAAGATGTGACTAAAGACTTTTAAAATAATAAATATCTCATTTTGTATGTACCTGATTATTTATTATTTTTATTAAACATTTTTGAATTCACATGAATTATTATTTTATCTTTTAATATTATTTTTATGTTTTTTATTAATAAAATTTAACGCCTACATTAAATTTGTTTATTTTTCACGTAAAGTATACAGGAATTATTCGAGTTATTCGATTAATCGAATTATTCGAGTAATTTAAAAACATTAATCTATTAATCGAGCAAATTAAAAATCCCAAAATCGATTAATTATTTAATCGAACAAAGCCTAAATTCGATTAATTGGATACTCTAATACCTACTGAAAAGCCAAAACTAAAGAAAGGTAAAGCAAAATACAACCTGTAACCCAGCAAAAATCCTGTCAGACCGAATAATTTAACCATTACAACCGGCTTTAGAAAAGAAAGACTATTTTTTTGGAAACAATCATATGTACCCTCGGGCGAAAGGTGGTCATTGATTGCACATAATTGTATAATTGACTTCATAAATAATTTACAAATTCAGATCATTCAAATATCTAAAAAAATTATCGTTACAAATCCATTTTGGGTTTTCTAATTTTAATTAATTAAAATATTAATTTATATAATAAATTAACATTTCAAATAAATATAATTAAAATAAATAAATAATTAACATTTAGTGGTAGAAGCCAACAGCCTAGATAAAGGAAATGCTATACTAACTATTACCTAATTCAATTTAAATATTGTTTACCTAAATTTATTCTAAGAATATTAATACTATTTTAAGTTTAGATATCAAACTCCGGTATGTGCTACACCCTTCCAACCGAAATATTTGTCGTCACAAAAACAAAGAACCTTATCATCAAACGTCATCTGCAGCAAAATTGAAAAGGCCTCTTCAATCTTCAGCGCAATGTTATGGTAAGTTTGAAGAAATGCCTATTTTTTTTTATAGATATCAAACCAGTTTAACGTAGGCAACAACAATACATTGTAACTCAATTTGAAAAAAAAAACAGTTTACCGACATACTTTTATATTTATGGGTGCATAATACTAACAACGATCATTAAGCAAATTTCATAATGATTGTCTAAAGTATTAAAAGCAGTGAGACTTCTCAATTTGAGCCCAAGAAGAGTAAATAAACGTAAATTTTAATTGTTGTTGTTGTTGTCATCCTACGGTTGCAACGAATTATAGTACATTCGTTGAACTTAATGACAACGTGAAGTAAAATTGTTCATACCAGTGTCTCTAATCTAGAAAACAAATAATGATTATTTTCGCAGTAAACTTTTTTGTCAGTAAATACGAGTATATATAAATATATTGTTTGGCTAACAATGAAAAACCTAGCAATCAAATGAAATTGTAGTCTAAGTATTGAATTAAATTAATAAAGTTTTGGAATAAATATTGTTGCACAATAGCAAGATGAAGTGTTAAAAAAATTATACAAAGAGTTTTCCTTAGAAAATAATGATGACGAAGAAGTAGGTAACAACATTTTCTTTACGTCAATGCCAATTTCTAGAGTTCTATTACTAATTATCCCGTCAAAAAAAAAAACAAAAATCCTTACTTACCATCACCCTCAGTAAAATAAAAAAATTGCTATTATATTGATATTATTACTCGATTTCTAAAGTGGGTGGAGTGGTAAGTTTGTGTGGGAGGTACTAGAAGGGGCGTGTCTAGACTTCTAGGTTTATCCTCCAAAACTTTATCCTGTTATAGCTTTACTAAATACAGAGTTTGGGCACGATAGCGTTGGATGTATTGATATTATTACTCCATCTCTGAAGTGGGCGGAAAGGTACATTTGTATGGGAGGTTCCATAAGGGGCGCCGCTAGACTTCCAATTTTTTCTCCAAAACTTTATCCTGTTATAACTTAATAAAATACAGAATTGGGGCACGATCGTGTCGAGAATTTTTATATTATTACTCCATCTCTAAAGTGGGCGGCGTGGTACATTTGTTTTGGAGGTACCAGAAGGGGCGTGTCTAGACATCCAGATCTTTTCTCCAAAACTTTATCCTGTTATAGCTTTACTAAATAAGGAATTTGGGCACGATCGTGTCAAGAATTTTTATATTATTATTCCATCTCTAAAGTGGGCGGAAAGGTACATTTGTATGGGAGGTACCAGAATGGGCGTGTCTAGACTTCCAGATTTTTTCTCCTAAACTTTAACCTGCTTGAACTTTATTAAATACAGAATTTGGTCACGATCGCGGTAGTTCTAATAATAATATTAATCGATTTCTAAAGTGGGCGGTACCAGAAGTGTGTGGGAGGTACCTCAAAAACTGTATCCTGCTATAGCTTTACTAAATTAAGAATTAGGGTACGTTCGCGATGGATTTATTGATATTATTACTCCATATCTAAAGTGGGCGGAAAGGTGAATTTGTATGGGAGGTACCAGAAGGGGCGTGGCTAGACTTATCCTGTACTTTCTGTACTATGTACAGAATTTGGGTACGATCCCGTTGGGTGTATTAATATTATAACTCGATTTCTAAAGTGGGCGGAATGATGTATTTGTATGGGAGGTACCAGAAGGGGCGGAGCCATGTAGCCCATTTGCAATACCGTAAGTAGTTTTGGAGGAAATATTAACTCGTGCAAAATTTCAAGACATTTGGTTGCGTCTTTCGAAAGTTATCGTGCGAACCAGCCGGACGGACATGGCTCAAATGCCTTAAAAAGTCATAAATCGAATTTGGTTCTAAGAAACCTAGGGTCTGAAGTGACTCCTTCTATGTGTTACACTTTTGGGTCGTATCAAATGATATATACCCTCACCCTCTTTAAATTATTATTGTAATGTTAAATCTGCGGATTATTAAAAAAGGACACAAACACCCCCATACCCGACTGTTTTGCTAGCTAAGTGATGACTCCTGCGGTCCTAGTTTAATATTCGCAAAGCAAGAATTTAAAGTTCTAGTAAAAATTTTAAATTTATGACATGGACATTTTCAACATTTGATTATAGCTTTAAACACTGAATAGTGTTCGTTACAAACCATCGATGACTATGAGCCATGGGATTTAATATTTTCATTCGCCTTACTTTGTATTTTCCACTTTATAACAAGAAAATAATAGAAGATAAACTTATCTTACCAGGATGTTTGAAATTATGGTTTCTTCAACTAAGTTATGGATACTTGCTATGATATGCGATTTGGTAGAATTATGGACTTTTGATGACGGACGGACAATTTAGCTTGAAGAAGAAAGTACGGACGAAATGTTGCTGGTCGGTGACTTGATGCCGGGTTGGAGTTTGTCCTCTTGCAGTTCAAAGATGGTTGAGAGTTTACAGTGATGTGACGATGTCGCACAAACAGATGTAGTGTAATGAACAGAATGTGTTCACCGGGAGTGGGTAGCTATTACGTTGGTTTCTATTTTTCCCAAACTGGAACGCCCGTACTTTATTCTTCCTCCGTTCTTCACTCTTCCTTCGGGTACTACAGTGGGAGCGACAAGACCAAGACCTCGTCGGCAATATTAAAATGTTGAGTTAAATGTTGATAAATAAACAAAATTTGTTGAATTATTATGCTAGTACGTTTATGAACCTGTTTTATGATAGATTGCAGGTAATTTTTATTTTTTACATATAAAAAAACAAAAGAAGAATTACTTGGAAGTAAAAATAAAAAAACGTCATTTTTAAACTTTAATAACTTTAAAAATTTTTGCACAAAGCTGCATTATATACTCAATAATGTTCCCTCCCAATTTCAAAACAATCGAATAATAAACAACAAAGTTACAGATTTTAGCTACGCAAAACCCAAAAAGGAACCACTGTGCGGCTTTGAGGTTGTAGCCCCGCTGCTTTGCAAACTTGTGAGGTTTGAGCGACTGCAGGTATACCTGAAGTCCGAAAGATTTGTTAGTACGTGATGTAACCAGAGGGGTTTTGAAAAGCCAAGTGAAAGGTAAGCACGATACTGGCATTGCCACTCACCCGTGCCTCAATTTTTCTCTTTATTCAGGCACCACAATGGGAGCGGCAAGACCAAGAGCTCGTCGGCAAGCCGGTGTTGAGGCCCCGCTGCTTTGCAACTGTAAAGTCTGTACGACTATTTTGGCAGTCGGAAATTTTAGGGTGGTCTTTGTTCCTCGTCGCCAAAACGTCCTCTAACTGGTAGAGTCCAGGAGGTGGTGGTAGTGATGGACGAATGTCAATTCCTTATATTTTTTTCTGCATGGTCCCTTGATGAATTTCGTGCACCATGGTGTGCATAAATACTAGAAATATTTCACGAAATTCCACAAATGCATATCTATTTAATATATAATTGGCAACGTCAGATCCGTTTATCTCCAGTATTCAAAATCAATGGATAGTGGAACATCGGGATTAAGATGAAGAAGCTAAAGAACAGAAATAGCTCAGAACAAAATATGGAACATTTGCAATCAATATTTGAATAATAATTATAATTGCATTTCATTGTTATTTAAGTACGAAAAACATATAATAGTATTAGTAAAAAATAACAATAAACAGAACCTACCATTGTTATAAATGCTATAAGAATCTACTGCAGTTTTTATTTTTAAACGGTTTTTTAAAATTATTAAATTTGACAGCAAAAAATAATAAATTTTTCCGTAGTAATAGCAAGATATTTAGATAATACTAGTGGGTCCGGCAATGCTTTGCTATTGCATATTAACTTGTAATATATTTCACATTTCTTACTATATATTTATATATTATATTTGTAGGTCTACAGAGTACTTTGAAGACGGTACTTTAGCTCGACAATAATATGTTGAGTTTATTATTATGTAACTACTTTCAATTAACTCCTTGAAATGGATGTTAAGTTTTATTGTTTTAATTTCTAAATATCATAGACTCTACGTCGATAGTAAAAAGTTCATCAGCAAAGTCATATCTATAGTGCCGGCATGTAGATTAACTTTTTTCTCTATGAAGGGCGAAAACCCAATTCTTTCGCAAATCAGAAACAGACATTCCGCTAAAAACCAAAATTAAATTTTTATTTTTATCCGTAGTAGTGGGAATCGTTTGTATACTAACTACATATCTCTTTGAGCGTAAAAAACACTTTTGTTATGCTTTCACCGCCTATTGGCCGCAAGTGAAAATTTCGTTTGAAGATTTATGCCTTAAGCCAGTAAAACACCTTTTGCCATGTCTTCTTCTGCCACGGATTAACAATATTCCCGAATACTATTTTTGTATTAAACTCGTATTACCATTTTTGAGATAATTCCTTCACCAAACGTTTGGCTTAACAAAGTGTTGGTCTCACGCGCTGTATGGCATGTTACGCCGTCGTGTTGGAATCATTTCTCCTCTCAATGATTTGCAATGACATGAGAAATAACAAAATCAATTGATCGTCCAATGGCTCTAATTCTTCCACCAGTTGGATCTTATATAGATGTAGGCCAAGATCTTTCCTCAGCATATGCAAAGACCGAGTTGCTGAAAACGGCGTCGGTTCGATAAATTTGAGTCCCCTGTGACACTTACTTCTACAGCGTCGATAACTTCTACTAGCTGCTGAGATGGATGATTATGTGCACCGTAAACTTGACAAAGGGCTCTATAAGTAAGGCGAACAGAACGCGCATTTTGAAAATAAATTTGAAAGATTTGTAAACGTTGTTTTTGTGTAGTGTTTGCATAGTGAATTATAAAAGTATACTGAAAGAAAGTCTAGCACACTTCATTAGAATGCAGCTTGATTTACACGTATACCTATCAAAAGTTCTATACGTCAAAAAATACCCTATATATAGGTTATTTACAAATGTTTGCTAATGTTACCTCTGACATACTACAAATTGTGCCCTAATCAAACAAAAGATGTTTTCATTCCAACTCCAATGAATATTGTTTAATTTTTCTATCTATAGGATTAATTACCGATTCGCTCTCCTGAAAAGTAATTGAAAAATAGATAACTGTCAAGTATATTAAAATCCAGGGATTAAAAAGACTCCAAAACACTCTGCTCAACACATTTTAAACGTCGATAATGTACGCAGGCGAACTCAAAACACAAGAGTTTAATGATGGAGGATGCTCCGCACACAGAGTCAACACAAACAAAACAATTTTTTAAAAATTTTTCCTGAGCACTCAAAGATGATGTGCACACATAAACGAGTGACACTACCCTGCAAACATTTTGGAAGAGTTTGGAAGATAAATATGTCGCGCGAAGAATACGCGATTCTTCGCGGCGATCATTTGAAATTAAATTATCTGCGCGATTTGCTTGAAACTCTTCTCGACAATCATTTGACGGTTGTTTGTTAGCGCGATTATGCGCGATTTGATAGTTAAACTTCTCGGCAATTGTTAGAGGTTTACTTGCCAGTCGATCCCGCACTCGAATTATTTGTAACCCTTTAACGCAATTGTTTGCTTTTAAATCGTGTTTACGATGGATAGATTACACAAGGGAACAAAATTGAACTTTTTGAGTGTTGTTTGGAATTCGATAGCTGTTTTTTACTAATTTGGGGTCGCTGATTTCAAATCTAATCTCCATTTTTCTCCATCAGCTCGAATTTTTAAGTTACAGGTACTAATCGTGTTTTCGACTTTTTTCCAAAAAATTATAGTTCAAAAAATCATAATTTTTTTTTCATAAGCCGGATTTTAAAATTTTATTTTTTTATTAAAGATATCGTTGTTACCTTTGAAAAAAATAACATTTTTTAATATTACAAAAAAAAAATGACTGAGAAACGGCTGTTTTATTCAAAAAAAAAAAAAAAAATTACACAAAAAATTACACATTTTAATTTTCTTCACGCTGAAAGTTAATCGGTTGGGGGCAATTGTTATTTTTATTAGCTTTATTGAATATCATATTAAGATAGCTTTCTAAAACATGTATGTACATAATAATCGATTGAAAATTGAATGAGTTATGCTAAATTCGGTGATAACAGATTTTTCGCAATTTTTTGTTTTCACCCAAAAAAAATTAAAATTTTGTATTTTTAAAAATCATGACAAATTTGCAAATTTATTTATAGTTTAATTTTTAGTTTTGCCTCCTATTACAATATTAATTAACAGACCAAATTTAATTAATCGGCAGGTTTCAATTTGGAAGTTAAGGAAGAAATATTAATTTTCCAAAAATAGGTAATTTTGTATGGGAGGTACCAGAAGGGGTGATCCGATATAGTGCAAATTCATTCCTGATTTATATTTTCATAACCGTAAAACTTCCGCATAGTTTGACTGAATTCAGTGAACTTACAAAAAAGTTATGTATGTAAGACTATTGGGGTGAGTTCGGTCATTTGTATGGGAGGTACCAGAAGGGGTATGGCAACGCTTTCGGTTTTTCTAGGGTTTTTCTACTTTTGCAAGATAAATAAACTGACCAAATTTTAATATCCTCCGGTAGTCTGTTTGGCAGCTATCGAAGATATATTAATTATCCAAAAATAGGTAATTTTGTATGGGAGGTACCAGAAGGGGTGGGGCTATTCCGCCCATTTACAATCCCATAAATTCGTTTCGAAAAATATTAATACTGATAAATTTTCATAACGATCCGTTAAGGTTTGCTCGAGTTACACTTTCACAAACATATTAATAAATGTTATTTTTGTATGGAAATCGTGATTTTTGTAAATTTAGTTATCTCAGTAAATTGTTGACAAAATCAAAAGTTGTGCAGATATTTTAATGAAATAAAGCTCATTTGATTCACACTATATTAAACTAAATGTTTTAAGACAAACACTGTGATTTTTGTGGCAATAATTTTTTTTATGAATTTTTAAAAAACAAAAATTTTTTTTTTTTTGTAAATTTTTTGTTTTATTTTTTAAAACTACAACGATATCTCTGAAACTACTAAGCCAAATTAAAAACAATGTAGGCACGGATTAAAGATAATTCTGTTGACGAGTTTAAGTTTTTTTTTTTAATTGAATATGGTGAACCGTTTTCAAGTTATTTAAATATTTGTAGTGGAAGTGCCTTAGTTATGGACATAACGGTATATCTCGAAAAGTCGAGCTGATACAAAAAAACCAAGTGCAGATTTGGATTCAGCGTCCCAAATTACCTTTAAAACAATATTCAGTTCTTAAACAACAAATACCTTGTTCCCTTGTGTTATCATAACACTTCTCTCCGAGAACCACAGAGAGGCTAACTGAGAAAAATGTTTAGCTAATCATCCCCTACGCAATGAGTGGAAGATCGTGAGCGATTAAATTCTGCCAACTGATAACGGTTAAAAATTATTGTTTCTTTTTGTTGAAACAGCGAAAATTATCATTTATAGTCAAAAAGTGAAAGTGAGTAGATCATTTGTAAAGAAAATTAAAATAAAAGGTTTAATATTTTTTTTTAAATTTTTTCCAAATACGAATAATTAAAAAATATGGTGGACATGATTTACCAAGATTCGTTAGATCTGCCATTAGGGGATCACAACCGACGAATTTTTAATGAATTTTAGGGAATTTTCTTCACGATTCGTTTGGGGATCTTTACGATTCATTTGGAAATCTTCTTCACGATTCGTGGGGAACTCTTCTATGGTTTCCCCTTATAAGACATCTTCGCAATTCGTTTCCAACTCTTCTTCGCAACTTGCTTGCCACACTTCCACGCAATTCTCGAGCAATTCGCGTGTGGCGAATCGTCTTGAGACACATCTACTCACACCAGGGGATTCGCGGACGAATCGCAGATAATAATCGCCGCAATTAAGTTCATCTTCCAAATGATTCGCGGATAATTCTTCCGCAATCAAAAATGTTTGCAGGGTAAAAGATTGGTAGAGAAGAAGAAGAAATATAGCTGTATATGTATGTATGTATGTTTTTTTTTCTCCATATGAATGTTACTCCGTGTTTGGGTATTTTCGTTTTTTAGTGCACATATGAGTTGTGTCGTCTTTATCGCACACACGACGGGAGTGAGAAAAAAGGGCAACATCGTTTTCCGACACTTAGCAAGATGTGTTTGCATCATGTTAACATGCAAACACATCTTGCAACGGTACAGAGTTTGTGTCACATTTGCCTCTCAAACACTCATAAAAAGAGTTTTGCATACATTTTTGAGACAAATATTGAAGTGCAATGGCAGCGCCTCGGCACATTTTACTTAGTTAGTTCCAAGTAGCCTGTTCATTAGGGCGGATCAATTTGTTCGGCTCGAAAAAAACGTGGTAATCGTATACCAGTATTGGAATCTACGATGAATTCTAAGAAAATTTCACTAATAAAAACTATGTGTCTAAAATCAATTCCTAGTTCACGCTGAGGAGCATGAAGATCTCAGGTAGAGATATTTTTTTAATAAATGAGCAGTTATCGTAAACTTCAGACCTGTGGGTCCGGCTCTAATTTGACCTACTATTTAGATGTTTGGAGACCAAAATGAAGAGAACGGTGTATTTTTAACATTAATTGAGATCCCGCCAAATATTCTGCACCTCCGCCAAACGATTTTTAAAAACTCTGTGTGCCAACTTTCAGAGGTCATACATTTTTAACCAATACATAGATTTGCTTCTGCAGTACCCCATTAAGTTTGTTGGGAAGACAGTTTTATGCAGAAGGTTTAAAAAATTTTGTATCTGAAGTTTTCGGTTTGTGCTCATTTAAAAACAAAAAAATCTATATCTGAAATCTTCATGCTTTCCAGCGCGTGCTAGCAATTGATTTTAGACACAAAGTTTATTGGTGAAATTTTCTAACAATTTGTCGTAGATTCCGATTTTGGTATACAATTTTTGGGAAAAAAAAATCGGTGCGCCCTACTGTTTATATCTCTGGGCGAACTGCAATATACTGTGGAATTTTGACAGTTATAACTGTTTATTTTAAAAGGGGTGTGGCACAGCCCACTTCCACCCTTACTGTAACAACAACATATGTAACAAATCATATCTTTATACCTCTGATAGTTCATGAGATATAGCTTTTTTTTACTTTCAAGTTGTATGGGCGGTGCCACGATCCTTTATCCAATCACAACCAAGTACAGCCAGATACTATCGACAGGTCATCAGTACCACTTTCTAAAATTATCGTAGAAAAGCCGTCAGAGTAGGGTTGCCAGACGGGCTGGATTCGGCTGGATTGTCCATTTTTTTATACTTATCCAGTGTCTAGCTAAGACAACATTTGTCCAGCTTAATAGTAATTTTGAAAATGTGTCTTAGAGAATATTTGCTCATGCATGTACTATACAGTTATTTTCTTTGATTTATGTTATAAAAATATTATTCCTTTATATACTTTAGTTATTTATACTAGAATAAATTGTTATTTTTTTGTTCTTTTTAATTGTTGTTCTTTTTATATTAAGATTTTTGTTTTTTTTTTCTTTTTGTGTTTATTATTTAATTTTAATTCTCAGAGGTTTGAGTGAAAAATGCAAATTTTATTAATTTTTTATAGTATTATTTAAAATATCCAAAATTGGAAAGACTAAACTTGGAATTTTTTTTCGTAAAGACATTTTTTGTAAATGTCCAGCTATTTTTGCAAAATCCAGTTTTTTTAATCCGAATGACCAGCTTATTGCGAATCTGGATCTGGCAACCCTACGTCAGAGCGATTTTTGAAAAGGGGGAGTGGTACGGTCCACCTCCTTCCTGGCAGTAATTAATTCTGCTCCAACAACATATATACCAAACCTCATCTTCATACCTCTGATAGTTCATGAGATATAGCCCTTTTAATTTTCAAGTTGTATGGGCGGTACGACGCCCCTTTATCCAATCAGAACCAACTGTAGCCAGGGACTATCTACAGGTCAACAATACCACTTGTTAAAATTTTCGTATCAATCGGTTTATTAGCCTTTATGTGCTCGGATGACTACATTTGTAGTAATTTTGAAATATAACTCTTGTAACTTTTTTATCACAAAAGGGAATGGTACGAAATTTTCAGTAGCTTCCTAAAAAAGTGTTTTTACCAGATTTAACTTATAAAAACAATAATAAAAAATACGTATTCTGCCTCTACATCATTATTTTAAAATGACCATCTCCTGGCCGGCTGTCTACAAATATAGTCACCATATAAAATGTATGGAAATTCACTTTATTATCAACTGAAATCAATTTTTTTTGGATACAGTTTGTTGAAACGTGTGCTTTTAAAATTGATTTTGTTTCTTCATTATCAGTTCTTAAGAATTAACGCGAAATACGAAATTATACTCGCTGGATACGATATTGGAGAAGATTGCAAAAGAACGACGTAGCTAAATTATAAGATTTTCAGAACGACTTGGTTGCAGAGCAGGAGGCCGTTACACGCCAGGTCATGGTGCAATGGTGGCAAAGTATAAAAATTCATCAAATTATTCCAAATGTCAAATAAAGATCTATATACTGCAATACTGCAAAGCAGACGATGTGAAATCAGGTATCTAACCTATATATAACTGAGAGCGTTCGCTGAACTAATATTGCTAGCAAGCGTCAATAAATCAATCGATGGGGATAAGATACATTGTGCAGTTTAATCGATGTATATTATAGCTCTGCTACAATGTCCAAATGAAGCTATCCCTTCTGATACCTCCCATAAAATTTTACCCATTTTCTAATTTAGTCAGTTTAATTAACTTGAAGTAGTAGACAAATCCTCAGAATGCCGAAACATTTGCCACACTTCTTTTGGTACCTCCCATATAAATAAGATCACTATATTAATCTTACAATACACAGTGGTTCCTTTTTGGTTTTTTTTTGGAATTAATTCTGTAATTTTTGAACGGATAATGCTATCTTGATGAAATTTGAAATAGTTAAAGCTGAGGTGTTTTCGAGATGATTTGGAAATATTCGGCTCCCGAGGGGGTGTGGGGTATTTCAAAATTTCAAATGCTTGAGGAATGTGCATTTATGAACCGATTTAGAAGATTTTTTGCATTTAGATAGTGCTTCGAAAAACCTTCAAAAACATTCTTGCATGCACATGTTATCTCATTTAGGTCATGAGAAATTTGAGAAAATAAATATACTGTGGAATTTTGACAGTTATAACTGTTTATTTTAAAAGGGGTGTGGCACAGCCCACTTCCACCCTTACTGTAACAACAACATATGTAACAAATCATATCTTTATACCTCTGATAGTTCATGAGATATAGCTTTTTTTTACTTTCAAGTTGTATGGGCGGTGCCACGATCCTTTATCCAATCACAACCAAGTACAGCCAGATACTATCGACAGGTCATCAGTACCACTTTCTAAAATTATAGTAGAAAAGCCGTCAGAGTAGGGTTGCCAGACGGGCTGGATTCGGCTGGATTGTCCATTTTTTTATACTTATCCAGTGTCTAGCTAAGACAACATTTGTCCAGCTTAATAGTAATTTTGAAAATGTGTCTTAGAGAATATTTGCTCATGCATGTACTATACAGTTATTTTCTTTGATTTATGTTATAAAAATATTATTCCTTTATATACTTTAGTTATTTATACTAGAATAAATTGTTATTTTTTTGTTCTTTTTAATTGTTGTTCTTTTTATATTAAGATTTTTGTTTTTTTTTTCTTTTTGTGTTTATTATTTAATTTTAATTCTCAGAGGTTTGAGTGAAAAATGCAAATTTTATTAATTTTTTATAGTATTATTTAAAATATCCAAAATTGGAAAGACTAAACTTGGAATTTTTTTTTTTGTAAAGACATTTTTTGTAAATGTCCAGCTATTTTTGCAAAATCCAGTTTTTTTAATCCGAATGACCAGCTTATTGCGAATCTGGATCTGGCAACCCTACGTCAGAGCGATTTTTGAAAAGGGGGAGTGGTACGGTCCACCTCCTTCCTGGCAGTAATTAATTCTGCTCCAACAACATATATACCAAACCTCATCTTCATACCTCTGATAGTTCATGAGATATAGCCCTTTCAATTTTCAAGTTGTATGGGCAGTACGACGCCCCTTTATCCAATCAGAACCAACTGTAGCCAGGGACTATCTACAGGTCAACAATACCACTTGTTAAAATTTTCGTATCAATCGGTTTATTAGCCTTTATGTGCTCGGATGACTACATTTGTAGTAATTTTGAAATATAACTCTTGTAACTTTTTTATCACAAAAGGGAATGGTACGAAATTTTCAGTAGCTTCCTAAAAAAGTGTTTTTACCAGATTTAACTTATAAAAACAATAATAAAAAATACGTATTCTGCCTCTACATCATTATTTTAAAATGACCATCTCCTGGCCGGCTGTCTACAAATATAGTCACCATATAAAATGTATGGAAATTCACTTTATTATCAACTGAAATCAATTTTTTTTGGATACAGTTTGTTGAAACGTGTGCTTTTAAAATTGATTTTGTTTCTTCATTATCAGTTCTTAAGAATTAACGCGAAATACGAAATTATACTTGCTGGATACGATATTGGAGAAGATTGCAAAAGAACGACGTAGCTAAATTATAAGATTTTCAGAACGACTTGGTTGCAGAGCAGGAGGCCGTTACACGCCAGGTCATGGTGCAATGGTGGCAAAGTATAAAAATTCATAAAATTATTCCAAATGTCAAATAAAGATCTATATACTGCAATACTGCAAAGCAGACGATGTGAAATCAGGTATCTAACCTATATATAACTGAGAGCGTTCGCTGAACTAATATTGCTAGCAAGCGTCAATAAATCAATCGATGGGGATAAGATACATTGTGCAGTTTAATCGATGTATATTATAGCTCTGCTACAATGTCCAAATGAAGCTATCCCTTCTGATACCTCCCATAAAATTTTACCTATTTTTTAATTTAGTCAGTTTAATTAACTTGAAGTAGTAGACAAATCCTCAGAATGCCGAAACATTTGCCACACTTCTTTTGGTACCTCCCATATAAATAAGATCACTATATTAATCTTACAATACACAGTGGTTCCTTTTTTTTTTCTGTAACTTTTGAACGGATAATGCTATCTTGATGAAATTTGAAATAGTTAAAGCTGAGGTGTTTTCGAGATGATTTGGAAATATTCGGCTCCCGAGGGGGTGTGGGGTATTTCAAAATTTCAAATGCTTGAGGAATGTGCATTTAGATAGTGCTTCGAAAAACCTTCAAAAAACATTCTTATCTCATTTAGGTCATGAGAAATTTGAGAAAATAAAAAAATTGTGTCATTTTTGGACGAGGTTGATTTAGTATTTTTAAGGGTGTGAGCTCAGTTTTACCTTGATTTTAAACATATTTATATCTTTAGTTAGCTTATAAAATTCTCAATTGCTGAAAAAATAATGCAAATATTTTGTTCCAATCAAAAGTTATAAGCATCGCAAGTAAAAGTTTTCAAAAAAGGCATATTTTTAATGGTTTTTTTGGTTTGCAAAAAGGCGACTACATTCTTTCGTTTGTAAAAACAATATTTCTTCCGGAAAGTGGCAATTTCTTAATTATTCCTCATAGAAATGTTGATGTAGATGCATTTAATGTTAAATTAGAATCAGTTCAGCAAAATGGTTCCCCGGCAAGGGAAGTCAAAAAAACCCCATTTTTTAAAAAAAAATTTTTTTGTTTTTGAAAATTCTCAAATCGCAAAGCGCCAACGAGAAAGCTGATTATATATTTTTTTGGCCACATATGTGGACTAGTTAGCCGTAATGTATTTCAACATCCCTGCCATAAACAAAGACAGTGTGGCCATTTTAGTAAAAAATTCGGAGTTTTGGAACATATTTTCCCCGTTTTGGGAATTTGGGTATTTTGTTGTAAGATATGGCAACATAGTGTTATTCGTTTTTTTAAGGACAGTTTTATGTACATTATTCCAATATTTCGTTAAGATATTCCAGTCCGTTTGAATTTTACGCTATTTTCCATATAAGATATTATTTCTCCAAAAAATACATTTGACCAAATGTTATATCTGACTCAGAACCATGCCCAAAATAAAATGTGCTTTTAATTAATTTTTGTAAATTATTAAACTTTATGTCGTTCCCTTTCCAACGATATGCAATACTTGTATGTCAAGAGTTTAATTATTGTCTATAATTATAATCAAACTCCACTACCTCTGTAAAAAAAGTATATATCGTGAAACACACATATATATGGGGGCTATATCTAAATCTGAACCGATATGCTTAGTTTTGTTACCACATTAGAATAGTGTGAAAAAACTAAGATGTGCAATATTTTGTTAACATCAGAGCAAAAATGTGTTTTTGGCTACAATAATCTATAAAAGGTTGTGCTAATTTGTATGGGAGGTACCAAAAGGGGCGGGCCAAGTGGACCCATTATTTCAGAATATACTTCACGCTGTCAAATAATAATAACATCCAAATTTTAGCTTCGTAGAGCCCTCTAGCATGAAGTAAGTGACAGAATAGTAGTTTTAGCAAAATAGGTAATTTTGTATGGGAGGTACTTGAAGGGGCGTGGCTATTTCGCCTTTTTTACAACCAACATTACGACTAGTGAATTTTATGCCACTGGTAAATTTCTATTCAAACTGATTAAGAACTACTCCAATTATCGCCTTAACCATTTACCCAGCCGGCCAGACGGACATAGCTTTATTAGGTTAAAAAGCTCCAAAACTTTAACTTAAGTTAAACATTTTACCGTTTAAAATTATATAGTCCCTCTACACTGTAGCCGAGCTTGTACAAATTTTATTCAAAATTTGTTAAAAATTTTAATAATAACACACAAACGCCACGAAAACATATAAATATTGCATTTAAAATCAAATTTTTAACTTAAAAAATAATTTTGCTTATCATATTTATGCAATTAGAGACATTTTTCGTAATTTGTCTCGCATTCCTGTGCATAGGGATTGTCCTTAAAAAAACGAATAACAATATGTTGCCATATCTTACAACAAAATACCCAAATTCCCAAAACGGGGAAAATATGTTCCAAAATTCAGAATTTTTTACTAAAATGGCCACACTGTCTTTGTTTATTGCAGGGATGTTGAAATACATTACGGTTAACTAGTCCACATATGTGGTCAAAAAAGTATATAATCAGCTTTTTCGTTGGCGCTTTGCGATTTGAGAATTTTCAAAAACAAAAAAAAAAAATTTCAAAAATGGGGTATTTTTGACTTCCCTTGCCGGGGAACCATTTTGCTGAACTGATTGAAATTTAGCATTAAATGCATTTGCATCAACATTTCTATGAGGAATAATTAAGAAATTGCCACTTCCCGGAAGAAATATTTTTTTTACAAACGAAATAATGTAGTCGCCTTTTTGCAAAAAACCATTAAAAATATGCCTTTTTTTGGAAACTTTTACTTGCGATGCTTATAACTTTTGATTGGAACAAAATATTTGCATTATTTTTTCAGCAATTTCATTCAGAATTTTATAAGCTAACTAACGATATAAATATCTTTAAAATCAAGGTAAAACTGAGCTCACACCCTTAAAAATACTAAATCAACCTCGTCCAAAAATGAGACAATTTTTTTTATTTACTCAAATTTCTCTTGACCTAAATGAGATAACATGTGCATGCAAGCATGTTTTTTGAAGGTTTTTCGAAGCACTATCTAAATGCAAAATCTTTTAAATCGGTTCATAAATGCACATTCCTCAAGCATTTGAAATTTTGAAACACCCGAGGTGACCAACTTTGGGGGGCCACGCAGTGTCCCTCACACCACCTCAGGAGCCGAATATTTCGAAATCATCTCGAAAACACCTCAGCCTCAAATATTTTAAATTTCATCAAGATAGCATTATCCGTTCAAAAGTTACAGAATTAATTCCAAAAAAAACCAAAAAGGAACCACTGTGCAATAGAAGACAAAGCGTCAGCACCCCCTACCCCTTCTAACATGCTGTGGCGGAACAATATAATGGGAGTATGGAGACGGGACGCCTCTTGGTTTGACAATTACCATACATGATCAGTTTGACTAGCCAGCAATAAAGTCAAACTACATTTACTTAGACCATACCACCAAAGCAGCAAGGTGCGATATATAAAATGGAAGGTCAGTTATAATATTTTCAAGTGTCCCTCTAACAAAGTCTGTAGTTCCGAAAAAACAATTCAAAATACATATTAGATTGCAAAAAAAACCAAAGCAAAAAAAAATTTCATGTTTGCTACATTTGTAGTCATCCGACCGTCCACGTAAATTTGCAATCCCGAGCACATGAAGGTTAGAAAAGCCGTCAGAGCGATTTTTGCAAAGAGGACGTGGCACCGCCAATTTCCACCCTGTCTGTAATAAATACTGCTCCAGCAACATATATACCAAATCTCATATTCATACCTATGATAGTTCATGAGATGTAGCCCTTTTAATTTTCAAGTTGTATGGGCGGTGCCACGCCCCTTTATCCAATCACAACCAAGTATAGCCAGGGACTATTAACAGGTCTTCAATATCACTATGTAAAATTGTCGTATCAACTGATCTCTTAAAAACGCAGTCAGAGTGATTTTTGAAAAGGGGGCGTGGCACCGCCCACTTCCACCATATTTTTTTACCTTTTAAACCATCCGGAAACTATAGCGATCAAAAAAAAATTTTTGAAAGTCGGTCCAGCCGTTTTTGAGTTTTAGCGAGACTAACGCACAGCAATTCAATTTGTAAAAATGTATTTCGTGAATCAAATTAACTACGAATCAAAATCTATTGTGAAATTTTTATCAGTTTTAAAAAATTTTTTTAGTGTTTCTCGTGCTTATCTATTGCGCATATATTTAGTTTTTACCGGGCATATTTGTGTTGGGCCTGGTTGTAAGTAAAGTATTGGATGAAGATAGATATGTAGTACAAATTGTCAACTAAATAATATACCGTACATACGTACAGGTTGGCCGAACAGTAATGTGGTTATGTATTATAACGAAAAGACTGGTTTCAGAACTGTAGCTGCTAAGCTTGTTTTCCGTATCTCTTTTTCTACTTCAGTCATATCAATATTGTATGCCCTATTTTCAGGCGAATTTCATGTTTCGTGTGCTAAGAATGCAGGCTTATTTACCGAACCTATTTAAATCTAACCGCACTTGTTGAGTAATAATTTTATACTGAGTTTTTTCAAATAATTTTAACTTAAAATATCTGAATACTTAATCGTAAAACCAGTCTAAACTGCACACATCTATACACATAAGCACAAACCAGTCAAACCTACAGACCCTCACACTGATCCCTTTGTGAAACGCTTAAATACTTTTTAAATTTCAATACTAAAGTTAACCCAAAAATCGATACATTTCCTGAAGAAATTGGAAAAATTTTAGTTACACTCTCTTATTTTCATTTATGTATCAAAATATCATAAGGCATACATAATTAGACCTACTAATACGTATGAAATGTTTATATTGCGATTTTAAGCGCTATGTATTGCGAATATATTTGAATTTTGTATATGCGTTTAAGAAATTTCCATATTTTGACAGATGATGTACCCTATTAAGGTATTGGTCATTTTAAATGAAAAGCACACCACTTAGCCTACTTGTAAACACAAAATTGTATTTTATCAGAAGTTTAAAACTGCATTATTTTGGTACATATGCAAAAAAATTGCATTGTGACCTTCACCGGTATGGGTTATTTTTTACAGACGACTTTCTCAAAACTTTTCCAGGTTGTAAAATAAGTTTTGTTCTAATTGAAAAATAAGTATGAACAGGACACCGAGTTAAAGTGTGAAAATAGTGCCTCCACAAATCAACTAGCAGTTGATCCAAAAAAAATGTTTTTCTTATTTTTTCACTGAGTTTAATTCATAACATATGTTCCCATTAATTAAGGTCAGTTAAAAATTTTTGGGACACGTAATCCAAAAAATATTTGACATTAAAGTCAAAAAATATTTTTTCATCAACTTTGACAAATTTTAAAAAAATAACGATAAAGAATTCAAAATAAAAAAACGTACAGTCTGTGTACAAGTTTGTTTCCAATAATACAAAAAAAGAAGTTTGAAAATCGGTCAAGAATTTCGGCCTAAAATTTCAAATGTCCAAAAAAACTTTTTTTCCCACTGTGCGGCCCACTTCTTTCCTGGAATTAATTAATTCTGCTCTAACAACATATAAATTAATTAAAAATTAATTTTATTTTTTTTTTAAAAAAGGCTGCGTGTTGGCTAGCAACAGGACTTACTTTATTTGGAACAAAAACCGAACTAAATTTAAGAATACAAAGAAGGCTTAAACATTAGCTTAATAAAATAGTCTAAACTGCTGACGTAGTCCACGCGTCGAGTGATGACTGTGGGAACGTTGAGTGCTGTTTATTCCCGTCGAGTAAGGCAATATGACACCTGGAATATGGCTGCTGACGGTGTGTCTGGATGGGATAAGTGTGCAGTGACAAATGCAATGTATAATGTGTTAACTCCTCCCCCTCTAAGTTCCATACGTCCTCGAATGGAACATCAAAAACATGGTAGGTTGTAGATGCTCTTATTTTGGCTATTGACCTTTGTCCTTGGGATGTTGTTTGTAGGTTGGTTACCTTGAGAGGACTCTTCTATAATGGTTTTATCTTGATTGGGTTTAATCTTCCTGCATTTTTTTAATTGCTTTTTAAGGTAGAAACACCCAATTAGAAGGGCAATTGTTATCACACCCAAGTTTAACGACAAACTAATCTTGTTAATTGACTTAAGTTTGCGGATTGATAAGGTGTTCTTTACATTAATGTCATTTATCAGTTCCAAAGATAATGTTCTCTCTTCAGCATCTGTGGCCATTGGTTGAATTAAGGCAGGAAGAGGCTTGGTTGCTGTGATTTGTCTTGTAACGTATGTTCTTTTGTTAACTCGTATCGTACTGTTGTAATGGTGAATGATATACGACCCGTTAAGCCACACTGTTGAGTTGTCCACGTTGATTTCGCCATTGTATTGGTTCAGAAATAATATGCCATCCTCGATCTCCTCTATTGTATTAATATGATCATTATTGGTTGTAGTGCATTTAGATGTTTGACTCGTTAGCAGCCTCGGGATACACGTTGTGTCTGTAATATCTTCATAAGTACCAGGACTACATATTGATAAACTTTTGTAGGTTTTACATTTTGCTTTTAGGCCAAAAATTTTGTTCTTACAATCTAATACGTAATCGTTGTCTAGTCTAGTTACAATATTTTCTCTCTTTACAGCTTTAATTAGTAGTTTATTACAATTTTTGGTATCAGTAGTTGGTATACTTAAAATGTACAATATTTTATTTCAGCAAAGTGTAGCAATTCGTCAGTACTGGAAAATGGTACACTACTTTTGTTAAAGATATGATTTAAAATTTCTACTTCAAAAGAAGAAAGAATAAATGAATTGACAATGTTAGCTTTAGCTAAATGAATTGCGAATTCAATGTTGGCAATAACTTCCTTTAACAATTCAAGTTTGTATTTAAATTCTAATATTCTTTCATTATGTTCTGTTTTTATAATTTTGATTATTTCGTTTGTGGCATTTGTGAGTTTATTAATTTTTTCAAGTGACAGACGATTAATTACGATTTGATTGCTATTATTTTCTAAGACATCTTCCATTTTTCTCTGAATTATTTCAAAATCGTGATGGTCTGGGCTTCCGGCAATCCATTTCCATGCGCTGCCGATAAAGTCCAGTGAACGTTTAGCCTTTAAATTTGGTTTGAGTCGGGATATGTAGGATTTTATTTGGGATGTGGTGTATTTTAGGTAAGGAATTAGAGGGTGATTATAGGTGATATTCTGAACAATGTTTCTTTCTATTTCGTGGATGAGAGTATCGTATTTTTTCAATTCTATAGTATGAACTATCTTGAAAGTGCCGGTCCGGACTTTAGCTATTCCTGAGTGCATTGCTACCAATTTTGAATTTGAGTAATCCAATATTTGAATTTCCCCGGCGCAAAGTGCCGTTAAAATTAGCAATCTGTAAATGAAAATTTAGAAATTAGTTCCTAATATGTTTTTTGTGAACGACACGTCCGCTTTCGGTGACTATCGTGGAGTTTCTGTTTTCCTTCACTGTTTCTTCCTTATATTTCTCAGATAGTTTTGTTCCTAATCTTTTATTAATTCTTACAAAAACTGTTTGACCCGGAATATATTCTTTTTCATCGTGTTTCCTCTTGTTATGGTATTCTAGAGTCCGTTTTTGTTTTTCCTGTATTTTCTCTATATTTGAATGTCTGATTCTGTCGTAACTACCAGGGGAAAAATCGACTGTTCTTCCGAAGAATAGATCGACAGGTTTGCGTTCAACAGTTGAGTGTATTGAATGATTGTACTCGTTCACTGCCTTTTCAAGGAGTTCCTCGAAATTTCTGCGTACTCCCTCCGCCTTTAGACACCTAAGCAATTCCGCGAGAGTTGAGTGAAATCTTTCCACCTGTCCGTTCGCTTCGCTTGAATAAGGAGGAGTTGTAAACACTTCAATATTCAATTCATCTTTCATCATAAACAGAATGGTAGCAGAATTTAACGATTTCTCATTATCGATGACGACCGTTTTCAGTACTCCATAGAAGAATAATAGGTCCCTCAATGGTCTTCTAACATCCTCGATAGACTTTCCTGCAAGTATTTTAACTTGGGCGTACTTGGAGAATTTATCCAGAGCAGTCAATACTAGCTTTTTGTCTGTAGAAAATATATCTATATGGATCACTTGTCCGGGATAGGAGGGTATAGGTGTTTCTTTTATTTTTGGATCGTTTGGGTGCCTATCATATTTATTCTTCTTGCATATTGAGCATATTTTTACTATACGCTTTATCTTCGAAAACATACTGGGAAAATACCATTTCTCCAAAATCTGCAGTTTGTTTTCCGCTGCATTCCTGTGAGCTCTGTTATGAGTGTCGATAATAACATTTTCCTGATCATTCTCGGAAATGACATCTTCTACGAATATTCGCGTGAACGAAACTCTATAATTTTTAAGATGTAATGGATAAATCTCCTGTATTTTACCCATTACAAACTCTGGTGCACTTATAGCATTTTTCACAGAAGGATTTAGGTATCTTTTCAATAATGCCAACAAGTTCAGCTGGTCGTACTCCCTTTCTACGATGGTGTGTCTATGATAACCAGGAAATATAATTTGAAATTGGTACGATGCTATTTCCCCGACACTGAAGAATATCTGATTTTTAAATGCATTTATAGGAGCCTCTACCCAGGGCAACAAATTTTCCCCCGAGCTCTCCTGGCTATGGACGGTGCCTGTTAATGAGTTTACATTAGTAACTGGTGCTCTAGAGAGTGCATCTGCTACAACATTTGACTTTCCAGGTTTATATTTGATCTCGTAGTTATATTCTTCGAGAATCGCCCTCCATCTTTTCATTTTGATATTAGTGTTTTTGTTGCTCAGAGCATAAGTCAGCGGTTGGTGGTCAGTGAATATTATGACCTTTGCAGTTCCGTATAAGTAATTTCTAAAGGTATGTAGAGCCCACACTGTAGCCAACATCTCCCTCTCATTTGTGGCGTAGTGTTCCTCTGTTTCCGATAATACCCTAGAAATAAAAGCTATTGGCCTATCATCCTGGCTAAGTACAGCCCCGAGTGCCACATTGGAGGCATCGGTTGTCAGATGAAATTCCTTCTTGTAGTCCGGGTAAAAGAGCATAACTTCTCGGGATAATAGAGCATTTTTCAAAGCATCCATTGCTTTCATTTCTTTGCACACAAGTGTTATCTTCACTTTGCTTGACTCGGATCTAGGAATTGAGCCATTTGGGCCTCTCAACATTGCAGTTAATGGTTTGGCTAAATCAGCGTAACCTTTCACGAACCTCCTGTAGTAATTACAGAGTCCTAAAAAAGATCTCAGTTGCCGCAAAGTTGTAGGGTAAGGGATTCTTACCATAGCTTCTACTTTCTCTTGCACTGTACTAATTCCTTTATCAGAGACTGCGAAACCCAAAAACTCGACTTTCGTCTTAAAAAACGCACATTTATCTAATTGCACCCTCATATTCGCTGCGGCTAGTGTGCTAAAGATTTCTTTTAGATGTTTGAAGTGCGATTCCTCGTCCTTACTAAAAATGATTATATCATCGATATAAACGTAGCAAGTCCTTCCGATGAAATCTCTGAGGATATCGTCCAATGCTCTTTGAAATATTGATGGGGCGTTCTTTAGTCCAAACGGGAGCCTAGTAAACTCATATTTCCCGTTATTAACCGAAAATGCTGTCTTTTCAATGTCCTTCTCGTTCAGAGGGATTTGATGAAATCCGCTTTTGAGGTCAATAACTGTAAAGAACTTATTACCACCAAGGTGAGACAATACCTCCCCAACCTCTGGTATTGGATATTTGTCGGCTATAGTGACTGCGTTCAATTTCCTGAAATCCACTACAACTCTATATTTCCTTTTCCCAGACGCGTCCTCCTTTTTTGGGACAACCCATATGGGCGAATTGTAGGGGGAACGAGATGGTCTTATTATTCCGTCTTTTAATAACTTAGTTATTTCCTCCTCGACAACGCTCTTAAGTGCCATTGGATAGGGGTAGTTTCTCGTGTAGATGGGGTCCTCAGTAGTTGTGCGAATTTCACCCAGTACTTTCGTGGTGTACGTTAACTTTTCGTCTGGATCTGCGAAAAGGTTTTTGTGAGATTGTATTATCTTCCTCATGGTTGTTGCTTGATGTTCCGAAAGATGCTCGACTTTGATTTCTAGATTGTTCACGTCCAGCGATAAATATTGATATATTGGTATTTTCATACCATTTTTAAGCGCAAAGTAATTATCGGCCGTATGAATTATTGCCGATAGTTCCCTTAAAGTGTCATTGCCCAAAATTGCATCAAAAGTTCTCAGTCCGGGTAGGAGGTAAAATTTAATAGGCTGAACTGAATTTCCAAATATATTTAACAGAGTATGGTGTGTAATTTGTACATCACCGGATATTGTTTTTGCACTAAAATAATCCTGATTTTTCTCAGGGTTTTCCGCAAGAGTTGATTTAATATAATTTTTATTACTACCTGTATCCAAAAGAATTTTGAGTATGTCACCGTTCCTCGTCTTAACATTAAAATATGGCAGCGAGGAACTGTTTAACCAAAAAAATTGAGGTCAGCGTTAAGATCTTCAGTTGAGTACTCTTCTACTGGATTATCTGTTGCCGTGTATCCTTCTCCAAAGTAGTGTATTGATTCATCGACGTATTCCTCATTAACTTTATCAATGTAATCGTTAATGTACGGTGTGCCTCCTACAGCTCCTTCGAGTGGTTCCGTTTCAAAGTTGTCTTGAGGACTTTCCATTAGCTGATTGGTTGCGCTATCCGTTCTCACGTGAAAGTTCCTTTGAGCCTTGTGGGCTGGGGTTTGGAATGAACCACCATATGACCTTTTGACTCCGTTATTGATCGGCGGTCTGTTGGCATAGTTTATTTGCCTAGTCTGGATAGAACGATCGGTATCCATTGGTTCCGGATTTGGGAGATTTTGTTGATGTCCTTGATGAAATCCTTGAGGTCTTTGATTTCCATTGCCGTACGTATAATATTGCTGTCTGGATTGATTCTGAGCAGTCTGTCCGTTTACTGGTCTTGAAAACAACCGTGGTCAAGAGTTTATTTATTGTCTATAATTATAATCAAACTCCACTACCTCTGTAAAAAATGTATATATCGTGAAACACACATATATATGGGGGCTATATCTAAATCTGAACCGATATGCTTAGTTTTGTTACCACATTAGAATAGTGTGAAAAAACTAAGATGTGCAATATTTTGTTAACATCAGAGCAAAAATGTGTTTTTGGCTACAATAATCTATAAAAGGTTGTGCTAATTTGTATGGGAGGTACCAAAAGGGGCGGGCCAAGTGGACCCATTATTTCAGTATATACTTCACGCTGTCAAATAATAATAACATCCAAATTTTAGCTTCGTAGAGCCCTCTAGCATGAAGTAAGTGACAGAATAGTAGTTTTAGCAAAATAGGTAATTTTGTATGGGAGGTACTTGAGGGGGCGTGGCTATTTCGCCCATTTTACAACCAACATTACGACTAGTGAATTTTATGCCACTGGTAAATTTCTATTCAAACTGATTAAGAACTACTCCAATTATCGCCTTAACCATTTACCCAGCCGGCCAGACGGACATAGCTTTATTGGGTTAAAAAGCTCCAAAACTTATTTTATCTAAAGAAATCTAGGGTCTCAGTTATATGCTCTGTTGAGTTAAACATTTTACCGTTTAAAATTATATAGTCCCTCTACACTGTAGCCGAGCTTGTACAAATTTTATTCAAAATTTGTTAAAAATTTTAATAATAACACACAAACGCCACGAAAACATATAAATATTGCATTTAAAATCAAATTTTTAACTTAAAAAATAATTTTGCCTATCATATTTATGCAATTAGAGACATTTTTCGTAATTTGTCTCGCATTCCTGTGCATAGGGATTGTCCTTAAAAAAACGAATAACAATATGTTGCCATATCTTACAACAAAATACCCAAATTCCCAAAACGGGGAAAATATGTTCCAAAATTCAGAATTTTTTACTAAAATGGCCACACTGTCTTTGTTTATTGCAGGGATGTTGAAATACATTACGGTTAACTAGTCCACATATGTGGTCAAAAAAGTATATAATCAGCTTTTTCGTTGGCGCTTTGCGATTTGAGAATTTTCAAAAACAAAAAAAAAAAAATTTCAAAAATGGGGTATTTTTGACTTCCCTTGCCGGGGAACCATTTTGCTGAACTGATTGAAATTTAGCATTAAACATTTCTATGAGGAATAATTAAGAAATTGCCACTTCCCGGAAGAAATATTTTTTTTACAAACGAAATAATGTAGTCGCCTTTTTGCAAAAAACCATTAAAAATATGCCTTTTTTTGGAAACTTTTACTTGCGATGCTTATAACTTTTGATTGGAACAAAATATTTGCATTATTTTTTCAGCAATTTCATTCAGAATTTTATAAGCTAACTAACGATATAAATATCTATCAAGGTAAAACTGAGCTTACACCCTTAAAAATACTAAATCAACCTCGTCCAAAAATGAGACAATTTTTTTTATTTTCTCAAATTTCTCTTGACCTAAATGAGATAACATGTGCATGCAAGCATGTTTTTTGAAGGTTTTTCGAAGCACTATCTAAATGCAAAAAATCTTTTTAATCGGTTCATAAATGCACATTCCTCAAGCATTTGAAATTTTGAAACACCCGAGGTGACCAACTTTGGGGGGCCACGCAGTGTCCCTCACACCACCTCAGGAGCCGAATATTTCGAAATCATCTCGAAAACACCTCAGCCTCAAATATTTTAAATTTCATCAAGATATCATTATCCGTTCAAAAGTTACAGAATTAATTCCAAAAAAAACCAAAAAGGAACCACTGTGCAATAGAAGACAAAGCGTCAGCACCCCCTACCCCTTCTAACATGCTGTGGCGGAACAATATAATGGGAGTATGGAGACGGGACGCCTCTTGGTTTGACAATTACCATACATGATCAGTTTGACTAGCCAGCAATAAAGTCAAACTACATTTACTTAGACCATACCACCAAAGCAGCAAGGTGCGATATATAAAATGGAAGGTCAGTTATAATATTTTCAAGTGTCCCTCTAACAAAGTCTGTAGTTCCGAAAAAACAATTCAAAATACATATTAGATTGCAAAAAAAACCAAAGCAAAAAAAAAATTTCATGTTTGCTACATTTGTAGTCATCCGACCGTCCACGTTAATTTGCAATCCCGAGCACATGAAGGTTAGAAAAGCCGTCAGAGCGATTTTTGCAAAGAGGACGTGGCACCGCCAATTTCCACCCTGTCTGTAATAAATACTGCTCCAGCAACATATATACCAAATCTCATATTCATACCTATGATAGTTCATGAGATGTAGCCCTTTTAATTTTCAAGTTGTATGGGCGGTGCCACGCCCCTTTATCCAATCACAACCAAGTATAGCCAGGGACTATTAACAGGTCTTCAATATCACTATGTAAAATTGTCGTATCAACTGATCTCTTAAAAACGCAGTCAGAGTGATTTTTGAAAAGGGGGCGTGGCACCGCCCACTTCCACCATATTTTTTTACCTTTTAAACCATCCGGAAACTATAGCGATAAAAAAAAAATTTTTGAAAGTCGGTCCAGCCGTTTTTGAGTTTTAGCGAGACTAACGCACAGCAATTCAATTTGTAAAAATGTATTTCGTGAATCAAATTAACTACGAATCAAAATCTATTGTGAAATTTTTATCAGTTTTAAAAAATTTTTTTAGTGTTTCTCGTGCTTATCTATTGCGCATATATTTAGTTTTTACCGGGCATATTTGTGTTGGGCCTGGTTATAAGTAAAGTATTGGATGAAGATAGATATGTAGTACAAATTGTCAACTAAATAATATACCGTACATACGTACAGGTTGGCCGAACAGTAATGTGGTTATGTATTATAACGAAAAGACTGGTTTCAGAACTGTAGCTGCTAAGCTTGTTTTCCGTATCTCTTTTTCTACTTCAGTCATATCAATATTGTATGCCCTATTTTCAGGCGAATTTCATGTTTCGTGTACTAAGATTGCAGGCTTATTTACCGAACCTATTTAAATCTAACCGCACTTGTTGAGTAATAATTTTATACTGAGTTTTTTCAAATAATTTTAACTTAAAATATCTGAATACTTAATCGTAAAACCAGTCTAAACTGCACACATCTATACACATAAGCACAAACCAGTCAAACCTACAGACCCTCACACTGATCCCTTTGTGAAACGCTTAAATACTTTTTAAATTTCAATACTAAAGTTAACCCAAAAATCGATACATTTCCTGAAGAAATTGGAAAAATTTTAGTTACACTCTCTTATTTTCATTTATGTATCAAAATATCATAAGGCATACATAATTAGACCTACTAATACGTATGAAATGTTTATATTGCGATTTTAAGCGCTATGTATTGCGAATATATTTGAATTTTGTATATGCGTTTAAGAAATTTCCATATTTTGACAGATGATGTACCCTATTAAGGTATTGGTCATTTTAAATGAAAAGCACACCACTTAGCCTACTTGTAAACACAAAATTGTATTTTATCAGAAGTTTAAAACTGCATTATTTTGGTACATATGCAAAAAAATTGCATTGTGACCTTCACCGGTATGGGTTATTTTTTACAGACGACTTTCTCAAAACTTTTCCAGGTTGTAAAATAAGTTTTGTTCTAATTGAAAAATAAGTATGAACAGGACACCGAGTTAAAGTGTGAAAATAGTGCCTCCACAAATCAACTAGCAGTTGATCCAAAAAAAAATGTTTTTTCTTATTTTTTCACTGAGTTTAATTCATAACATATGTTCCCATTAATTAAGGTCAGTTAAAAATTTTTGGGACACGTAATCCAAAAAATATTTGACATTAAAGTCAAAAAATATTTTTTCATCAACTTTGACAAATTTTAAAAAAATAACGATAAAGAATTCAAAATAAAAAAACGTACAGTCTGTGTACAAGTTTGTTTCCAATAATACAAAAAAAGAAGTTTGAAAATCGGTCAAGAATTTCGGCCTAAAATTTCAAATGTCCACTGTGCGGCCCACTTCTTTCCTGGAATTAATTAATTCTGCTCTAACAACATATAAATTAATTAAAAATTAATTTTATTTATTTTTTAAAAAAGGCTGCGTGTTGGCTAGCAACAGGACTTACTTTATTTGGAACAAAAACCGAACTAAATTTAAGAATACAAAGAAGGCTTAAACATTAGCTTAATAAAATAGTCTAAACTGCTGACGTAGTCCACGCGTCGAGTGATGACTGTGGGAACGTTGAGTGCTGTTTATTCCCGTCGAGTAAGGCAATATGACACCTGGAATATGGCTGCTGACGGTGTGTCTGGATGGGATAAGTGTGCAGTGACAAATGCAATGTATAATGTGTTAACTCCTCCCCCTCTAAGTTCCATACGTCCTCGAATGGAACATCAAAAACATGGTAGGTTGTAGATGCTCTTATTTTGGCTATTGACCTTTGTCCTTGGGATGTTGTTTGTAGGTTGGTTACCTTGAGAGGACTCTTCTATAATGGTTTTATCTTGATTGGGTTTAATCTTCCTGCATTTTTTTAATTGCTTTTTAAGGTAGAAACACCCAATTAGAAGGGCAATTGTTATCACTCCCAAGTTTAACGACAAACTAATCTTGTTAATTGACTTAAGTTTGCGGATTGATAAGGTGTTCTTTACATTAATGTCATTTATCAGTTCCAAAGATAATGTTCTCTCTTCAGCATCTGTGGCCATTGGTTGAATTAAGGCAGGAAGAGGCTTGGTTGCTGTGATTTGTCTTGTAACGTATGTTCTTTTGTTAACTCGTATCGTACTGTTGTAATGGTGAATGACATACGACCCGTTAAGCCACACTGTTGAGTTGTCCACGTTGATTTCGCCATTGTATTGGTTCAGAAATAATATGCCATCCTCGATTGGTTGTAGTGCATTTAGATGTTTGACTCGTTAGCAGCCTCGGGATACACGTTGTTTCTGTAATATCTTCATAAGTACCAGGACTACATATTGATAAACTTTTGTAGGTTTTACATTTTGCTTTTAGGCCAAAAATTTTGTTCTTACAATCTAATACGTAATCGTAGTCTAGTCTAGTTACAATATTTTCTCTCTTTACAGCTTTAATTAGTAGTTTATTACAATTTTTGGTATCAGTAGTTGGTATACTTAAAATGTACAATATATTGTATCCTTCAATGGCAATTTTTATTTCAGCAAAGTGTAGCAATTCGTCAGTACTGGAAAATGGTACACTACTTTTGTTAAAGATATGATTTAAAATTTCTACTTCAAAAGAAGAAAGAATAAATGAATTGACAATGTTAGCTTTAGCTAAATGAATTGCGAATTCAATGTTGGCAATATCTTCCTTTAACAATTCAAGTTTGTATTTAAATTCTAATATTCTTTCATTATGTTCTGTTTTTATAATTTTGATTATTTCGTTTGTGGCATTTGTGAGTTTATTAATTTTTTCAAGTGACAGACGATTAATTACGATTTGATTGCTATTATTTTCTAAGACATCTTCCATTTTTCTCTGAATTATTTCATTTCCATGCGCTGCCGATAAAGTCCAGTGAACGTTTAGCCTTTAAATTTGGTTTGAGTCGGGATATGTAGGATTTTATTTGGGATATGGTGTATTTTAGGTAAGGAATTAGAGGGTGATTATAGGTGATATTCTGAACAATGTTTCTTTCTATTTCGTGGATGAGAGTATCGTATTTTTTCAATTCTATAGTATGAACTATCTTGAAAGTGCCGGTCCGGACTTTAGCTATTCCTGAGTGCATTGCTACCAATTTTGAATTTGAGTAATCCAATATTTGAATTTCCCCGGCGCAAAGTGCCGTTAAAATTAGCAATCTGTAAATGAAAATTTGGAAATTAGTTTCTAATATGTTTCTTGTGAACGACACGTCCGCTTTCGGTGACTATCGTGGAGTTTCTGTTTTCCTTCACTGTTTCTTCCTTATATTTCTCAGATAGTTTTGTTCCTAATCTTTTATTAATTCTTACAAAAACTGTTTGACCCGGAATATATTCTTTTTCATCGTGTTTCCTCTTGTTATGGTATTCTAGAGTCCGTTTTTGTTTTTCCTGTATTTTCTCTATATTTGAATGTCTGATTCTGTCGTAACTACCAGGGGAAAAATCGACTGTTCTTCCGAAGAATAGATCGACAGGTTTGCGTTCAACAGTTGAGTGTATTGAATGATTTTACTCGTTTACTGCCTTTTCAAGGAGTTCCTCGAAATTTCTGCGTACTCCCTCCGCCTTTAGACACCTAAGCAATTCCCCGAGAGTTGAGTGAAATCTTTCCACCTGTCCGTTCGCTTCGCTTGAATAAGGAGGAGTTGTAAACACTTCAATATTCAATTCATCTTTCATCATAAACAGAATGGTAGCAGAATTTAACGATTTCTCATTATCGATGACGACCGTTTTCGGTACTCCATAGAAGAATAATAGGTCCCTCAATGGTCTTCTAACATCCTCGATAGACTTTCCTGCAAGTATTTTAACTTGGGCGTACTTGGAGAATTTATCCAGAGCAGTCAATACTAGCTTTTTGTCTGTAGAAAATATATCTATATGGATCACTTGTCCGGGATAGGAGGGTATAGGTGTTTCTTTTATTTTTGGATCGTTTGGGTGCCTATCATATTTATTCTTCTTGCATATTGAGCATATTTTTACTATACGCTTTATCTTCGAAAACATACTGGGAAAATACCATTTCTCCAAAATCTGCAGTTTGTTTTCCGCTGCATTCCTGTGAGCTCTGTTATGAGTGTCGATAATAACATTTTCCTGATCATTCTCGGAAATGACATCTTCTACGAATATTCGCGTGAACGAAACTCTATAATTTTTAAGATGTAATGGATAAATCTCCTGTATTTTACCCATTACAAACTCTGGTGCACTTATAGCATTTTTCACAGAAGGATTTAGGTATCTTTTCAATAATGCCAACAAGTTCAGCTGGTCGTACTCCCTTTCTACGATGGTGTGTCTATGATAACCAGGAAATATAATTTGAAATTGGTACGATGCTATTTCCCCGACACTGAAGAATATCTGATTTTTAAATGCATTTATAGGAGCCTCTACCCAGGGCAACAAATTTTCCCCCGAGCTCTCCTGGCTATGGACGGTGCCTGTTAATGAGTTTACATTAGTAACTGGTGCTCTAGAGAGTGCATCTGCTACAACATTTGACTTTCCGGGTTTATATTTGATCTCGTAGTTATATTCTTCGAGAATCGCCCTCCATCTTTTCATTTTGATATTAGTGTTTTTGTTGCTCAGAGCATAAGTCAGCGGTTGGTGGTCAGTGAATATTATGACCTTTGCAGTTCCGTATAAGTAATTTCTAAAGGTATGTAGAGCCCACACTGTAGCCAACATCTCCCTCTCATTTGTGGCGTAGTGTTCCTCTGTTTCCGATAATACCCTAGAAATAAAAGCTATTGGCCTATCATCCTGGCTAAGTACAGCCCCGAGTGCCACATTGGGGGCATCGGTTGTCAGATGAAATTCCTTCTTGTAGTCCGGGTAAAAGAGCATAACTTCTCGGGATAATAGAGCATTTTTCAAAGCATCCATTGCTTTCATTTCTTTGCACTCAAGTGTTATCTTCACTTTGCTTGACTCGGATCTAGGAATTGAGCCATTTGGGCCTCTCAACATTGCAGTTAATGGTTTGGCTAAATCAGCGTAACCTTTCACGAACCTCCTGTAGTAATTACAGAGTCCTAAAAAAGATCTCAGTTGCCGCAAAGTTGTAGGGTAAGGGATTCTTACCATAGCTTCTACTTTCTCTTGCACTGTACTAATTCCTTTATCAGAGACTGCGAAACCCAAAAACTCGACTTTCGTCTTAAAAAACGCACATTTATCTAATTGCACCCTCATATTCGCTGCGGCTAGTGTGCTAAAGATTTCTTTTAGATGTTTGAAGTGCGATTCCTCGTCCTTACTAAAAATGATTATATCATCGATATAAACGTAGCAAGTCCTTCCGATGAAATCTCTGAGGATATCGTCCAATGCTCTTTGAAATATTGATGGGGCGTTCTTTAGTCCAAACGGGAGCCTAGTAAACTCATATTTCCCGTTATTAACCGAAAATGCTGTCTTTTCAATGTCCTTCTCGTTCAGAGGGATTTGATGAAATCCGCTTTTGAGGTCAATAACTGTAAAGAACTTATTACCACCAAGGTGAGACAATACCTCCCCAACCTCTGGTATTGGATATTTGTCGGCTATAGTGACTGCGTTCAATTTCCTGAAATCCACTACAACTCTATATTTCCTTTTCCCAGACGCGTCCTCCTTTTTTGGGACAACCCATATGGGCGAATTGTAGGGGGAACGAGATGGTCTTATTATTCCGTCTTTTAATAACTTAGTTATTTCCTCCTCGACAACGCTCTTAAGTGCCATTGGATAGGGGTAGTTTCTCGTGTAGATGGGGTCCTCAGTAGTTGTGCGAATTTCACCCAGTACTTTCGTGGTGTACGTTAACTTTTCGTCTGGATCTGCGAAAAGGTTTTTGTGAGATTGTATTATCTTCCTCATGGTTGTTGCTTGATGTTCCGAAAGATGCTCGACTTTGATTTCTAGATTGTTCACGTCCAGCGATAAATATTGATATATTGGTATTTTCATACCATTTTTAAGCGCAAAGTAATTATCGGCCGTATGAATTATTGCCGATAGTTCCCTTAAAGTGTCATTGCCCAAAATTGCATCAAAAGTTCTCAGTCCGGGTAGGAGGTAAAATTTAATAGGCTGAACTGAATTTCCAAATATATTTAACAGAGTATGGTGTGTAATTTGTACATCACCGGATATTGTTTTTGCACTAAAATAATCCTGATTTTTCTCAGGGTTTTCCCTGGCTGCTGACGGTGTGTCTGGATGGGATAAGTGTGCAGTGACAAATGCAATGTATAATGTGTTAACTCCTCCCCCTCTAAGTTCCATACGCCCTCGAATGGAACATCAAAAACATGGTAGGTTGTAGATGCTCTTATTTTGGCTATTGACCTTTGTCCTTGGGATGTTGTTTGTAGGTTGGTTACCTTGAGAGGACTCTTCTATAATGGTTTTATCTTGATTGGGTTTAATCTTCCTGCATTTTTTTAATTGCTTTTTAAGGTAGAAACACCCAATTAGAAGGGCAATTGTTATCACTCCCAAGTTTAACGACAAACTAATCTTGTTAATTGACTTAAGTTTGCGGATTGATAAGGTGTTCTTTACATTAATGTCATTTATCAGTTCCAAAGATAATGTTCTCTCTTCAGCATCTGTGGCCATTGGTTGAATTAAGGCAGGATGAGGCTTGGTTGCTGTGATTTGTCTTGTAACGTATGTTCTTTTGTTAACTCGTATCGTACTGTTGTAATGGTGAATGACATACGACCCGTTAAGCCACACTGTTGAGTTGTCCACGTTGATTTCGCCATTGTATTGGTTCAGAAATAATATGCCATCCTCGATCTCCTATATTGTATTAATATGATCATTATTGGTTGTAGTGCATTTAGATGTTTGACTCGTTAGCAGCCTCGGGATACACGTTGTTTCTGTAATATCTTCATAAGTACCAGGACTACATATTGATAAACTTTTGTAGGTTTTACATTTTGCTTTTAGGCCAAAAATTTTGTTCTTACAATCTAATACGTAATCGTAGTCTAGTCTAGTTACAATATTTTCTCTCTTTACAGCTTTAATTAGTAGTTTATTAAAATTTTTGGTATCAGTAGTTGGTATACTTAAAATGTACAATATATTGTATCCTTCAATGGCAATTTTTATTTCAGCAAAGTGTAGCAATTCGTCAGTACTGGAAAATGGTACACTACTTTGTTAAAGATATGATTTAAAATTTCTACTTCAAAAGAAGAAAGAATAAATGAATTGACAATGTTAGCTTTAGCTAAATGAATTGCGAATTCAATGTTGGCAATATCTTCCTTTAACAATTCAAGTTTGTATTTAAATTCTAATATTCTTTCATTATGTTCTGTTTTTATAATTTTGATTATTTCGTTTGTGGCATTTGTGAGTTTATTAATTTTTTCAAGTGACAGACGATTAATTACGATTTGATTGCTATTATTTTCTAAGACATCTTCCATTTTTCTCTGAATTATTTCAAAATCGTGATGGTCTGGGCTTACGGCAATCCATTTCCATGCGCTGCCGATAAAGTCCAGTGAACGTTTAGCCTTTAAATTTGGTTTGAGTCGGGATATGTAGGATTTTATTTGGGATATGGTGTATTTTAGGTAAGGAATTAGAGGGTGATTATAGGTGATATTCTGAACAATGTTTCTTTCTATTTCGTGGATGAGAGTATCGTATTTTTTCAATTCTATAGTATGAACTATCTTGAAAGTGCCGGTCCGGACTTTAGCTATTCCTGAGTGCATTGCTACCAATTTTGAATTTGAGTAATCCAATATTTGAATTTCCCCGGCGCAAAGTGCCGTTAAAATTAGCAATCTGTAAATGAAAGTTTGGAAATTAGTTTCTAATATGTTTCTTGTGAACGACACGTCCGCTTTCGGTGACTACCGTGGAGTTTCTGTTTTCCTTCACTGTTTCTTCCTTATATTTCTCAGATAGTTTTGTTCCTAATCTTTTATTAATTCTTACAAAAACTGTTTGACCCGGAATATATTCTTTTTCATCGTGTTTCCTCTTGTTATGGTATTCTAGAGTCCGTTTTTGTTTTTCCTGTATTTTCTCTATATTTGAATGTCTGATTCTGTCGTAACTACCAGGGGAAAAATCGACTGTTCTTCCGAAGAATAGATCGACAGGTTTGCGTTCAACAGTTGAGTGTATTGAATGATTGTACTCGTTTACTGCCTTTTCAAGGAGTTCCTCGAAATTTCTGCGTACTCCCTCCGCCTTTAGACACCTAAGCAATTCCGCGAGAGTTGAGTGAAATCTTTCCACCTGTCCGTTCGCTTCGCTTGAATAAGGAGGAGTTGTAAACACTTCAATATTCAATTCATCTTTCATCATAAACAGAATGGTAGCAGAATTTAACGATTTCTCATTATCGATGACGACCGTTTTCGGTACTCCATAGAAGAATAATAGGTCCCTCAATGGTCTTCTAACATCCTCGATAGACTTTCCTGCAAGTATTTTAACTTGGGCGTACTTGGAGAATTTATCCAGAGCAGTCAATACTAGCTTTTTGTCTGTAGAAAATATATCTATATGGATCACTTGTCCGGGATAGGAGGGTATAGGTGTTTCTTTTATTTTTGGATCGTTTGGGTGCCTATCATATTTATTCTTCTTGCATATTGAGCATATTTTTACTATACGCTTTATCTTCGAAAACATACTGGGAAAATACCATTTCTCCAAAATCTGCAGTTTGTTTTCTCGCTGCATTCCTGTGAGCTCTGTTATGAGTGTCGATAATAACATTTTCCTGATCATTCTCGGAAATGACATCTTCTACGAATATTCGCGTGAACGAAACTCTATAATTTTTAAGATGTAATGGATAAATCTCCTGTATTTTACCCATTACAAACTCTGGTGCACTTATAGCATTTTTCACAGAAGGATTTAGGTATCTTTTCAATAATGCCAACAAGTTCAGCTGGTCGTACTCCCTTTCTACGATGGTGTGTCTATGATAACCAGGAAATATAATTTGAAATTGGTACGATGCTATTTCCCCGACACTGAAGAATATCTGATTTTTAAATGCATTTATAGGAGCCTCTACCCAGGGCAACAAATTTTCCCCCGAGCTCTCCTGGCTATGGACGGTGCCTGTTAATGAGTTTACATTAGTAACTGGTGCTCTAGAGAGTGCATCTGCTACAACATTTGACTTTCCGGGTTTATATTTGATCTCGTAGTTATATTCTTCGAGAATCGCCCTCCATCTTTTCATTTTGATATTAGTGTTTTTGTTGCTCAGAGCATAAGTCAGCGGTTGGTGGTCAGTGAATATTATGACCTTTGCAGTTCCGTATAAGTAATTTCTAAAGGTATGTAGAGCCCACACTGTAGCCAACATCTCCCTCTCATTTGTGGCGTAGTGTTCCTCTGTTTCCGATAATACCCTAGAAATAAAAGCTATTGGCCTATCATCCTGGCTAAGTACAGCCCCGAGTGCCACATTGGGGGCATCGGTTGTCAGATGAAATTCCTTCTTGTAGTCCGGGTAAAAGAGCATAACTTCTCGGGATAATAGAGCATTTTTCAAAGCATCCATTGCTTTCATTTCTTTGCACCCAAGTGTTATCTTCACTTTGCTTGACTCGGATCTAGGAATTGAGCCATTTGGGCCTCTCAACATTGCAGTTAATGGTTTGGCTAAATCAGCGTAACCTTTCACGAACCTCCTGTAGTAATTACAGAGTCCTAAAAAAGATCTCAGTTGCCGCAAAGTTGTAGGGTAAGGGATTCTTACCATAGCTTCTACTTTCTCTTGCACTGTACTAATTCCTTTATCAGAGACTGCGAAACCCAAAAACTCGACTTTCGTCTTAAAAAACGCACATTTATCTAATTGCACCCTCATATTCGCTGCGGCTAGTGTGCTAAAGATTTATTTTAGATGTTTGAAGTGCGATTCCTCGTCCTTACTAAAAATGATTATATCATCGATATAAACGTAGCAAGTCCTTCCGATGAAATCTCTGAGGATATCGTCCAATGCTCTTTGAAATATTGATGGGGCGTTCTTTAGTCCAAACGGGAGCCTAGTAAACTCATATTTCCCGTTATTAACCGAAAATGCTGTCTTTTCAATGTCCTTCTCGTTCAGAGGGATTTGATGAAATCCGCTTTTGAGGTCAATAACTGTAAAGAACTTATTACCACCAAGGTGAGACAATACCTCCCCAACCTCTGGTATTGGATATTTGTCGGCTATAGTGACTGCGTTCAATTTCCTGAAATCCACTACAACTCTATATTTCCTTTTCCCAGACGCGTCCTCCTTTTTTGGGACAACCCATATGGGCGAATTGTAGGGGGAACGAGATGGTCTTATTATTCCGTCTTTTAATAACTTAGTTATTTCCTCCTCGACAACGCTCTTAAGTGCCATTGGATAGGGGTAGTTTCTCGTGTAGATGGGGTCCTCAGTAGTTGTGCGAATTTCACCCAGTACTTTCGTGGTGTACGTTAACTTTTCGTCTGGATCTGCGAAAAGGTTTTTGTGAGATTATATTATCTTCCTCATGGTTGTTGCTTGATGTTCCGAAAGATGCTCGACTTTGATTTCTAGATTGTTCACGTCCAGCGATAAATATTGATATATTGGTATTTTCATACCATTTTTAAGCGCAAAGTAATTATCGGCCGTATGAATTATTGCCGATAGTTCCCTTAAAGTGTCATTGCCCAAAATTGCATCAAAAGTTCTCAGTCCGGGTAGGAGGTAAAATTTAATAGGCTGAACTGAATTTCCAAATATATTTAACAGAGTATGGTGTGTAATTTGTACATCACCGGATATTGTTTTTGCACTAAAATAATCCTGATTTTTCTCAGGGTTTTCCCTGGCTGCTGACGGTGTGTCTGGATGGGATAAGTGTGCAGTGACAAATGCAATGTATAATGTGTTAACTCCTTCCCCTCTAAGTTCCATACGCCCTCGAATGGAACATCAAAAACATGGTAGGTTGTAGATGCTCTTATTTTGGCTATTGACCTTTGTCCTTGGGATGTTGTTTGTAGGTTGGTTACCTTGAGAGGACTCTTCTATAATGGTTTTATCTTGATTGGGTTTAATCTTCCTGCATTTTTTTAATTGCTTTTTAAGGTAGAAACACCCAATTAGAAGGGCAATTGTTATCACTCCCAAGTTTAACGACAAACTAATCTTGTTAATTGACTTAAGTTTGCGGATTGATAAGGTGTTCTTTACATTAATGTCATTTATCAGTTCCAAAGATAATGTTCTCTCTTCAGCATCTGTGGCCATTGGTTGAATTAAGGCAGGATGAGGCTTGGTTGCTGTGATTTGTCTTGTAACGTATGTTCTTTTGTTAACTCGTATCGTACTGTTGTAATGGTGAATGACATACGACCCGTTAAGCCACACTGTTGAGTTGTCCACGTTGATTTCGCCATTGTATTGGTTCAGAAATAATATGCCATCCTCGATCTCCTCTATTGTATTAATATGATCATTATTGGTTGTAGTGCATTTAGATGTTTGACTCGTTAGCAGCCTCGGGATACACGTTGTTTCTGTAATATCTTCATAAGTACCAGGACTACATATTGATAAACTTTTGTAGGTTTTACATTTTGCTTTTAGGCCAAAAATTTTGTTCTTACAATCTAATACGTAATCGTAGTCTAGTCTAGTTACAATATTTTCTCTCTTTACAGCTTTAATTAGTAGTTTATTAAAATTTTTGGTATCAGTAGTTGGTATACTTAAAATGTACAATATATTGTATCCTTCAATGGCAATTTTTATTTCAGCAAAGTGTAGCAATTCGTCAGTACTGGAAAATGGTACACTACTTTTGTTAAAGATATGATTTAAAATTTCTACTTCAAAAGAAGAAAGAATAAATGAATTGACAATGTTAGCTTTAGCTAAATGAATTGCGAATTCAATGTTGGCAATATCTTCCTTTAACAATTCAAGTTTGTATTTAAATTCTAATATTCTTTCATTATGTTCTGTTTTTATAATTTTGATTATTTCGTTTGTGGCATTTGTGAGTTTATTAATTTTTTCAAGTGACAGACGATTAATTACGATTTGATTGCTATTATTTTCTAAGACATCTTCCATTTTTCTCTGAATTATTTCAAAATCGTGATGGTCTGGGCTTCCGGCAATCCATTTCCATGCGCTGCCGATAAAGTCCAGTGAACGTTTAGCCTTTAAATTTGGTTTGAGTCGGGATATGTAGGATTTTATTTGGGATATGGTGTATTTTAGGTAAGGAATTAGAGGGTGATTATAGGTGATATTCTGAACAATGTTTCTTTCTATTTCGTGGATGAGAGTATCGTATTTTTTCAATTCTATAGTATGAACTATCTTGAAAGTGCCGGTCCGGACTTTAGCTATTCCTGAGTGCATTGCTACCAATTTTGAATTTGAGTAATCCAATATTTGAATTTCCCCGGCGCAAAGTGCCGTTAAAATTAGCAATCTGTAAATGAAAGTTTGGAAATTAGTTTCTAATATGTTTCTTGTGAACGACACGTCCGCTTTCGGTGACTACCGTGGAGTTTCTGTTTTCCTTCACTGTTTCTTCCTTATATTTCTCAGATAGTTTTGTTCCTAATCTTTTATTAATTCTTACAAAAACTGTTTGACCCGGAATATATTCTTTTTCATCGTGTTTCCTCTTGTTATGGTATTCTAGAGTCCGTTTTTGTTTTTCCTGTATTTTCTCTATATTTGAATGTCTGATTCTGTCGTAACTACCAGGGGAAAAATCGACTGTTCTTCCGAAGAATAGATCGACAGGTTTGCGTTCAACAGTTGAGTGTATTGAATGATTGTACTCGTTTACTGCCTTTTCAAGGAGTTCCTCGAAATTTCTGCGTACTCCCTCCGCCTTTAGACACCTAAGCAATTCCGCGAGAGTTGAGTGAAATCTTTCCACCTGTCCGTTCGCTTCGCTTGAATAAGGAGGAGTTGTAAACACTTCAATATTCAATTCATCTTTCATCATAAACAGAATGGTAGCAGAATTTAACGATTTCTCATTATCGATGACGACCGTTTTCGGTACTCCATAGAAGAATAATAGGTCCCTCAATGGTCTTCTAACATCCTCGATAGACTTTCCTGCAAGTATTTTAACTTGGGCGTACTTGGAGAATTTATCCAGAGCAGTCAATACTAGCTTTTTGTCTGTAGAAAATATATCTATGTTAGAGCAAAAAGAATACTTTGCTCAATTCAGTTGAAGTGCTTTTCAATTTTTGTCATAAAGAAAATGACGTCAGATCTGTACACCTAAAAAAGTATAAAAGGGAAAAGTTGAACTGGAAAGTTGTCATTATATAAAAATATTTGGTGGTGTACAGAATTGAAATATAATAAAATAAAAACCTGAAGTTCTATAAAAAAAAGAGTTTCTATCATCAGAAGTGGGATAAATTCAGCCTACACCACACTCTATTGGGAAGATGACTGAAGATGACTCCAATCTAAGAGGTCAAATTCAAGAAAATTTGAATCTGCAGGAGGAAAGTCCAGAGCCGAGATCTAACAATTTTGTAATTACGGTGGAAGCAATTAATAAAATTTTAGAATTTAAATTTTTGAAATTTCCGAAGACAAAATGGTCAAAATTGTCATCGGATGCATTAGTGAGGTGAGTTTGAGAAATTCTCTTACATTTGTTATGCCATCAACTGTGCAAAGTTTGATTAATCATCTGTCTTTGATACGAGAAAAACCTTTGCGAAAAGTAGAAAATATAACACGCCGTTTGCAAACCAGTATCGAATATTGTAAAAAAAAGATAAGTTACCTAATTCATTGAAACGTGGCGCGTAGAGGATGAGAAACGTTGCTATGGATGTGGAAAAAAGGGTCATATTAGAGCTTATTGCACGGAAAAACAAAAGACAAACGAATTGGTTGTACAGAAAATACCAAGCAACGACATAGAAACCAAATTTAAGTATTCTTTTTGTGGAAAATCTGGACACGATGAACAAACCTGCTGGGCTAAGCAAAGAGCTGACCGAAAACAAATAAATTTATGCAACTACAGTGGTTATTAAGGGAAAATTATATTATTGTCTTCTCGACACGGGATCTGATTGTTCGTTGATAAGATCTGACATTGCTGACAAAATTTTTGCAAAAAGAACTACAAATTTACTGTCAGTGCAAGGTATTGGGAGAGAACCAATTTTACTATCTGAGAGGCTTGAAACATTTGTAGAATTTGAAGATCTTATTGTTGAGGTTAGCCTTTATTTGATTGATAAAAAACATTTGCAAAATGAAATTATTATTGGAAGAGACATTTTGAAAGATCCTACGATTACAATTACGGTTACGGCCAATGGATCGTACTTACATCGCAGTAAGTCAGCTTTTTGTCTCAAAAGCAAAACTATTGTTACCACAACCGGTATTATGTCAGAGCCTCGTACAAAGGAGCTGAATGTTATTTCGAAAAAGTACCCCGAACACTTTATAGCGGGTTTTCCCACGGCAGGGGTAACTACAGGATCCCTAAGTATACGTTTAACGAAAGATTCCAATATTTTCTTTAGGCCATATAGGATGGCACACAGTGAGCGGCAGATAACAAAAGAAATTGTTGCAGATTTGATAAATAATGGTATAATAAGAGAGAGTCACTCACCGTTTGCGAGCCCAATGATTCTTGTCAAAAAGAAAAATGGACAGAGTCGCCTTTGTGTAGATTTTAGAGCACTAAACAAAATAACTGTAAAGGATCGCTATCCTTTGCCGAGGATAGAAGATCAACTAGATGAATTGTCGGGAAATAAATATTTTACATCATTGGACATGGCATCTGGTTCTCACCAAATTCCAATTGCTGAGGATTCTATAGAAAAAACTGCTTTTGTCACACCCGATGGACATTATGAATATTTGCGTATGCCATTTGGTCTCGCTAATGCACCTGCAGTTTTCCAGAGGGCTATAAACGTGGCTTTGGGTGAGTTACGAGGCAAATTGGCTTTGGTATACATGGATGATGTGTTGATACCATCCAAAACCATTGATGAAGGTCTTAAAAAGCTTGATATTGTACTCAAGGCATTAGTTGGAAGTGGGTTTACCTTAAACATGGATAAATGTAAATTTCTTAAAACTACTATTGACTACTTAGGAAGAGAAGAATCTGAAGATGGTATACGACCAAGCAAAACCAAAATTGATGCGTTAGTGAGTTCACCGACACCAAGTAATGTTAAGCAAATACGTCAATTTATGGGGCTAGCGAATTATTTCCGAAAATTCGTACCAGAATTCGCTGCAAAAACTGCCTGCATCACGGCATTGACGAAAAATAATACGGAATTTGTATGGAGTAATGAATGTCAAGCAGCAAAAGATTACATAGTGGAACAACTTACAACTCGACCATTATTAGTATTGTTTAATCCTGATCTTCCAACAGAGCTGCATACGGATGCAAGTGCAAGTGAATATGGAGCTATCTTATTTCAGCGAGTTAATGGAAGATTGCATGTAGTTGCTTATTATAGTCAGGCAACTAAGTCGTATGAAGCAAAATATCATAGTTATGAGTTGGAGACACTTGCGGACACTTCTTGTTGGTTACTGACTGTAACGCTTTAAAGGCAACAAAAGAAAAAAAGAATTTACTTCCTCGCGTTGCTCGTTGGTGGGTTTTTCTTCAAGATTTTGATTTTGAGATTGTATACCGAAAAGGGAAGACTTTATCACATGTAGATTATTAAGCCGAAATGTGCCAACAAAATCTTGTTATCAAATTGAGAGTTTGTCCGAAACATGGTTACATATTGAGCAGCAAAATGATCCAGGTACATTAGAAATCATAGAAAAAATTAAAAGTGGCGATACCAACGCGTCAACGCAGTTCAAACTCAAAAAACGGATTGTTATACAAGAAACTGGAAAATACTAACAAACTTTATGTACCCCAACAATGTCGATTGTCATTAATGAGACGTTTCCATGAAGAAAACTGTCATGTCGGATGGGAAAAGACTCTTATGAATATACGAGAGCATTTTTGGATGCCGCATATGACTAAAAATGTCTGAAAATTTGTGAACTCTTGTGTAATCTGCCTGGTGGCTAAAAGGCCGTCTGGAAAGAAACAGTCTGAACTTCACCCAATGGAAAAGAAGCCAATTCCATTCGATGTGGTTCATGCTGATTTAATGGGAACATTTGACGAAAAAGACTATCGTTATATTTTCATTTTGATTGATGCTTTTACAAAATTTGCAGTTTTATTCCCTTGTAAAACGCTTACAGCTGCGGAAACTGTTCAAATGTTTTATAACTATGTAATGCTATTTGGAGCTCCAGCCAAACTTGTAAGTGACAGAGGCACTAATTTTACTAGTGCTGAGTTTAAAAACTTCTGCCTGTCGTAGGGGATAACACATCATTTAATTGCTCCTGGTGCTAGTAGAGCTAATGGCCAAGTGGAACGTTATGTGGACACTGTTGCTAACTTATTAAGAACTAATTTAGATAAATGTGGAGAATGGACTGGTTATATCAGTCGTGTACAACTAGCTCTTAATACAACGGTTAATAAAACAACTGGATTTTCTCCGTTGAATGTATTAACAGGAATATCGGGACGGACTCCAGATATTAGTGCATTTTTAGCAGAGCTCGAAATTGAGCCACAATTTGACGACGTAGAAGAAATACGAAAGCTTGCCAGTGAACGAGCAGAGTTAAATGCAACTCGAATGAAAATCAGATTTGATCAAAATAAATGCAAACCAACTCAATTAAAAATTGGACAAAAGGTTGTCTATTGTAGTAACCAGAGGCGCAAATCGAAGTTACAGCCGTATTATCGTGGTCCCTATGAAATAGTTGGTGTCCTTCCCAATGATCGATATAAGTTGAAGAAAGAAAACTGCAAAACTTTTATTGTTGCAGCAAGAGAGGTCATTCGACCTTTAAATGAGAGTGAAGACGGGAAGGATGTTAGTAACTAATATAAGGTAAAATTTTCTGAAATTCTCCATTCAAAAAGAATCGAATTAATGAGCAAGCTTAAGATTGTCTCTGAGTCTTAACTTTTGGTTTATGTGTTGAAGTTTTGAACAAGCTTAAGATTGCCTCTGAGTCATAACTTTCAGTTTATGTGTTGAAGTTTTGAACAAGCTTAAGATTGCCTCTGAGACATAACTTTCAGTTTAGGTGTTGAAGTTTTGAACAAGCTTAAGATTGCCTCTGAGTCATAACTTTCAGTTTATGTGTTGAAGTTTTGAACAAGCTTAAGATTGCCTCTGAGTCATAACTTTCAGTTCAGGTGTTGAAGTTTTGAACAAGCTTAAGATTGCCTCTGAGTCATAACTTTCAGTTTAGGTGTTGAAGTTTTGAACAAGCTTAAGATTGCCTCTGAGTCATAACTTTCAGTTTAGGTGTTGAAGTTTTGAACAAGCTTAAGATTGCCTCTGAGTCATAACTTTCAGTTTATGTGTTGAAGTTTTGAACAAGCTTAAGATTGCCTCTGAGTCATAACTCTCAGTTTAGGTGTTGAAGTTTTGAACAAGCTTAAGATTGCCTCTGAGTCATAACTTTCAGTTTAAGTGTTGATTTGCAAACAAGCTTAAGGTTGCCTCTGAGTTGCGATTCAAGAAGTAACATCTGAACTAATGATTCTGTTTACAGCTCTGGATATCTGGTGGTTAATTGTACAAGAGGACAGATTACTGCTGTGGAATTTGAAATAATGAATTTGTGGTGTCTGTAAACTGTTTGTTTCTTGTGATTTTAGCTTGTTCTTTCTGTAATAAACAAATGATTGTTTTGAAAACAAGAAGTTTTGAATTCATCGAGAGCGATGATTTTACAGGATGGCCGTGTTAGAGCAAAAAGAATACTTTGCTCAATTCAGTTGAAGTGCTTTTCAATTTTTGTCATAAAGAAAATGACGTCAGATCTGTACACCTAAAAAGTATAAAAGGGAAAAGTTGAACTGGAAAGTTGTCATTATATAAAAATATTTGGTGGTGTACAGAATTGAAATATAATAAAATAAAAACCTGAAGTTCTATAAAAAAAAGAGTTTCTATCATCTATATGGATCACTTGTCCGGGATAGGAGGGTATAGGTGTTTCTTTTATTTTTGGATCGTTTGGGTGCCTATCATATTTATTCTTCTTGCATATTGAGCATATTTTTACTATACGCTTTATCTTCGAAAACATACTGGGAAAATACCATTTCTCCAAAATCTGCAGTTTGTTTTCCGCTGCATTCCTGTGAGCTCTGTTATGAGTGTCGATAATAACATTTTCCTGATCATTCTCGGAAATGACATCTTCTACGAATATTCGCGTGAACGAAACTCTATAATTTTTAAGATGTAATAAATAAATCTCTTGTATTTTACCCATTACAAACTCTGGTGCACTTATAGCATTTTTCACAGAAGGATTTAGGTATCTTTTCAATAATGCCAACAAGTTCAGCTGGTCGTACTCCCTTTCTACGATGGTGTGTCTATGATAACCAGGAAATATAATTTGAAATTGGTACGATGTTATTTCCCCGACACTGAAGAATATCTGATTTTTAAATGCATTTATAGGAGCCTCTACCCAGGGCAACAAATTTTCCCCCGAGCTCTCCTGGCTATGGACGGTGCCTGTTAATGAGTTTACATTAGTAACTGGTGCTCTAGAGAGTGCATCTGCTACAACATTTGACTTTCCGGGTTTATATTTGATCTCGTAGTTATATTCTTCGAGAATCGCCCTCCATCTTTTCATTTTGATATTAGTGTTTTTGTTGCTCAGAGCATAAGTCAGCGGTTGGTGGTCAGTGAATATTATGACCTTTGCAGTTCCGTATAAGTAATTTCTAAAGGTATGTAGAGCCCACACTGTAGCCAACATCTCCCTCTCATTTGTGGCGTAGTGTTCCTCTGTTTCCGATAATACCCTAGAAATAAAAGCTATTGGCCTATCATCCTGGCTAAGTACAGCCCCGAGTGCCACATTGGAGGCATCGGTTGTCAGATGAAATTCCATCTTGTAGTCCGGGTAAAAGAGCATAACTTCTCGGGATAATAGAGCATTTTTCAAAGCATCCATTGCTTTCATTTCTTTGCACCCAAGTGTTATCTTCACTTTGCTTGACTCGGATCTAGGAATTGAGCCATTTGGGTCTCTCAACATTGCAGTTAATGGTTTGGCTAAATCAGCGTAACCTTTCACGAACCTCCTGTAGTAATTACAGAGTCCTAAAAAAGATCTCAGTTGCCGCAAAGTTGTAGGGTAAGGGATTCTTACCATAGCTTCTACTTTCTCTTGCACTGTACTAATTCCTTTATCAGAGACTGCGAAACCCAAAAACTCGACTTTCGTCTTAAAAAACGCACATTTATCTAATTGCACCCTCATATTCGCTGCGGCTAGTGTGCTAAAGATTTCTTTCAGATGTTTGAAGTGCGATTCCTCGTCCTTACTAAAAATGATTATATCATCGATATAAACGTAGCAAGTCCTTCCGATGAAATCTCTGAGGATATCGTCCAATGCTCTTTGAAATATTGATGGGGCGTTCTTTAGTCCAAACGGGAGCCTAGTAAACTCATATTTCCCGTTATTAACCGAAAATGCTGTCTTTTCAATGTCCTTCTCGTTCAGAGGGATTTGATGAAATCCGCTTTTGAGGTCAATAACTGTAAAGAACTTATTACCACCAAGGTGAGACAATACCTCCCCAACCTCTGGTATTGGATATTTGTCGGCTATAGTGACTGCGTTCAATTTCCTGAAATCCACTACAACTCTATATTTCCTTTTCCCAGACGCGTCCTCCTTTTTTGGGACAACCCATATGGGCGAATTGTAGGGGGAACGAGATGGTCTTATTATTCCGTCTTTTAATAACTTAGTTATTTCCTCCTCGACAACGCTCTTAAGTGCCATTGGATAGGGGTAGTTTCTCGTGTAGATGGGGTCCTCAGTAGTTGTGCGAATTTCACCCAGTACTTTCGTGGTGTACGTTAACTTTTCGTCTGGATCTGCGAAAAGGTTTTTGTGAGATTGTATTATCTTCCTCATGGTTGTTGCTTGATGTTCCGAAAGATGCTCGACTTTGATTTCTAGATTGTTCACGTCCAGCGATAAATATTGATATATTGGTATTTTCATACCATTTTTAAGCGCAAAGTAATTATCGGCCGTATGAATTATTGCCGATAGTTCCCTTAAAGTGTCATTGCCCAAAATTGCATCAAAAGTTCTTAGTCCGGGTAGGAGGTAAAATTTAATAGGCTGAACTGAATTTCCAAATATATTTAACAGAGTATGGTGTGTAATTTGTACATCACCGGCTATTGTTTTTGCACTAAAATAATCCTGATTTTTCTCAGGGTTTTCCGCAAGAGTTGATTTAATATAATTTTTATTACTACCTGTATCCAAAAGAATTTTGAGTATGTCACCGTTCCTCGTCTTAACCTTAAAATATGGCAGCGAGGAACTGTTTAACCAAAAAAATTGAGGTCAGCGTTAAGATCTTCAGTTGAGTACTCTTCTACTGGATTATCTGTTGCCGTGTATCCTTCTCCAAAGTAGTGTATTGATTCATCGACGTATTCCTCATTAACTTTATCAATGTAATCGTTAATGTACGGTGTGCCTCCTACAGCTCCTTCGAGTGGTTCCGTTTCAAAGTTGTCTTGAGGACTTTCCATTAGCTGATTGGTTGCGCTATCCGTTCTCACGTGAAAGTTCCTTTGAGCCTTGTGGGCTGGGGCTTGGAATGAACCACCATATGACCTTTTGACTCCGTTATTGATCGGCGGTCTGTTGGCATAGTTTATTTGCCTAGTCTGGATAGAACGATCGGTATCCATTGGTTCCGGATTTGGGAGATTTTGTTGATGTCCTTGATGAAATCCTTGAGGTCTCTGATTTCCATTGCCGTACGTATAATATTGCTGTCTGGATTGATTCTGAGCAGTCTGTCCGTTTACTGGTCTTGAAAACAACCGTGGTGGTACTGGTGGCCTATTTTGGTTTCCCACATGAGCTAGCTCAGGATAAAACTTATTCCCAATAAATGCCTAAAGATTCTGAATAAAACCGCGGGCATTTGGTTTTTGTACTTGCCCATGGGCATGTTGCATCCTGTATGCCATATTGTCCAATTTCAGGCAGATATGTAATGCTTGAGGCAAGGATGTAGGCTCCTTAACGCTCAGTAATCTTGGTAGATCTCCTTTGAGACCTCTAACGAACGTATCGAGCGCCTTGTCTCTATAGGCGTTTGTCATCGAAGCAAGGCTACTTTCATCCAAGTCAAGACAAGCTATTTTGTCCAATATCAAAGATAGATGCTGGTATACTGCCTGGTAAAATTCAGTTATTGTTCTGTGGCCTTGGCACATGGTAGTCATCTGGTATTCCAGTGTCCCGATATCTCGCCTATCAGAGTAGTGCATCATTAGGCATTTCCTTATTTTAATCCAGTCCAGTGGTGTTCTGTACGAATCGAGAGCAGTATCTGCCTCTCCAACAATTTTCGTTCTTATCGTATGGAGTATAGCGTAGTATCTTCCCGTACCTTTGATACTATCAAAAAGTTGCAGCACTCTTTCTACTGATTTGCGCCATGAGCCGAACTCACCGGCTTTCCCTGAAAATTCCCTTAGGGATCTTACGACGTCAGGAATTTTGTCTAATTCGTCAATGCGAATTGTTCCTACCGGATGGTCGCCACCTTCATCCGGGATATCTTGCTTTAGTAACTCTGCCATTATGGCCCTAATCTCATCTTTCTGAGTTTGCGAAAATTCGCTAGAATTAGTATTACTCCTTTGTGCCTGACTCATGGTCAGAGATTTACTAAGCCTTTCTGTAATTTCTTCGATACTATCTGGCATCTTTTTTTTAAACACTTGTTCAGAATTTTAAAAGGGACGTTTTGGGGAAATTTGCACCGAATAATAGCAATCAAATTCTTTAGGACTGTCACTTACCTTAAGAACATAATTTCCTCGTACTGATGATTTGTTTCAAATTTGCTGGAACCACTATTTTTTTTTTAAATTTCACAATCTTTTACAATTATTTAATTTTTCCTGTTAATATTATTCTGTTAATTATATTATATTTCTTCGTTATTTTGGAAATTTTTTTCTTTACAATTATTTTAAATTTCTTTAATATTATTTCTTTTAATATTTTTTTTTTTTATATTTATTTTTCACAACTTTTTTTTCAATAATTACTCGTTAATTTTCTAGCAATATTATTTCTGCTATTTGTCACTTAATATTATCTCTTTTAATATTTTCCTTTGTTATATTTCTACTGAACATTTTTTTTATTTTTCACAACCTTTGCCTTTCAAGGTTTTATTACTTTAGTTTTCTCACAATATAAGCTTTTCTTTAATTGATTTCACATTGCTTGTTTCTATTTTTAACTCAATATTACTTGGTTCTTTTCTATTATTTTCACATTAAATATTTTTCATTTTTCTTACAATAAAAATTTTTTTTACATTGAATATTTTTAATTTTCCTTTCAAATAATATTTTCACATTAATTTAACTTCATTGATTTCTTTTCTTAAAAATATGGTTTCTTAGAACTACAGCAAGGCCGCTGGTGAACCTGTGTCACCTCCCGTTTGCCTCTCGTTTGGCTACTAGGGCGCTCCGTTTCCTTGCTCTCAAAGTTGAGCCGGATTTGTCAGTCCTTTTTTTTGTTTCCTCGGGACAACCCCTTTGTCTTTACTTGCCTATTGGCTCAGGCAAATTTCTGTAAAGACTTGTAAGGGGTCCCTGGTCGGGCGCCAATTAAATAAAAATTAATTTTATTTATTTTTTAAAAAAGGCTGCGTGTTGGCTAGCAACATGACTTACTTTATTTGGAACAAAAACTTTATTTGAAATACAAAGAAGGCTTAAACATTAGCTTAATAAAATAGTCTAAACTGCTGACGTAGTCCACGCGCCGAGTGATGACTGTGGGAACGTTGAGTGCTGTTTATTCCCGTCGAGTAAGGCAATATGACACCTGGAATATGGCTGCTGACGGTGTGTCTGGATGGGATAAGTGTGCAGTGACAAATGCAATGTATAATGTGTTAACTTATATACCAAACCTCGTCTTCATATCTCTGATAGTTCATGATATATAGTCCTTTTAATTTTTAAGCTGTATGGGCGGTACCACGCCCCTTTATCCAATCAGAACCAAATGTAGCCAGGGACTATCAACAGGCCATCAATATCGCTTTGTAAAATTTTCGTAGCAACTGATCTCTTAAAAAAGCCGTCAGAGCGACTTTTTTCCACCATATTTTTTATCTTTTAACCATCCGGATACTATAGCGAACAAAACAAAAAAAATTGAAAATCGGTCCAGCCGTTTTTGAGTTTAAGCGAGAATAACGCACAGCAATTCATTTTTATATACCCAGGAAAATTTTTCAGAACTTGTTGCGAATGGTATTGATACTAGAATCGTTTCTTTTTTAATCGACATTCTATTCTGTTTCTGGTTCCATATAACCGATTATGTACAACATGTTGCACCACAGATTCCGTAGAACAGAAAATAAATATTCGTATTCGAAATAAGTATTTTTTTAGAGGGTATTTATTAAGAAAAACTCAAAAATCTGAGTTAAAATATATTTCGAACTAGCACCCAATTGAAAACCAATTAAATTTAAAAAAAAGCACTTGTAATTCAGTTGTGTAGCAATTCATTTCATAACAGGTTCCAGGAGAACATGTTGGTTTTGGGACAATTTCAAACAAAAATAATATATTGTGCAACCGAAAGTGGAACTTGTTACTTATCAGTGAAAGCTGTTCTGTAATTGTTTCTTAGCAACAAAATATTTTGCTGGGTATATAGATTATTAAAGCTTTTTTTAAAAAAAATATTATATGAGCGTAAACAAATTTGTCAGCAAAATATTTTTAATTTTTCTGTAATAATAGCAAAATCTATAGTTGATTTTATTTTTTTTTAATGAAAATTTTTTTTGAGTGTAACATTAAAATCATTCCATTATTACAATATATATTTATAATTATTAAGTTTCAAATATTAAAGTTTTTTATAAATAAAAAAATAATAAACCCATATTTCACTCTAAAAGTTAAAAAAAATGTAAAGTTCAACTTTGACCTAGAATTCCCTAAAAAGTCCTCAAGCAATTTTAATGTAATTAAACTTAGTCAAGCTGAACTAGATATCTATCCTTTTAAAGAATTCCTTAAAAAGTCCTCAATCAATTTTAATGTAAAGAATTCCTTAAAAATTTCCCTCTATATTTTGTAAAGGATACGCATTCTTCTTTGCAAGTTTATTCAGTTTTCGGGAATTTAAGCGGAAACGAATTTTACCGGGTTTTCTCACTATGACATTTAATGGAAGCATATAATCAATCTCTTCATAAGTTATCTGTGGGACTGCGGAAGACATAGGATAATGCTGATCTTTCACTGGCTCTGCCCAGTCTACCAGCTTAATTACATGTTTTTCCAGTGGTTTGGGGTTCAACATTTCTCCTCAAATGTGTCAAAACATTCGATCATCTTTTCCAACTCTTTTCTTTGGTCCTCTTTAAACACTTGTGATTTTAATTTGTGATCCACTCGGTTGTGTGCGAAATCTGTGGTTATTTTTTCCACATCAATTTCTGCTGCACCTACATCTTCGGAAGCTATTTTAAATATTCTCCAGAAATCGATTCCTAGGTATAATTTTTGCTCCAAATCCGGACACAATTATAAGACCATATCATTCTCATGTTCTTTGTATTTTAGATGTAGATTTACTTTCCCTATGATGCGATGACTCCTCCCACTTGCTGTAGTAAAATTCTTAGATATTGGTGTCATTGTAACGTCGATATTACATATCAACCCTGGGCAACCTTTCACAAGGTGCTCACAGACGCACCCGTATCTAGTAAACCTATAAATATTTTTCCATTGATGTCCACCTCTGCATAAACTCTGGGGTCGCCATCTTTCCTTCTGATCCGTGTATTGATTCGGTGATTTCACTTCCATTTGTCGCCTTGGGCACAAAAAAAATTCTCGTTCTCACCTCTTCATAATTATTCTTTCCAATCTCTAAGACAATATAATGTCCATAATTAGAGTTAATCTTTATTAAATTACACTGTTCGACAAGGGTTTTTTTTTTCTTGTGTTTCATTATGTGTTTCTAAGAGTTTTTGACATGGGAAATTCAAATACGTAGTCAGAATTTTGCTATCAGGCATAGTTTTTTGGCTTTTTGCAAATAAGTTTTGTTTTTTATTAAAAATTTTTTATGGAGGCGATTGTTTAAAAATTTAGTAGAAACAGGTGGCAACATCAACAACATGCCTTTTCGGCTGCAATTATCGTCCTATTCTATTTTATGATCTCCTTATTCTCTTTTTAATATTCTACGTAAAATTTGGATGCAACATGTCCTTGAAAGTGAATTTTTGCCCTCTTATTTGGATTTATTTTATAAATGCTGTGTTCGATGAATATGGTGAAAGGTTCCACAAAGACATTCTAAATTTAGAAAAGCGTTACGAAGGAGAATATATGCCTACTATATTCGCTGACTGCTCTGGAACATTTAAGGAGACTGCAAGGATCTTCAGCATAAATAAACTTTGTTAACTAATAGAAAATACATATTTGTTCTTCTTATTTGTCATGTTTTAAGCTCTACTAGTATCGGTTATTATATTAAGAAAAGATTCTGTTGGATCAAATAAAGTTTTTCATTACATTTATGCAAAATGTATTTTAATGCAACATAAAGAAAGGTAAAATATTTAAATCCAAATAACTAAAAAACTGTGCCAGAGGAAAAAATCTGAAAACATATTTGAAATCATGATATTAATAACCATAGGAATCACAATTCATATACCCAGAAAAATATTTGCTGACTGCTCTGGAACATGTTAGGGCACTGCAAGGATATTCAGCATAAAATAAATAAAAAAAACCTTTCTTAACTAGAGAACAAGTACTCGATAGAAAAAGACGCGTTTTACTTTTGCTCCGCTTAATAAATCATTTAAAAATAACTGTGACATTATTTGGTTACCAAAAACTCACAAATATATTGCTATAAAAATGCACATTAGTATAGCGCTGCTTGGTTACAGTTAAAGAAATTACAAAAAACAATGATAATAATAAAAGTGATAATATCCCAGCTCACCAAATGATCCGACATTGGCTGATATCCGACAAGTCTGCACATTGTCTGATCTCTTCTTAACTACATCGTTTCGAATTCTTATCGACATGGCAGGGAATTGTTTATTTTGCTTGTGCAGAAGTTTCTTTAAGATTTTTTTTACGATTTCGGAGCTTAATGTCTAGGGGATATTTCAATTTCTTGTGTGCAGAAATGTCTGCACGAAATCGGTAAGATTTCTTAACGAAAGTCTGAGGGAATTTTGTTACTGCTTTTTGATTTCTGAAAACACAAGTACATTTACAAGAATTTTTAATGCTCGTCAAGAATCAAGAAAAAATAAGTTTTGTCAAGATTTTTACAGACCAACCGAAAAATAACGCAAATATTTTTTTTTGTTAAATGAAATGAACATTTCATTGAAATATTATTGTGAAAAGTTTTCGGTATTCGTTCAAAAATCTATCATCACTTATTTTCGCCTCCCTATTGAACTCTAATAACACTATGCAACAAATGAAAACTTTTTGTAAAATACAAGAAGTTGACAATATAGGCGTCCTTCGGAAAACATGAATAACTTAACTATTTGTTAGCCGATTTTTACAAACAAGTATGCGTTTAACTCGTGAAAGCATGCACTTTCTAAATAAAATAGTGAAAATTAGGGTGGCTTTATTTAATTGTGGCTACAAACTTCTTCAAACTTAAAATATAGTAAATAAATCACAAAAGTTTAAAATTTCGATGCAATAAACAGACATATATGACAAGTAATCAATATAACTATATATATCGTTGGAAAGGCCGCAGTGTCTTCTTTCAAAATCCGCTGAGTAACTTAAAATCGGTTGATATTCAACCACGTAACTGGCTTACACGTGCGTAATGGTACGAAAAAACCGGTATCATAGTGGACTTTATGAGCTATTTAGGTTGCCTAGACACGTTCAGATTGTATTGATATGTTCACGAAAGTTCTTTAACTTTACCATGGCTACAATTTTGGCGAACATTGTTAGTGAAACATTTGAACTCCCTCAAAGTAATGTTCAAAAAAGTGAAAAAATAATAATTTCTTCTTCAATATTTTTTTGCAAAAGGGCAGTTATAACCAACATTTGTGACATAAAAGTTAGTAAAGTTAATGCGCATATCTAACAGCTACATTATTGCCGAATATAGTTTAGCACTATCAGTGTGAGTTAGCTGTTGAACAAAAACTGATGACGCCTTTTTTCGAGGGACTCACTGATATCAAGAATCTTTTGAGGTCCATAAAAAAAAATTGGTCGCCTATCTCGCCAAACTGAGTATAGGGTTTTATTAACCGTCGATGGTAGAATCGAACCTATACTGTCAAGTTCTTGTATTTTTTTCACTGTTGCACTGTGTAATTTGACAACATTTAACAGCCAAGTTCAAGCAGAAGCTCCGGTCGTATAAACCCAAATTTTAGATTAATCGGCTAAAGATCGCCGCCGTCTTGTTTTTGTAGAGAAAATCCTTAATGGTTTTAGAAAGCCGTACAGAAACCATGTCAGTTTAGCGACGTAATGCCAAATCGTAATTTTTCTCATTTTATGCTTCGAAGTATTAAATTTACCAATAACACTAATAACACTATGTCGTAAAATAAAAAAATCAACAGCAGTGTTCCCACTATATTTTTTATACCCTCAACCTTATGTAAGGGGTAATAATAGACAAATCCTTCAGAATATCGAAACGTTTTGCCACATTCCTTCAAGCTTCATTTTGTTAAATACAACTTGGCTCTACTAAACTTTAAATACTAAAATACGTCAAAGTTTTCGAAAGTAAATAAAATTATTGTTTAGTTACCTAAAAGAATGAATTTTTGAGAATTATATATATTTTTGTTTTACTTTGAAATAAATATTTTATTTTTAATTACTTAACTGGAAGACATATTTTTATTTGAAAAGGCAGATAGTAGGAATGAAACTAAATTATTCGTTTACGTAAACCATTTTTTGACATTCGCTGAACAATTTTGGAATATTCGCTTTCGCATTCGCATTCGCAAAAACCAAAAGTAAATATTCGCATTCGCGTTCGCATTCGCTAAAGCACATTCGTTACATCCCTAATTGAAACATGTAATAAAAATTGGACCCCGGAATAAATATGGACTATAGCGGCCGACCCGTGATTACTCCCAATGAAAATTACCTATTTTTGGAAAATTTATATTTCTTGCATTAAATCCAAACCGACAATTGGAGAATGCTTAAATTTAGTCAGTATAAAAAAAACCTTGGAAAATTTAAACATTTGTCACTTTGTATTATCACTCATAACATTTGACCAAAAACACCCACATAAAAAGTTTATTCCATGTTAACCTGCAAATAAAAATCTGACTCTTTGTACTGCCCCTGCTGGTACCTCGTATACAAATATGGAAAATTGAAAAATTTATATGTTTTCAACAAATTCCAATATAAACTCCTCAAGACGTTAAAAAAGTTTAATTTTTATATTTTACATTTATAGGTGAAACTTGAGAAACTTAAGTGTTTCATCCAACCCATTAGAAACTATGAATTCTTTAGAGATTTTTGTGCGTAAAAGACTCTTTCGGTAACCCCATACAACATTATAATATGTCCAGAAATATAGAATAAAAATTCTACATTTGTTGGCAATTTCATTAACACTTTTTGCACTGTAAACGGTGAAACGGCTTGAAACGGTGTATCAACATGTCAGTAAACGTCTGGTCATACGACCGAGGGTGCTATCTCCAAAAGTTTACGCTACTCAAGCTAAAAAAATTTAATACAAACGTAATTTCATTTAAAAATCGTTCAGTTTCAATAACTCGAGACTTAAGTTATATCACACATATAGTAAGGGTATTTATCAGTCAGTTTACTGACTGAAATATCTGTAATTGATTTTTTAATGTTTTGTATACTTTTTATATGAAATTATACTTTTATAAAAAACTAGCTGACCCGGCAAACGTTGTTCTGCCATACAAATTCTGACTCGGCGAACTTCGTCTCGCTCCAAGTTAACGCCTTCATATAAGCTCTAGAGTAATATTAAAACACATATAGTTCAAATTTTAATGTGACTAATTTGAATTTAATCGAAATCAGTGAAGAGAGGTCTGATAAACAATCTTTTTCGATTTGTTTTCCGGCGCTAAAACAAACAATGAAGACACGCGAAAAACTGAGAAATTCGAGGTTGATCCCACAAACTTCCAATGATTGGCCTTGCGATTTTTTGATTGTCATCGCAACAGCCAATCGAATGGGGAATTGAATTTGCTAGAATTAGAAGGGAAAATCGGTTGGAATAATAGAAATTCGAGGTAAAAGGACTTCCTCTCCTATGAAAAAAATTGACGGAAACGTCATTAATCCAGTTGAAACATCAACAGGAATTTGGCCATTACAAAGCGCCAGTAGATATTTTGAAAATGCAGTAGCCGATGGGTCGTTTTGCAAAGTGACTCTCATGTTCGTGGTTAATATCAACTTCTTGTTATTCCGCCACAAAGACATTAATTTCATCAGCAGTAGTAGATTTTAGGATGGCGGGAAGCGTTTGATGAAAATCTTGCGACAGAAACATTATAGCCCCATCAAATCGTTTCGAATCACCTCAAAAATCCTTCATCTTTCGTTCAACTGCCTCCAAAGCTCGTTGACGCACTATCGTGCATTTATCCCAAATGATAATTTTGCATTCTCGCAACAATTTCGCTATCGCCGAACTTCTGGATATTGTGCCCAATTGCTTGTCAACTGTGAGAAGATTCATCGGCAACTTCAAAGCGGAGTGTGCAGTTCGACCGCCTTTCAACAAAGTGGCAGCAGATGGTGCAACAGCTAACGCAATTTGCGATCGATACGCATAAAAATTATTTAAGCTAACCTTTTTATTCGTTTCTTTTCCTGATGACTTGTAAACAAACCTGTCGTTGTATTGTGGTGATATTCACCCTCTCCACGGCAGGACATCATTGAAGTGCATCATATGACCGATGAGTCTCCCGACGCATGAGAACAATATCGTGTGATTCCACATTCTCACCCTGCAATAGCTGTGATGCCGTCGATATTCATATCAACAACTTTAAATGCAGTTATCTCCTAACAAAAATGTTCGATCGCAAAAAGGATACAGTTGGGATCTCATCTTAAAATAGATTGGGATCTCACCTCGAAATGAGTAGCAGCATAAGCCGGGAGTTTCCGATTGTAATTTCAGTGCATTGCTATGCTGGCATACGACAGACAATGAACCGATATCAACGCAGCGAAGATCTTTGTAGGCGATTCTAGTCTATATTTACGACTGGTCTTCTTCTAGAAACATTCTGTCAAATTTGAGGTGGTGATTGTGCAGCGCGAAACTGTGCAATATGGGCACGTCTTCATTAATTTTTTTGGCACGTTCCTTGTGCGTTTGATTATTACGGACGTTCTGACTAATTATAGCACGACGCGTACGTCGTGCAAAGTTTGATTGTCTAATAGGAGGCATTAGTCTAGTACATAACTCTCCCTAAAAACAACCATGTCCTATTCGAAAAATCCAAATTTTTCGAGTTTTTCACCAAGAATTTATCTATTTTTCCATTCGGAAAGTCATGTCGGAATAATAATCTAAAATTTTTCGCAGTTGCATCGTCCAAAACTATCAAATCATACGACAAAAAGCTAAATTTCGTCGAATAAAAAATTAAAAATTTTCGAATTTTTCTGGAATTTTCCAACAAAATTTTTATATTTTTCCATTTGAAGTCATTTGCAATTATTGCGCACAAAAAAGCTATTTTCGGTTATTCCAATTTCCCAAAATTTTCTCTCACATAAACCTTCTCCTGGCAATTGCGAACAACTGAAAAAAAATTCAGCAAAATAAAAAAATCACATTTTTTGCGCATTTCCGGAATTTTCCAAGTTTTTCCCTAATAATTTTCTATTTTTGCATTCGAAAAGCCATTTCGTAACAATTGCACTCAAATTTCCCGGCTTTTCCTAAGGATTTTTTTGACGCATAAAAAATTCCTGCCAATATTGAAAAAAATAGAGCAAACTAGGCCAATTGATAAATTACTATAAATTTTTCACACTAATTTTATATTTATATATTTCACAATAATCCGAAATTTTTCAGCAACGCAACGAATTTTGCACCTTTACGTCGTCTGAAATCAAGCGATACAATGGAAGATTTCGTCGAAGGCATCCAAATCTTTAGATTTTTTCTGGAATTTTCCGAGTTTTCCAGTTTTTTCTATTTTTCCATTCGAAAAGTCATAATTTTTCGAAAACCGACAAAAATTTAATTTTAGATTATCGAAAAAAATCGAATTTTCCGATTTTTTCGGAATTTTCCGAGTTTTCCACCGACAATTTATCTATTTTTCCATTGGAAAAGTCGTTTTGGAATAATTATACGAAATTTTTCGCAAGTTACATCGTTCAAAACTATCAAATCGTACGACAAAAAGCAAAATTTCATCGAAAAATAGTATTAAAATTGTTCGAATTTTTCCGGAATTTTCCAAAAAAAAAATTTATTTTTCCATTCGAAAAACCATTCATAACAATTGCACACACAATTCCATACAAAAAAGCAATTTTCGGTTTAAGCAATTTTCCGGCTTTTCCGGAAGAATTTCCCAAAATTTTCTTTTACATAAACCATCTCCTGGCAATTACGAACAACTGAAAAAAAATTTCAGCAAAATCGGTCCAACCGTTCTCAATTGATGAATTACTTTAAATTTTTGCCACCATTTTTATATATATAGATAAATAAAACTGAAATATGTAAAACATCTAACGTATGAGTGTTTTTATTTGTCAAAAGAAGAAAAGTAAACAGAGAAACTAAATAGTTGTTGTAAAATATTCTGGGGCCACAAATAATAGAGGAAAATGTTTATGTTCGGGAAACAACTTCATCATGTAACACAAACAATCTTGAGTTGAGCGATATTTAAGAGTTTAACAGAAATACTCTGGCAAATATATCGGACTTTTCTAGGATTTTATAATAGATTTCTGTCAGATATCTGCACGATATGTCGGCAAATATATCAGACTTTTCTGGGAATTTATAACAGATTTCTGTCAGATATCTGCACGATATGTCGGCAAAAAATATCAGACTTTTCTAGGATTTTATAACAGATTTCTGTCAGATTTCTGCACGATACGTCGGGAAATCTTTCAGAAATTCCTACGATTTTATAACAGATATCTGAACGAAATGTCGGGAAAACTCTCAGAATTTTCTGCGATTCTATAACAGATTTCTGTCAGATATCGGCTCGACAAGTCGGTAAAATTTTCAGAATTTCACAAGGATTTTACTTCAGAATTCGATAAGATATCTGAAAGATTTGTCGGCAAGAACAAGCGTTGTTGGAGTTGTTGGATTGTCATCTAAAAGAGACCGACGCTACGATGAGTCTCTTATTCTCTTGTTTCCTTGGCTTTTGTCCATGTTGATAAATGGAGAGTTTTGAGAGTTTTCCCGACATTTCGTTCAGATATCTGACAGACATCTTTTATAAAATTGTAGGAATTTCTGAAAGTTTTCCCGACGTATCGTGCAGAAATCTGTTATAAAATCCTAGAAAAGTCTGATATATTTGCCGGAGTATTTGTGTTAAACTCTTAAATATCGCTCAACTCAAGATTGTTTGTGTTACATGAAGAAGTTGTTTCCCGAACATGAACATTTTTCTCAATTATTTGTGGCCCCAGAATATTTTACAACAACTTTTTAGCTTCTCTGTTTACTTTTTATACCATCACCCTTAGGGATGAGGGTATATATCATTTGATACGAAAAAAAGTGTAACGCATTAAAGGAGACGAGTTAGACCCCAAGTATCTTATGACCAAATTCGTTTCAGGACTTTTTAAGACGATTGAGCTATGTCCGTCTGTCTGGCTGGCTGGCTGGCAGGCTGGCTGGCTGGATGGCTGGTCAGCAGGATAACTCGAGTAAACCTTAACGGATCGGTATGAAAATTTACCAGTATCAATATTTTTCAAAACGAACTTATGGGATTGTAAATGGGCTGAATAGCCCCACCCCTTCTGGTACCTCCCATACAAAATTACCTATTTTTGGAAAATTAATATTTCTTCCATAACTTCCAAACGGACAACCGCAGGATGTTTGAATTTGGTCAGTTTATTTATCTTGCAAAAGTAGACAAACCCTAAGAAAACCGAAACCTTTGCCCCACCCATTCTAGTACCTCCCATACAAATGACCGAATTGACCCTCATACTTTTACATACATATCTTTTTTGTTAGTAAACTGAATTCACTAAAATTTTGTGTGTGACGTTCGCTTATGAAAAGTTGAATTAGGAATGAATATGGACTATATCGGTTCACGGCTTCTGGTACCTCCCATACAAAATTACCTATTTTTGGAAAATTAATATTTCTCCCATAACTTCCCAACGGACACTTGGAGGGTAATGAATATTCGTCGATACATTTTTGTCGTGATAGGAGGCGAAACCTCAGAGAGCCTAACTATTTGACACACCCCTTCTGGTACCTCCCATACAAATGACCGAACCCACCCCCATAGTGTCACATACATATCTTTTTTGTAAGTAAAGTGAATTCACTCAAATTTTGCGTATAATGTTCGCTTGTGAAAATTAGACTCTGGAATGAACATGGACTTTATCGGTTTACGCCTTCTGGTACCTCCCATACAAAATTACCTTTTTTTGGAAAATTAATATTTCTCCCATAACTTCCAAACGGACACTTGGGGGGTAATGAAAATTGATCGGTAAATTTATCTTCTGATAGAAGGCAAAACCTCAGAAAACCTAACTATTTGACACACCCCTGTTGATACCTCCCATACAAATGACCGAACCCACCCCCATAGTCTCACATACATATCTTTTTTGTAAGTACACTGAATTCAGTAAAATTTTGCGTAAGGTGTACGGTTATGAAGATTTTAATCAGAAATGAATATGGACTATATCGGATCACCCCTTCTGGTACCTCCCATACAAAATGACTTTGTTTGGAAAATTAATATTTTTCCCATAACTTCTAAACCGGCACCTGAGGGGATAATCAAATTTGGTCAGTTAATTTTTCTTGTAATAGGAAGCAAAGCCTCAGAAACCCAAACTATTTGGCGCAGCCCTTCTGGTACCTCCTATATAAATATATGGGATATTTCCCTTTTACATACGAAAAAAGTCAGACACGTTGTGCTGCCCCTAATTGTACCTTGTGTACAAATAGGAAAAATTTTGTATGTTTTTGCTATACATGCAGACAAAAAATAATACATAAGTAATTTTATTTTAAAAATCTATTAATTTCAATTACCCAAGTCTAAACAATATCTTTTATTGGGTGATGGTATTTATCAGTCAGTTTACCTGACTGAAATTTCTGTACTGGTTTTCGAAAAGCTTGCCGCGACATTCTATTTTTTTGACTGTTTTTTACCTATTGTTTTACCACTTTCACTTTCTTATGTTCACCTTACAAACTTGTTTATTACTTCAATTCACTGCTGACACTGCACAGCGGTTCCTTTTTGGTTTTTTTGGAATTAATTCTGTAACTTTTGAACGGATAATGGTATCTTGATGAAATTTAAAATAGATGAAGCTGATGTGTTTTCGAGATGATTAGGAAATATTCGGCTACCTAGGGGGTGTGGGGGCCACTGCGTGGCCCTCCAAAGTTGGTCACCTCGGGTGTTTCAAAATAACAATATGTTGCCATATCTTACAATCAAATACACAAATTCCCAAAACGGGAAAAATATGTTCCAAAATTCCGAATTTTTTACTAAATTGGCCACACTGTCTTTGTTTATGGCAAGGATGTTGAAATACGTTACGGTTAACTAGTCCACATATGTGGTCAAAAAAATACATAATGAGGTTTCTCGTTGGCGCTTTGCGTTTTGAGGATTTTCAAAAACAAAAAAAATTGTTTTTCAAAAATGGGGTATTTTTGACTTCCCTTGCCGGGGAACCATTTTGCTGAACTAATTCAAATTTAGCATTAAATGCATCTGAATGAACATTTCTATGAGAAATAAAGAAATTGCAACCTCCCGGAAGAAATTTTTTTTTACAAACGAAAGAATATAGTCGCCTTTTTGCTAAAAACAGTAAAAGTAGGAATTTTTTTGGAAACTTTTACTTGCGATGCTTATAACTTTTGATTGGAACAAAATATTTGCATTATTTTTTTCAGCAATTTCATTCAGAATTTTATAAGCTAACTAACGATATAAATATCTTTAAAATCAAGGAACAACTGAGCTCACACCCTCAAAAATACTAAATCAAACTCGTCCAAACACAATTTTTTTTATTTTCTCAAATATCTCTTGACCTAAATGAGATAACATGTTTTTTCAAGGTTTTTCGAAGCACTATCTAAATGGAAAAAATCTTTCAAATCGGTTCATAAATGCACATTCCTCAAGCATTTGAAAGTTTGAAACACCCGAGGTGACCAACTTTGGAGGGCCACGCAGTGGCCCCCACACCCCCTAGGGAGTCGATTATTTCCAAATCATCTCGAAAACACCTGAGCTTTAACTATTTTATTTCATCAAGATACCATTATCCGTTCAAAAGTTACTGAATTAATTCCAAAAAAAAACCAAAAAGGAACCACTGTGCACTGTTGAAAACAAAGAACACCAAAGAATCATAAACAAATAAATCAAATTACGGTACTTGTGTCACAACGCACAAGTAGAGACAAAATTCCCTCAGCCTGCGCACAAGCAGAGACAAAATTACCTCAGACTGTCGGTAAAGCAAAATAAACAAATAAACTGTACTTGTGTTTTTAGAAATCAAAAAGCAATAACAAAATTCCCTCAGGCTTTCGTTAAGAAATCTTACCGATTTCGTGCAGACATTTCTGCATACAAAAAATTGAAATATCCCTTGACATTAAGCTCCGAAATCGTAAAGAAATCTTAAAGAAACTTCTGCACAAGCAAAATAAACAATTCCCAGCCATGTCGATAAGAATTCGAAACGATGTCGTTAAGAATTTTCTTAAGAGATCATACAATGTGCAGCCAATGTCGGATCATTTGGTTAGCTGGGATCCCACAATCCCAGCAAACCAAAAGTTCCGACGTGTCGGACATCAGATATTTCTCTTACATTTCATCAGAAAATTTGCCGAAAATGAACGAAATCGTCATAAATGCCTTCAGAAATAAAGCCGAGTTTTTCTGCACACTCTTCCGAATTTTGTGCGTTCTCTAAATTTGTATACTCATTAAACGATTTTGTCTGCACATTATCGAGAGTTTTTTGTTCTTCTTCTTCCCACAAGAGAAACCTGTTGCTAGGGCATTTTTTGTTTTGTTCTCTCTTGACAAACAACAATAACAAAAGAAAACCAGTTTGGGAATTTCTAAAACGGGTTTTTTTTTTGGTGTTTGTCAAGTGCGTTACGCATTCCAATGTGTGTTTTTCATCCCTATTTTCAGTTAAAATTGTGCAATCAATAGATAAAGACGTCACGTCGCGAAAAGTATGTTACAATTTAAAGGTAAAATAAGAAAAGAAATGCCGTCTCGTCAGGCAAAAAAGTGAAGGAAGATACTGAAGTACTTGTAAAATCTATTGGCAGAAATTTGTGAAATTTGTTTTTTTTATTGTTATTAAAAATAAATAAAAGAAAAAATATTTTTTGAATTTTTGTATAAATGGGATTAATAAAAAACCAGAAGAATAACAGAAATCTCTGACGATTTTCGTACATTTATTCAGAATTCTGTCCGAAAATCTCACGAATTCTCGGAAAAAATATCCGTATACTGTCAGATATTTCTGGCAATTTTCGGATTATTTGCCAAAGTTACATCAGAAAAATCCAAAAGTCACTTCGAAATTTCCCTCAGATATCTGACCGAATTCTGACCGAAAAGTCCGAACAAATTTCCGAATTTCTCAGACATTTCGGTTCGAATTCTTGTCAACCACCCATACAACTTTCGGACAGAATGCTGACAGAATTCAGCATCAGAATCGGCAACTTGTGCAGACTTTCTGTCCGACATCTGACCGAATTCGGAGAAAATGGTTTGCTGGGATGCTAAGCTCCTAAGAGATTAAGAGAGGCTAATTCTCAGAGATGTTTAGGAGATGATTTTTCTTATTCTCCTCTGGTTTCCGATTCCTCCTCCTCCCGTCTTAAACAACTGATAGACGAACGTTTACACAGTAGAGTGATCAACTATACGAACGCATAAAATCGTTGTTGATTGAATTTGAGAACCGCTTGATGAACGAGTTGGACAAAAGAGTGTGTGACTTAAGAGTTGAAATTGATGAGGTTTCAGAAAGGGTGTCCAAACTTGAAGTTGCAGGGGACCAAGTTGTTGCCCTTTAATCTGAGGTAAGGGAATTAAAAATTCAGGCTTTAAGGCAAGAGAATTCCCTAGTTGCCTCCGACTTGCGCCTAAATGGAATACAATTCGAAGAGAATGAAAATCTGCAGGTTGTATTTGATACAATCTGTAGAAACATAAACATACATACACCTAACATACTTTAAAATCAATATACCGGCTTCAAAATAGAAACAACACTAAAAACATATTCTGCCGATGCTGTAATTATCGCTAAACTTATGTCTCTTTACGACAAAATTTTCTTTTTAAAATCTCTATCTATTTATAAGAAAAGCCATAACAACATCCTACAGCTTCTTCCGATTGGATTTAACTCCAGAAATACTTTCTACATTAATGAAAATCTGTCAAATGCGAACTATAAAAAATTGCAAAAGGCTATAGAGTTTAAAAAGAAAAAATACACTCAGTCCGCGTATACATTTAGAGGACTAGTATTTATTAAACGTGCTGCTAACGATGAACCAACTTGTATTGAACATGTGGACATTCTAGATGGGTTTCGCCCAATTAACAACAACTTTGAACAGCAATTGTGCAGAAACAAAATTATATTTATAATATTTATTTATTTAACAAACTATTTATATACACTGCTTACATTTTTTCTTTATTTTTATGCATTTTTTTAATTTTAATTATATATTTTTATAAATTTTTTAACATTCACTACTTTTTTAGCGTTGCTGATGAGATATTTTTTAACGATTATTTACTTCTTAATGAGCCATACACCTAGCTCTAATGTACATTCCAAAGACGTCAGTTATGCTATGGTGAAAATTTTAGCTAAACAAAAAAAAGGCTTAAAGGTTTGTCATATAAATGCGCAAAGTTTAAATAACAAAATTGATGAGTTTAGGTTAATATTGGAAAATTCGGGAGTAGATATTATTTGCGTCTCTGAGACGTGGTTCAATGTAGATACGCCTGCTTCACTTGTAAGTCTAAACGGATATCATTTATATAGAGCAGATAGACAATCTCACGGCGGCGGTGTAGCAATTTATGCCACCGATAAATTAAGCACCAAATGTTGCATTAAATCTGGACCTAGTAAAGAAGTCGAACACATTTTAATTGAAATTCCTTCGCTTAACAAGAACATATTATTGGGATTCGTTTACCGTCTGAACCGTAATATACATTTTGGAGACTTTTTCAATATGCTCGAACTTTTGACAGTAGGCAATGACATTATAAATGTTTTTCCTGACAGAAAACATGTCGTCTCTGGGCCTTTTTCCTACAAATTCCACAACACATACACACTTCTCTCGCAGTAATAATACTTTACTTGATCTTTTCTTTATGTCTAACTACTCATGCATATTTGTATGACCAAATATCCGCTCCTTGTTTTTCTAACCATGATCTAATTTTTTTACGTATGACTTCAAAACGCACCAACTTATTCATATAGGGATATTAAGAATATTGATTATAATTTATTTAAGGAAAAAATTAATGGAACTGACTGGGATCGTATTTATTATATTCCATCAGTGGACAATAAGCTTTGTTTCCTTCAAGACAACATTTTAAATATATTTAATTCCACAGTTCCTCTTAAAACGCGAGTGATTACGGTTAAGGTTGGTTCTCGTCAACGATCAAGCTTGCGATAACAAAGAGAGATTTTGCATATTCAAGATGGAAGCGATTTAAAACCCCTGAACTTCGAGATGAATATTGTGCTGCTAGGAAAGACGTTAACAGGAAAATTAAACATGCCAAAACTGTATATTTTTCTAGTAAATTCTTACTTGCTCTAGATTCCAAACAAAAATGGAAAACCATCCGCGAAATTGGCATTGGAAAACAAGTAGCTAATCATAATTGCCAAGTTGATGTCAATATGCTTAACACCACTTTTACTAGCACTCCCACTGTTGATACCAACAATAACTTCTACAATTTCGAAAATATTTTGCAAAATAATGCAATCAACTTTGAATTTGTTTGTGTAAATCAGTTTGATGTTTTATCTTGTCTTTCTGAAGTAAAATCTAACGCCAAAGGTTATGATAATATGGATCCGAGGTTTTTAAGAATACTTCTGCCATTTCTTTTACCTCATATAACTCATTTTTTCAATACCATCATTACCACTAGTTCCTATCCTTCAATGTGGAAACATGCTAAGATTATAACCATCCCGAAATCTAATAGTGATTACCGGCCAATTGCCATACTTTGCTTTTTATCAAAAGCATTTGAAAAGCTTCTTCACAAACAAATAAGTGCACACATCAGATTTAATTCGCTAATGCACGAAAAACAATCTGGATTTCGTCCATACCACAGCTGTACTAGTTCCTTATTAGAAGTCTCCGAAAATATAAGACATGAGCTAGAAGATATTCACATTACTTTTCTGGTCCTGTTAGACCACTCCAAGGTCCACTCCAAGTAGATCACACTACCTTATGTAAGAAGCTGGCACATTTTTTTAATTTCGCACCCACAGCCGTGAAACTAATAAATTCCTATCTTTCTGGACGCACACAATCTGTACACACAAGTACTGGTGATTCTGGAAAACTTCCATGTACAAAAGGAGTTCCACAGGGATCAATTCTAGGGCCCATACTGTTCTCTTTCTATATACACGACTTACCGCAACAATTGTCATTTTCTAAAATTCATATGTACGCGGATGACGTGCAGCTTTATCTAAGTTGTCCACTTAATTCTATAGTTGATAAATTAAAAGAATTAATATAGATTTATTTCAAATTCATACCTTGGCAACGGCAAATTGACTCTGCCTAAATCCCCGAAAATCAAAATGTCTCTTAATACATAAAAGGAATGTTGTTTCTACAAATCTAAATATTGAGATACTGCTAAATGGTGAAATAATTGAAATTGTTAATCATGCTAAAAATCTTGGCATAGTCTTTCACAATAACTTAAGTTAGTCGAATCACATTAGCTCAGTTGTTGGACAAACATACTTAAAGCTTAGAGCATTATGGTCAACGCAAATCCATACTCCTCCTCAAATACGTGTACTTCTTGCTAAGTCGTATATACTGCCTGGATCGTCTTTGGTTGTGAGCAGTGACAGTGATTCCTCTAGCAAAAGAATGTTGTGTTTAATAATACTATTCGATATATATACGGATTGAAAAGATTTCAACCTGTCTCTTATGTATCAAACTCGCTATATGGTGTCTCTTTTAACAACCTTCTAAATGTAAAGACTCTTATTTATCTTCATAAAATAATATTTACACAGAAACCATTATACCTCTTCCAAAAACTGCAATTTGCTAGGTCTAATAGGGGTTAAAAGCTTATTCCTTTAATTCATCGAAGTCTTGTGTCTGATTGGCAATTCTTTATTCATTCTATTCGTCTTTGGAATGCACTCCCACACAGCCTACAAACTATCAGCAACCCTAATAAATTTAAAAAACATATTTTTGATTTGTATAAAACCCATGATAATAATAATTAAATGCCTTTTTAATAACTAAAGATGTGTAATAGTTTGATATATATTACCTTAAGTTTTCAAAATGATTATACACTTACTTTTTTATTTATTTACCCATGTACTATTGTTAGTTTAAAAACTTTTTTTTTGTTTCAATACATTATTTAACATTTATAATTCCTCTATTGTAATTATAAGAAGTTTTTCTTGTTGTACAGAATATAAAATAATAAACAAAAATACGAATACAAACTAATGGAAAATACATATTTGTACTTCTCATTCTTCATGTTTTAAGCTCTACTAGTATCGGTTATTGTATTTAGAAAAGTTTCTGTTGGATCAAATTAAGTTTTCTTTACATTATACAAAATGTATTTTAGCCTTCGTGTGCTCGGGATTGTAAACTTACGGTCGGAAGACTACAAATGCAGAAAACATGGAATTTTAAGTATTATTTATTTTACAAATGTATAGCTTATGATTAAAATTATAGACTAAACTCAATTAAAGGCTATGGTAACTGAGAATTTTAAGTAATAAATACATATTTGCTTTAAAATTTAATGGTAAATTTATTTTGTTTTAAGACAAAATAATATATCTTACAACTAAACTAAATAGTTCTAGAAAACTAGCATCTTTTGCCATGTTTGTATGTAGAAAAATGGATAACGCACACCAGGATTGAACTAGGTGAATTGGATTTATGTATGTCATTAGTAACATCAGCAAAGCTTCCATAGTTGTATATTCAGGACAGTAACCATATTTCAGATGTATATCCCAATATTTTTGAAATGTACATGCGTTGTTCCGTTAGAGACATGGAAAGTAATTATGCCCAGCTCCGCCGTAAGTTTCGCTTCATGCTTTTGTCTTGAACATGGCTATAATTTTCCAAATACATAATGACTAATACGTTTATATCAAGCATATTGTAGAACATTGCCAAAGGCAACACCAAGTTTAACTTTTCGGGGATAATCAAATTTGGACAGTAAATTTATCTTGTAATATGAGGTAAAAACCCAGACACACCCCTTCTGGTATCTCCCATATACAGTATTTTTCGGTTAATTGCACATCAAAGTTTGTACAACTTTTTGTTCAATTAACCGGGGAACCAATTAGCCGATACCCGCTTAATTGAACAATCGTTTAATTACAAGAATCCCGTTTAATTGAACAGTTTGTCCAATTACAGAAATCACGCATAATTGGAACTACTAATGAATTAAAAGAAATCGCATATGTGCACTTTAAGTTTTTCAAAATAATTTTTTTTTACCTTAAACGAAAAAAATGAACGTAACAGAAAACCAGTACAGAAATTTCAGTCAGGTAAACTGACTGATAAATACCATCACCCAATAAAAGATATTGTTTAGACTTGGGTAATTGAAATTAATAGATTTTTAAAATAAAATTACTTATGTATTATTTTTTGTCTGCATGTATAGCAAAAACATACAAAATTTTTCCTATTTGTACACAAGGTACAATTAGGGGCAGCACAACGTGTCTGACTTTTTTCGTATGTAAAAGGGAAATATCCCATATATTTATATAGGAGGTACCAGAAGGGCTGCGCCAAATAGTTTGGGTTTCTGAGGCTTTGCTTCCTATTACAAGAAAAATTAACTGACCAAATTTGATTATCCCCTCAGGTGCCGGTTTAGAAGTTATGGGAAAAATATTAATTTTCCAAACAAAGTCATTTTGTATGGGAGGTACCAGAAGGGGTGATCCGATATAGTCCATATTCATTTCTGATTAAAATCTTCATAACCGTACACCTTACGCAAAATTTTACTGAATTCAGTGTACTTACAAAAAAGATATGTATGTGAGACTATGGGGGTGGGTTCGGTCATTTGTATGGGAGGTATCAACAGGGGTGTGTCAAATAGTTAGGTTTTCTGAGGTTTTGCCTTCTATCAGAAGATAAATTTACCGATCAATTTTCATTACCCCCCAAGTGTCCGTTTGGAAGTTATGGGAGAAATATTAATTTTCCAAAAAAAGGTAATTTTGTATGGGAGGTACCAGAAGGCGTAAACCGATAAAGTCCATGTTCATTCCAGAGTCTAATTTTCACAAGCGAACATTATACGCAAAATTTGAGTGAATTCACTTTACTTACAAAAAAGATATGTATGTGACACTATGGGGGTGGGTTCGGTCATTTGTATGGGAGGTACCAGAAGGGGTGTGTCAAATAGTTAGGCTCTCTGAGGTTTCGCCTCCTATCACGACAAAAATGTATCGACGAATATTCATTACCCTCCAAGTGTCCGTTGGGAAGTTATGGGAGAAATATTAATTTTCCAAAAATAGGTAATTTTGTATGGGAGGTACCAGAAGCCGTGAACCGATATAGTCCATATTCATTCCTAATTCAACTTTTCATAAGCGAACGTCACACACAAAATTTTAGTGAATTCAGTTTACTAACAAAAAAGATATGTATGTAAAAGTATGAGGGTCAATTCGGTCATTTGTATGGGAGGTACTAGAATGGGTGGGGCAAAGGTTTCGGTTTTCTTAGGGTTTGTCTACTTTTGCAAGATAAATAAACTGACCAAATTCAAACATCCTGCGGTTGTCCGTTTGGAAGTTATGGAAGAAATAATAATTTTCCAAAAATAGGTAATTTTGTATGGGAGGTACCAGAAGGGGTGGGGCTATTCAGCCCATTTACAATCCCATAAGTTCGTTTTGAAAAATATTGATACTGGTAAATTTTCATACCGATCCGTTAAGGTTTACTCGAGTTATCCTGCTGACCAGCCATCCAGCCAGCCAGCCTGCCAGCCAGCCAGCCAGCCAGCCTGCCAGCCAGCCAGCCAGACAGACGGACATAGCTCAATCGTCTTAAAAAGTCCTGAAACGAATTTGGTCATAAGATACTTGGGGTCTAACTCGTCTCCTTTAATGCGTTACACTTTTTTTCGTATCAAATGATATATACCCTCATCCCTAAGGGTGATGGTATAAAAATTTACATATATGTATATACGCAAGTATTTATTATTGTAGGTATGTACTATTAAATGCACTATTTATGTGCACATTAGTTTTACAAAAAAATAAAATTTATAAGCTAAAAAACAATTCATATATTGGGTTTACAAAAATTTTTTTTCAATAATAATGCAATTAACCGGGTAAAAGTAAGAGGAAATTTATTTTTGATGACATGAATTTTGAACCAATTAAGCGGGAAAATCAATTAACCGGGTTCAATTATCGAGGAAATTTACATGTGTTTTCGTATGCAATATTTTTGCCCGATCATGTGGTTCAATTAAGCGTGGAGACCAATTAGCCGTAGGGTCAATTAACCGAAAAATACTGTTTATAATCGATGTTGCCCCTTTTACATACATATCATTTTGTATATACACTGAATTCAAACAAGTTTTGCCAAGGTAAACGTTTATTGTACGTTGATTTACGAAAAAAAGCAGACACGTTGTGCAGGCTCTAATTGTACCTCCTATACAAGTAAGTCAAATTTTTTACGGTTTTGCTTCACAAGCAGGCAAAAAATAATACATAAGTAATTTTAATTTCATTAAAATCTTTTAATTTCAATAACTCAAAACTGAAATAATATTTTTTATTGGGTGATTGTATTTATCAGTCAGTTTATCTGACTGAAATTTCTGTACTGGTTTTTTAAATATTTCAGTCAAAAATTAAGATATTTTAATGAAATTTGGTTGCTGGACATAACTTACCATTTTTAGTAATTATAACAAAAGTGGGCGTGACTAAAACCACGCCCACCTCCTATACACACCAAACTGGTTTTTGCTCCTTAAATGGGAAATTTTCATTAAAAATTTACAAAATTGAACTCGCACTTACATTCAATATGCAAAAAAGTATTCAAAACCCATTTTATTTTTAAAATATAGTTGGATTCTCTTCTTGTTTTTTTGAAAAATTTGTGTAAAAAGCACATATAAATTTACTGCAAAGGCTCTCATAAATAAATCATTTTAAAAAATTGGGCAGCAGTCTCTTTTTCAGTGTTAAAGTGTACAGTTTCGTTTATCATCAGAAACAAAAATGAAGGTTAACATAGGCTAACCAATTCACGTACTTAACTTCCCTTAGAGCTTTTGTTTCTGTCCGCCGCACTGACGCAATTTCAAAGCTATAGTATTGAAAATTTAAAAGGTTTAAGAAAACACCATAAACTTTCCAGAAGTCATAAACCATTAAAATCGAACGAAAAACTCAAAAGTTGCACTTGTTACAAATCATTAAAAATATATTAAAATTTTCATATAAAATTACAGTACCTTCAAACCCTTAACTTTGAGAGCTAAAAACAATAAGAAAATGTATATATTTCTGAAAAAAATTAGGAGTGTTCTAATGGAACATTTTAGAGTAAATCTCTATTTAAATTTGTATAATTTATGACATCAACTTTTTCTATTTTGGCCACGCACGTTACACTGTGCGTCCCGTCTCCATACTCTTCCCATTATATCGTTCCTATTCTTTACTATTGTAAGATTAATAAAGTGATCTCATTTATATGGGAGGTACCAGAAGGGGTGTGGCAAAAGTTACGGCATTCTGAGGATTTGTCTTCTATTTCAAGACAATAAAACTGACTAAATTAAAAAAATAGGTAAAATGGTATGGGAGGTATCAGAAGGGATAGCTTCATTTGGACATTGTTGCACAGCTATAATATACATCGTTTAAACTGCACAATGCATATTATCCCCATCGATTGATTTATTCAGCGTTTGAAAAAAACTCACAAATGTGCACAAAATGTATGCAAAACTCTTTCATGAGAGTGTTTGAGAGGTAATTGTGACACAAACTCTGTACCGTTGAGCATGTTAACATGCAAACACATCTTGCTAAGTGTCGGAAAACGATGTCGCTCTTTTTTCTGACTCCCGTCGTGTGTGCGATAAAGATGACACAACTCATATGTGCACTGAGAAACGAAAATACCCCAACACGGAGTAACATATGAATATTCATATGGAGAAAAAAACACATACATACATATTAGACCATTTCATTTTACCAATTTTTTCGAAAAGTCATTGGGATAATATATTTTTTAATTCTACTTAAAAAAACAAAAATTTTGGTATATAAAACTTGAAAATTGATCAACGTTTAGGGGTCGCGCAAAATCGTTTAAGGTTTTTGGCTGCAAAAAGGCATGTTTCAAAAATACTGATTTACTTATATGATTAAAAGTTTTGATACGCTTGACCGATTTTAATCAGATTAGACTTGTTTTAAAGGTAATAATATTTCGCACATTTTCTGTGAAGACATCAAAACATTTTAGATAATAGTTTGAGTTAAATAACCTTTCAAACCTAAAAATTTTTAAATTTTAATTCAAAATTTACCTACTTTGGCCCATAGTTTTGGGTCTAATTTTTGTATATCTTTAAATGCACAATTGACAAACACTTTCTAATGATACTTTTGATGTATGGCAGGACCATGCAAATGACGTATGTTCAGCAGCAGCAATAATAATCAATAGTGATAAAAATTAAACGAAAACTGTGTACTATGTATATTTTTAGTAAGGAAAACGATTTAGGTAATTAAAAAGAAGACTTTTTTTCAAATTGGATACGATAACACCTTTTGTGTTCTTTTTGTATGTTTTATTGCGTTTTTAGATGACTTGTACTAATTAGTTTTGCTGGTTATTATCCTTCGTCAAAGTGTTGTTCACAGTTTTAATAAACCCAATAGCAATCGTTGACAACGCTGATGTTTTTCACAATTTCTTTAATCCGTTTAAAATTCTCATTCTTTCGGGTGGATAGCAAGAAAACTGCTGTCTACTCCAATAATATTGAAGAATTTCATAGTATTTTCTGAAATCATTTTTGTAACATTTCCTTCGCAATCTTGGTCACCAGGATGCTTTAATGCAGATGTAATTTTAATTAAAGTTCCTTCGGTATGCGTGGGGTCGAAAAGAAAAAAGCCGAACGCGATGTCACTTATATACCATAAATGCCACACAAAAGTTTTGAGTGCAACATTTGCTATCATTCCATTTGATTTGCGGTATTTTTTTAAAGATTTTATCAACAAAATGTCGTTTAATGGGGCTTGTGTTGCAAGGGGACACGTAAACCAGTTTTGAACGTAAATTTTGACCACAAAAATGTTGATCTGAATTAATCCATTTAGCTCATCACTAGCGAAATAGTAAAAATTTCCGCAACAATTAAAAATTCTATTCATTATATTATACATCAAAAGTATCGTTAGGAAGTGTTTGTCAATTGTGCATTTAAAGTTATACAAAAATTAGAGCCAAAACTAAAAAAAATAATTTTTTAATGGGCAAAAGTAGGTAAATTTTGAATTAAAATTTTTAGGTTTGAAGGGTTCTTAAACTCAAACTACTATCTGAAATGTTTTGATGTCTTCACAGAAAATGTGTGAAATATTATTACATTTAAAACAAGTCTATTCTGAAACATGCCTTTTTGCAGCCAAAAACCTTAAACGATTTTGCGCGACCCCTAAACGTCGATAAATTTTCAAGTTTTATATACCAAAATTTTTGTTTTTTTAAGTAGAATTAGAAAATATATTATCCCAATGACCTTTCGAAAAAATTGGTAAAATGAAATGGTCTAATACATATATTTATACATATACAGCTATATTTCTTCTTCTTCTCTACCAATCTTTTAGTGTCGCTCGTTTATGTGTGCACACCATCTTTGAGTGCTCAGGAAAAAATTGTAAAAAAGAGTTTTGTTATGTGTTGACTCTGTGTGCGGAGCATCTTCGATCATTAAACTCTTGTGTTTTGAGTTCGCCTGCGCACATTACCGACGTTTAAAATGTGTTGAGCAGAGTGTTTTGGAGTCTTTTTAATCCCTGGATTTATTGACGCTTGCTAGCAATAGAAGTTCAACGAACGCTCTCAGTTCTATATAGATTAGATACCTGATTTCATACCGTCAACTTTGCTGAATTGCAGTATATAGTAATTTATTCTAAATTTGGAATAATTTGATGATTTTATATACTTTTCAACCACTTGTATTGGTGTGTAACGGCCTCATACTCTGCAACCAAGTCGTCTTCTGAAAATCCTATAATTTAGCTTATAATTGCGGTATTCTCCAAGATCGACGTGGTTCCCCTGTCGTCTCTACGCCCCTCTTCGCGTTTCCCTGCTGGCAAAAGGGGCATTTTGGAGTGATGGTGTGTGGCTCGCCACACCTGTCCCCGTCTGCGGAAGTTCCAGCATAGCAATTGTTTCTGATTTTTGGTGATTCGAATCGCTGCCACTTCTTTAATTTGTTGGACAACCATTGGGTAAACCATTTTCCATACACAGTCTTTAAAATTTTGTTTCAATATATTAATCATGTCTTATTCTAGGACTGGTTGTAACAGACGTGCACGAAGTTGACCGATTTCGTGAAAGAAATCATCTATTGACTCGTTCGAGTTTCGTTCTGAGAAGTTTGATATCGGCTAAGCAAGGCATGTTTAATCGGATAGATCGTACGATTTTGAGGCTAGCCAATACCAGGCTTCTGCCGCTTCAGAAACGAGGAGGTGTAAGTCTCGAATTAACTAATCGCATGATATCTGATACAAGACCTGGAGGCGTTCTAAACGTGAGTTCGTATCATATTTGATATCTAATTTGTCAACTCTAATTCTTATTCGTTCCCCCAAAACAGACGGTTGAAGGCTCATTTAACCCTAGAAGGGTAATCATATTTTACACACACTAAGGGTAATCTTCGTCGAATCGACGAAGTCCTTTTTTACTTGGAAATTCTTAGCAAAAAATCTAGCGTATCAGTCCAAAGCATCACATTTAACCAATTTTAGACTCTACCGAAGAAGAAAACACAAAAACTGTATGTTTTTAAAGCTGTTTGGTTTATTTTCGAGCATTTCTTTTTTCAGCCCATTTTTTTGGTCTCAAGTAGATACTAGTATTTAATGGTTACTTAAATATAAAAGTAAATAGTCATGGCTTCTCAACTATTGCAAACAAATTTACAATATACTTTATTTTATCAATTGAAACAAAAAAAAAATATGGAATAGTTTGTTCTTTGTAGAGTAGGCACAAGTTAGAAAATGTCCTCCCCACGTACAAGTATTACAAAAAAACTTTCGCATTTTTCTTTTTTCGTAAGAACAATATTTGCAAGCTTATCTGTGTTTTTTCTTCCTTTTCATTTTCAACATTCGACAATTCAATAACTAAAGTTTTTTTCAATATTTGTATCTTCTATTGTTGATAGAAGAGGCTCTACAAGGTCCGAATTTATTTGTTCTAAAAGCTCGTGTATTTGAATGGGATTCCTAATTTCAACACTCGTCTTTTTTACGATTTCGTTCAAAATTTCATCGCATTCGAGTTATTAGAAGCACGATAATGAGAATGTTCGGTCACTTGCTTCACAAGTCGGTCCTCGCCTCTGATACAATATATTTATCCCACGCCTTTAATCGTTTTATTTTTAGCCGAAAAATTTTTAATTATTTTCAACGAAATGCTTTTTTTTCGCAGTTTAGTAATTTTTGAGCAAATTTCATGCCACACGATTATTTTCATCACTCAAATCTGGTATAATATCGTCACCTTCGTCGTACTCCTTCTTATGGAAAAATACATCTTCTTCGATAGTTTCTTCAATTTTTTCATCGGGCTTTGAATCGCAATTGGAGTCGTCAGAAGCATTTGCCAGCATAGTTTGAAAAAAACATCACAAACTAACGCTATTGAAAAAGGCAATAAAATATTGTGATAAATAAGAGAGATATTTGAAAAAAAAGCAACAGTGTTCGTCGAATAGACGAAGATTATCCGTCTAGGGTTAAGAATGGTCCACTTTTATTGGACTCATTCATTTGAATACCATTGTTAGGTTGTTCCCGGCCGGCCGTGGCATAGTGGTTAGAACACGCGACTACCATGCGGGAGATCACAGGTTCAAATCCTGGCTCCAGTCATCTTAAAAGAAAAAATAAATTAATTTTTCTATCACTGTCGGCTCCCCTCGAATGTTGTCGACAGCAACTTCGCAGTATTAGTGTCGAGTCAATCGGCGTGTCTAGTAAGACCTTCTCAAACAGTGACGTTTGCATTCGTCGATAAACAAGTAGATGCCGTCAGTTGAGAATCTAAAAATAGAAAGCGTGTTAATTCACAACAAAGCGAGAAGCTAACCCATACCTCATTCATGGGGTGTAAAGGGCAAATTAAGTTTTTTTTTTAAGTTAGGTAGTTCCCTGTTTGATTTTTGCTTCCCTGCCGATTTCCTACAGTTTCGCGACTGGAGTTTTTAGGTCTGAAATTAGTCGGCTTCGTTGCACCATCTGTAATTTGCTTATTTATAACTTTATCTGGCTTCGAAATTCCCTCATTTCACTACCGACAATTTGTTTCAACGTGTCTTTGATGCTGTCGGTTCTGACCCTTTTTCCCTATTCAATGTGACAACCTGTGTGTCTACCCCAGAAGCGTAAAGCGACGTCTCTGGTCACGTCATAATCGTCGCCGACATATCTCGTAATTGGCCCATTACCCCGTTTATCATCGCATTCATTTCATTGTCACTATTAAGTCTCTTTGTAACAGTTCTATATAGATGCAAAACAAGTAATTTTATAGAAAATAGTTATAAAGGAAATATAAAGTGAATATGAATGAAAATATAGAAAATATATACAAAAGACAGCTAGTATATATTTTCTATATTTTCATTCATGTTCACTTTATATTCCCTTTATAACCATTTTCACTATTCACTATTAAGTCTCTTTGTAACAGTTCTATATAGATGCAAAACTAGTAATTTTATAGAAAATGGTTATAAAGGGAATATAAAGTGAATATGAATGAAAATATAGAAAATATACACAAAAGACAGCTAGCATATATTTTCTTTATTTTCATTCATATTCAATTTATATTCCCTTTATAACCACTTTCTATAAAATTACTTGTTTTGCTAAACATTTCCTTTTAAACATTAACCAATTCATTCATTATCAATTTATTAAATTCTAAAGTTTTAGTAACCACACAATTTCATCAGAAATTTTACCGAAAATAAACGATATCATCATAAATGCCTTCAGAAATAAGACAGATTTTTTTCTGCACACTCTTCCGAATTTTGTAAGACAAGTCTGCACGTTCTCTAAATTTTAAGTTAAACTTACATTTTTGTTGAAAATGATTTTTTTTATTTTAATATATTATGTTTTAATCTGATTTCAAATGTGAAATTTATTTGTTATTGTAATTGAAAATAAATATAAACAAAATGTTGGAATTTTTGTGTAAATGGGATTAGTAAAAAAACAGAAAAATAACAGAATTCTCTGACGATTTTCGTAAATTTTTTCGTACACTGTCAGATATTTCTGGCAATTTTCGGATTATTTGCCAGAGTTACTTCAGAAAATTCCAAAAGTTTTGGCTTGCTGGGTATGTACCCTATGTCTCTGCATACAACGTTAATGTAAAAGTGATTTCCGTTAGAGTTAGTGTAATGTTAAGGCATGATAATTTTTCAACTAAACTTGTAAACCGGACAGTGACAAACTTCCATGTGGATACCCTGGAAGACTTCGGAAAACTGAAGACTATGTTCACTGAAAAGAAAATGCAGTTTTTCACATTCACCCCACGGGTCTTGCGACCCTACTCGGCGGTGATATCGGGTTTCTCCGGCAATTACGAGGAAAGTGACCTGAGAACGTGTTTGAGCAACTTTAATATGCGCCTCGTGGTGCAACTAGTTGCCAAATTGGGTTTTGGCAAGCGGCTTGTCCACATGGGAAGAATCTCTGATATTTAGGGTTTCTACAATCTGAAAAAGGTCCTACGATCTGTGGTGAATATCCGAAAGGATAGAAAAGTAGGACTGATTTAGTGCCATAACTGCCAGCGCTTTGGACATTTTTCGTCCAACTGTGGCATGCCTTACCGGTATGTCAAATGCACTGGCGACCATGGACCCGGTAAGTGGTTGACCCGCTCAAGGGTCAACCCGGATATGAGGCTTCCAAGTGCGTGAACTGTGGAAAAGACGGACATGTGGCTAACTCCAAGGAGTGCGCTAAAAGACAGACGCTTCTCGTCAAATTAGATAAGGTGAAGAAACAACGTGAGGAGGAACGCTCTTCAGTTCAATTCGGCGGTCGCGTCCAAATCGGACTTTCGTTCGCTGACGCGGCATGCACCTCACAGGCCTCGACTCGCTGTAGCGCGCCTGCCCGGAAACCTACCCCTAACACACCATCAGTGGAGTTTGCCGCTTCGGCCCAATCTCAGACAGTAGATAGCGACGGCACCCGCTTCTTTGGAATGGACCTCATGTCCCTTATATCCAAAGTGGGTGCTTTCAAGACTAATTACAACCCACTTTCTGCTGAGGCAGATAAGCGTAAAGCTTTTGTGGACCTAATCTAATCACTTAAGTCGACGCAACCAACATAAAGAACCAACCCAATGTGCACAAATGCGGACGCGGATCCGAAACTAATCAGATCCGGATCCGACAAAACGGAATCCGCGCAGTCGGATTCAAAACTAATCAGTTCCGGATCCGGCAAAACGGAATCCGCGCAGTCGGATCCGAAACTGATCAGATCCGGATCCCACAAAACGGAATCCGCGCAGTCGGTTCCGAAACTGACCAGTGAAACGGAATCCGTGAAATCATAATTATAGTAAAAATTCTCAAACTTGGTTGAAAATGCATTCATATTATTTTTTTTATTGTAGGATGTATTATATAATTGTAATATAAACATAATATAAACACAATAATAATATAAACATATATATATAAGAGAGGATGTGTGTATATATGTAACGTATGGACTCGAAAACGGCTGGACCGATTTTGATGAAATTTTCAGGGAATCTTCCGAATAACCGCGAGTAACATAGGCTACACACTGTTTGGATTTTTCGACATTTAGGGGGTGAAAATGGCAATATTCGATAACACAAGGTATTCCGCGCTTACAAGAAGTAATTTTTTTGGTTTTTAAATAAGCACAAACCGAAAACATCAGATATATATTTTTCGAGACCTTCTGCGTAAAACTAATTTCCCAGCAAAGTAAATGAGGTATTACAGAAGCAAATCTATGTATTGGTTAAAAAGTTATGACCTCTGAGAGTTCGCATACGGAAGTTAAGTTTTGAAAAATCATTTTCCAGAATATTTAGTTTTGGGTCTAATTTTTGTATATCTTTAAATGCACAATTGACAAACACTTTCTAACGATACTTTTGATGTATGGCAGGACCATGCAAATGACGTATGTTCAGCAGCAGCAATAATAATCAATAGTGATAAAAATTAAACGAAAACTGTGTACTATGTATATTTTTAGTAAGGAAAACGATTTAGGTAATTAAAAAGAAGACTTTTTTTCAAATTGGATACGATAACACCTTTTGTGTTCTTTTTGTATGTTTTATTGCGTTTTTAGATGACTTGTACTAATTAGTTTTGCTGGTTATTATCCTTCGTCAAAGTGTTGTTCACAGTTTTAATAAACCCAATAGCAATCGTTGACAACGCTGATGTTTTTCACAATTTCTTTAATCCGTTTAAAATTCTCATTCTTTCGGGTGGATAGCAAGAAAACTGCTGTCTACTCCAATAATATTGAAGAATTTCATAGTATTTTCTGAAATCATTTTTGTAACATTTCCTTCGCAATCTTGGTCACCAGGATGCTTTAATGCAGATGTAATTTTAATTAAAGTTCCTTCGGTATGCGTGGGGTCGAAAAGAAAAAAGCCGAACGCGATGTCACTTATATACCATAAATGCCACACAAAAGTTTTGAGTGCAACATTTGCTATCATTCCATTTGATTTGCGGTATTTTTTTAAAGATTTTATCAACAAAATGTCGTTTAATGGGGCTTGTGTTGCAAGGGGACACGTAAACCAGTTTTGAACGTAAATTTTGACCACAAAAATGTTGATCTGAATTAATCCATTTAGCTCATCACTAGCGAAATAGTAAAAATTTCCGCAACAATTAAAAATTCTATTCATTATATTATACATCAAAAGTATCGTTAGGAAGTGTTTGTCAATTGTGCATTTAAAGTTATACAAAAATTAGAGCCAAAACTAAAAAAAATAATTTTTTAATGGGCAAAAGTAGGTAAATTTTGAATTAAAATTTTTAGGTTTGAAGGGTTCTTAAACTCAAACTACTATCTGAAATGTTTTGATGTGTTCACAGAAAATGTGTGAAATATTATTACATTTAAAACAAGTCTATTCTGAACAAAATCGGTCAAGCGTATCACAACTTTTGATCATATAAATAAATCAGTATTTTTGAAACATGCCTTTTTGCAGCCAAAAAACTTAAACGATTTTGCGCGACCCCTAAACGTCGATAAATTTTCATGTTTTATATACCAAAATTTTTGTTTTTTTAAGTAGAATTAGAAAATATATTATCCCAATGACCTTTCGAAAAAATTGGTAAAATGAAATGGTCTAATACATATATTTATACATATACAGCTATATTTCTTCTTCTTCTCTACCAATCTTTTAGTGTCGCTCGTTTATGTGTGCACACCATCTTTGAGTGCTCAGGAAAAAATTGTAAAAAAGAGTTTTGTTATGTGTTGACTCTGTGTGCGGAGCATCTTCGATCATTAAACTCTTGTGTTTTGAGTTCGCCTGCGCACATTACCGACGTTTAAAATGTGTTGAGCAGAGTGTTTTGGAGTCTTTTTAATCCCTGGATTTATTGACGCTTGCTAGCAATAGAAGTTCAACGAACGCTCTCAGTTCTGTATAGATTAGATACCTGATTTCATACCGTCAACTTTGCTGAATTGCAGTATATAGTAATTTATTCTAAATTTGGAATAATTTGATGATTTTATATACTTTTCAACCACTTGTATTGGTGTGTAACGGCCTCATACTCTGCAACCAAGTCGTCTTCTGAAAATCCTATAATTTAGCTTATAATTGCGGTATTCTCCAAGATCGACGTGGTTCCCCTGTCGTCTCTACGCCCCTCTTCGCGTTTCCCTGCTCGTGGTGCAACTAGTTGTCAAATTGGGTTTTGGCAAGCGGCTTGTCCACATGGGAAGAATCTCTGATATTTAGGGTTTCTACAATCTGAAAAAGGTCCTACGATCTGTGGTGAATATCCGAAAGGATAGAAAAGTAGGACTGATTTAGTGCCATAACTGCCAGCGCTTTGGACATTTTTCGTCCAACTGTGGCATGCCTTACCGGTATGTCAAATGCACTGGCGACCATGGACCCGGTAAGTGGTTGACCCGCTCAAGGGTCAACCCGGATATGAGGCTTCCAAGTGCGTGAACTGTGGAAAAGACGGACATGTGGCTAACTCCAAGGAGTGCGCTAAAAGACAGACGCTTCTCGTCAAATTAGATAAGGTGAAGAAACAACGTGAGGAGGAACGCTCTTCAGTTCAATTCGGCGGTCGCGTCCAAATCGGACTTTCGTTCGCTGACGCGGCATGCACCTCACAGGCCTCGACTCGCTGTAGCGCGCCTGCCCGGAAACCTACCCCTAACACACCATCAGTGGAGTTTGCCGCTTCGGCCCAATCTCAGACAGTAGATAGCGACGGCACCCGCTTCTTTGGAATGGACCTCATGTCCCTTATATCCAAAGTGGGTGCTTTCAAGACTAATTACAACCCACTTTCTGCTGAGGCAGATAAGCGTAAAGCTTTTGTGGACCTAATCTAATCACTTAAGTCGACGCAACCAACATAAAGAACCAACCCAATGTGCACAAATGCGGACGCGGATCCGAAACTAATCAGATCCGGATCCGACAAAACGGAATCCGCGCAGTCGGATTCAAAACTAATCAGTTCCGGATCCGGCAAAACGGAATCCGCGCAGTCGGATCCGAAACTGATCAGATCCGGATCCCACAAAACGGAATCCGCGCAGTCGGTTCCGAAACTGACCAGTGAAACGGAATCCGTGAAATCATAATTATAGTAAAAATTCTCAAACTTGGTTGAAAATGCATTCATATTATTTTTTTTATTGTAGGATGTATTATATAATTGTAATATAAACATAATATAAACACAATAATAATATAAACATATATATATAAGAGAGGATGTGTGTATATATGTAACGTATGGACTCGAAAACGGCTGGACCGATTTTGATGAAATTTTCAGGGAATCTTCCGAATAACCGCGAGTAACATAGGCTACACACTGTTTGGATTTTTCGACATTTAGGGGGTGAAAATGGCAATATTCGATAACACAAGGTATTCCGCGCTTACAAGAAGTAATTTTTTTGGTTTTTAAATAAGCACAAACCGAAAACATCAGATATATATTTTTCGAGACCTTCTGCGTAAAACTAATTTCCCAGCAAAGTAAATGAGGTATTACAGAAGCAAATCTATGTATTGGTTAAAAAGTTATGACCTCTGAGAGTTCGCATACGGAAGTTAAGTTTTGAAAAATCATTTTCCAGAATATTTAGTTTTGGGTCTAATTTTTGTATATCTTTAAATGCACAATTGACAAACACTTTCTAACGATACTTTTGATGTATGGCAGGACCATGCAAATGACGTATGTTCAGCAGCAGCAATAATAATCAATAGTGATAAAAATTAAACGAAAACTGTGTACTATGTATATTTTTAGTAAGGAAAACGATTTAGGTAATTAAAAAGAAGACTTTTTTTCAAATTGGATACGATAACACCTTTTGTGTTCTTTTTGTATGTTTTATTGCGTTTTTAGATGACTTGTACTAATTAGTTTTGCTGGTTATTATCCTTCGTCAAAGTGTTGTTCACAGTTTTAATAAACCCAATAGCAATCGTTGACAACGCTGATGTTTTTCACAATTTCTTTAATCCGTTTAAAATTCTCATTCTTTCGGGTGGATAGCAAGAAAACTGCTGTCTACTCCAATAATATTGAAGAATTTCATAGTATTTTCTGAAATCATTTTTGTAACATTTCCTTCGCAATCTTGGTCACCAGGATGCTTTAATGCAGATGTAATTTTAATTAAAGTTCCTTCGGTATGCGTGGGGTCGAAAAGAAAAAAGCCGAACGCGATGTCACTTATATACCATAAATGCCACACAAAAGTTTTGAGTGCAACATTTGCTATCATTCCATTTGATTTGCGGTATTTTTTTAAAGATTTTATCAACAAAATGTCGTTTAATGGGGCTTGTGTTGCAAGGGGACACGTAAACCAGTTTTGAACGTAAATTTTGACCACAAAAATGTTGATCTGAATTAATCCATTTAGCTCATCACTAGCGAAATAGTAAAAATTTCCGCAACAATTAAAAATTCTATTCATTATATTATACATCAAAAGTATCGTTAGGAAGTGTTTGTCAATTGTGCATTTAAAGTTATACAAAAATTAGAGCCAAAACTAAAAAAAATAATTTTTTAATGGGCAAAAGTAGGTAAATTTTGAATTAAAATTTTTAGGTTTGAAGGGTTCTTAAACTCAAACTACTATCTGAAATGTTTTGATGTGTTCACAGAAAATGTGTGAAATATTATTACATTTAAAACAAGTCTATTCTGAACAAAATCGGTCAAGCGTATCACAACTTTTGATCATATAAATAAATCAGTATTTTTGAAACATGCCTTTTTGCAGCCAAAAAACTTAAACGATTTTGCGCGACCCCTAAACGTCGATAAATTTTCATGTTTTATATACCAAAATTTTTGTTTTTTTAAGTAGAATTAGAAAATATATTATCCCAATGACCTTTCGAAAAAATTGGTAAAATGAAATGGTCTAATACATATATTTATACATATACAGCTATATTTCTTCTTCTTCTCTACCAATCTTTTAGTGTCGCTCGTTTATGTGTGCACACCATCTTTGAGTGCTCAGGAAAAAATTGTAAAAAAGAGTTTTGTTATGTGTTGACTCTGTGTGCGGAGCATCTTCGATCATTAAACTCTTGTGTTTTGAGTTCGCCTACGCACATTACCGACGTTTAAAATGTGTTGAGCAGAGTGTTTTGGAGTCTTTTTAATCCCTGGATTTATTGACGCTTGCTAGCAATAGAAGTTCAACGAACGCTCTCAGTTCTATATAGATTAGATACCTGATTTCATACCGTCAACTTTGCTGAATTGCAGTATATAGTAATTTATTCTAAATTTGGAATAATTTGATGATTTTATATACTTTTCAACCACTTGTATTGGTGTGTAACGGCCTCATACTCTGCAACCAAGTCGTCTTCTGAAAATCCTATAATTTAGCTTATAATTGCGGTATTCTCCAAGATCGACGTGGTTCCCCTGTCGTCTCTACGCCCCTCTTCGCGTTTCCCTGCTGGCAAAAGGGGCATTTTGGAGTGATGGTGTGTGGCTCGCCACACCTGTCCCCGTCTGCGGAAGTTCCAGCATAGCAATTGTTTCTGATTTTTGGTGATTCGAATCGCTGCCACTTCTTTAATTTGTTGGACAACCATTGGGTAAACCATTTTCCATACACAGTCTTTAAAATTTTGTTTCAATATATTAATCATGTCTTATTCTAGGACTGGTTGTAACAGACGTGCACGAAGTTGACCGATTTCGTGAAAGAAATCATCTATTAACTCGTTCGAGTTTCGTTCTGAGAAGTTTGATATCGGCTAAGCAAGGCATGTTTAATCGGATAGATCGTACGATTTTGAGGCTAGCCAATACCAGGCTTCTGCCGCTTCAGAAACGAGGAGGTGTAAGTCTCGAATTAACTCTTCGCATGATATCTGATACAAGACCTGGAGGCGTTCTAAACGTGAGTTCGTATCATATTTGATATCTAATTCGTCAACTCTAATTCTTATTCGTTCCCCCAAAACAGACGGTTGAAGGCTCATTTAACCCTAGAAGGGTAATCATATTTTACACACACTAAGGGTAATCTTCGTCGAATCGACGAAGTCCTTTTTTACTTGGAAATTCTTAGCAAAAAATCTATTTTCGAGCATTTCTTTTTTCAGCCCATTTTTTTGGTCTCAAGTAGATACTAGTATTTAATGGTTACTTAAATATAAAAGTAAATAGTCATGGCTTCTCAACTATTGCAAACAAATTTACAATATACTTTATTTTATCAATTGAAACAAAAAAAAATATGGAATAGTTTGTTCTTTGTAGAGTAGGCACAAGTTAGAAAATGTCCTCCCCACGTACAAGTATTACAAAAAAACTTTCGCATTTTTCTTTTTTCGTAAGAACAATATTTGCAAGCTTATCTGTGTTTTTTCTTCCTTTTCATTTTCAACATTCGACAATTCAATAACTAAAGTTTTTTTCAATATTTGTATCTTCTATTGTTGATAGGAGAGGCTCTACAAGGTCCGAATTTATTTGTTCTAAAAGCTCGTGTATTTGAATGGGATTCCTAATTTCAACACTCGTCTTTTTTACGATTTCGTTCAAAATTTCATCGCATTCGAGTTATTAGAAGCACGATAATGAGAATGTTCGGTCACTTGCTTCACAAGTCGGTCCTCGCCTCTGATACAATATATTTATCCCACGCCTTTAATCGTTTTATTTTTAGCCGAAAAATTTTAAATTATTTTCAACGAAATGCTTTTTTTTCGCAGTTTAGTAATTTTTGAGCAAATTTCATGCCACACGATTATTTTCATCACTCAAATCTGGTATAATATCGTCACCTTCGTCGTACTCCTTCTTATGGAAAAATACATCTTCTTCGATAGTTTCTTCAATTTTTTCATCGGGCTTTGAATCGCAATTGGAGTCGTCAGAAGCATTTGCCAGCATAGTTTGAAAAAATCATCACAAACTAACGCTATTGAAAAAGGCAATAAAATATTGTGATAAATAAGAGAGATATTTGAAAAAAAAGCAACAGTGTTCGTCGAATAGACGAAGATTATCCGTCTAGGGTTAAGAATGGTCCACTTTTATTGGACTCATTCATTTGAATACCATTGTTAGGTTGTTCCCGGCCGGCCGTGGCATAGTGGTTAGAACACGCGACTACCATGCGGGAGATCACAGGTTCAAATCCTGGCTCCAGTCATCTTAAAAGAAAAAATAAATTAATTTTTCTATCACTGTCGGCTCCCCTCGAATGTTGTCGACAGCAACTTCGCAGTATTAGTGTCGAGTCAATCGGCGTGTCTAGTAAGACCTTCTCAAACAGTGACGTTTGCATTCGTCGATAAACAAGTAGATGCCGTCAGTTGAGAATCTAAAAATAGAAAGCGTGTTAATTCACAACAAAGCGAGAAGCTAACCCATACCTCATTCATGGGGTGTAAAGGGCAAATTAAGTTTTTTTTTTAAGTTAGGTAGTTCCCTGTTTGATTTTTGCTTCCCTGCCGATTTCCTACAGTTTCGCGACTGGAGTTTTTAGGTCTGAAATTAGTCGGCTTCGTTGCACCATCTGTAATTTGCTTATTTATAACTTTATCTGGCTTCGAAATTCCCTCATTTCACTACCGACAATTTGTTTCAACGTGTCTTTGATGCTGTCGGTTCTGACCCTTTTTCCCTATTCAATGTGACAACCTGTGTGTCTACCCCAGAAGCGTAAAGCGACGTCTCTGGTCACGTCATAATCGTCGCCGACATATCTCGTAATTGGCCCATTACCCCGTTTATCATCGCATTCATTTCATTGTCACTATTAAGTCTCTTTGTAACAGTTCTATATAGATGCAAAACAAGTAATTTTATAGAAAATAGTTATAAAGGAAATATAAAGTGAATATGAATGAAAATATAGAAAATATATACAAAAGACAGCTAGTATATATTTTCTATATTTTCATTCATGTTCACTTTATATTCCCTTTATAACCATTTTCACTATTCACTATTAAGTCTCTTTGTAACAGTTCTATATAGATGCAAAACTAGTAATTTTATAGAAAATGGTTATAAAGGGAATATAAAGTGAATATGAATAAAAAAATAGAAAATATACACAAAAGACAGCTAGCATATATTTTCTTTATTTTCATTCATATTCAATTTATATTCCCTTTATAACCACTTTCTATAAAATTACTTGTTTTGCTAAACATTTCCTTTTAAACATTAACCAATTCATTCATTACACAAGGGAACAAGGTATTTGTTTTTTAAAAACTGAATATTGTTTTAAAGGTAATTTGGGGCGCTGAATCCAAATCTGCACTTGGTTTTTTCGTATCAGCTCGACTTTTCGCGATATACCGTTATTTCCAAAACTAAGGTACTTCCACTACAAATATTTAAATAACTTGAAAACGGTTCACCATATTCAATTAAAAAAAAAAACTTAAACTCGTCAACAAAATTATCTTTAACCCGTGCCTACATTGTTTTTAATTTGGCCTAGTAGTTTCAGAGATATCGTTGTAGTTTTAAAAAAAAAAACACAAAAATTTTACAAAAAAAAATATTTTGTTTTTTAAAAATTCATAAAAAAAATAATGCAACAAAAATCACAGTGTTGGTCTTAAAACATTTAGTTTAATATAGTTTGAATCAAATGAGCTATATTTCATTGAAATCTGTGCACAACTTTTGATTTTGTCAACAATATACTAAGACAACTAAATTTACAAAAATCGTAATTTTCATACAGAAATAACATTTATTAATATGTTTGTGAAAGTGTAACTCGAGCAAACCTTAACGGATCGTTATGAAATTTTATCAGTATTAATATTTTTCGAAACTAACTTATGGGATTGTAAATGGGCGGAATAGCCCCACCCCTTCTGGTACCTCCCATACAAAATTACCTATTTTTGGATAATTAATATATCTTCGATAGCTGCCAAACAGACAACCGGAGGCTATTTAAATTTGGTCAGTTTATTTATCTTGCAAAAGTAGACAAACCCTAAAAAAACCGAAACCGTTGCCATACCCCTTCTGGTACCTCCCATACAAATGACCGAACTCACCCCAATAGTCTTACATACATATCTTTTTTGAAAGTACACTAAATTCAGTCAAACTATGCGAAAGTTTTACGGTTATGAAAATATGAATCAGGAATGAATTTGCACTATATCGGATCACCCCTTCTGGTACCTCCCATACAAAATGACCTATTTTTGGAAAATTAATATTTCTCCCTTAACTTCCAAATTGAAACCTGCCAATTAATTAAATTTGGTCAGTTAATTAATATTGCAATAAGAGGCAAAACTATAAATTAAACTATAAATAAATTTGCAAATTTGTCATGATTTTTAAAAATACAAAATTTTAATTTTTTTTGGTAGAAACAAAAAAAATCGAAAAATCTGTAATCACCGAAATTAGCATAACTCATGCAATTTTCAATCGATTATAACGTAAATACATGTTTTAGAAAGCTACTTTAATATGATATTCAATAAAGCTAATAAAAAGAACAATTTGCCCCAACTGATTAACTTTCAGCGTGAAGAAAATTAAAATGTGTAATTTTTTTTGTAATTTTTTATACTTTATTTTATCAATTGAAACAAAAAAAAATATGGAATAGTTTGTTCTTTGTAGAGTAGGCACAAGTTAGAAAATGTCCTCCCCACGTACAAGTATTACAAAAAAACTTTCGCATTTTTCTTTTTTCGTAAGAACAATATTTGCAAGCTTATCTGTGTTTTTTCTTCCTTTTCATTTTCAACATTCGACAATTCAATAACTAAAGTTTTTTTCAATATTTGTATCTTCTATTGTTGATAGGAGAGGCTCTACAAGGTCCGAATTTATTTGTTCTAAAAGCTCGTGTATTTGAATGGGATTCCTAATTTCAACACTCGTCTTTTTTACGATTTCGTTCAAAATTTCATCGCATTCGAGTTATTAGAAGCACGATAATGAGAATGTTCGGTCACTTGCTTCACAAGTCGGTCCTCGCCTCTGATACAATATATTTATCCCACGCCTTTAATCGTTTTATTTTTAGCCGAAAAATTTTTAATTATTTTCAACGAAATGCTTTTTTTTCGCAGTTTAGTAATTTTTGAGCAAATTTCATGCCACACGATTATTTTCATCACTCAAATCTGGTATAATATCGTCACCTTCGTCGTACTCCTTCTTATGGAAAAATACATCTTCTTCGATAGTTTCTTCAATTTTTTCATCGGGCTTTGAATCGCAATTGGAGTCGTCAGAAGCATTTGCCAGCATAGTTTGAAAAAAACATCACAAACTAACGCTATTGAAAAAGGCAATAAAATATTGTGATAAATAAGAGAGATATTTGAAAAAAAAGCAACAGTGTTCGTCGAATAGACGAAGATTATCCGTCTAGGGTTAAGAATGGTCCACTTTTATTGGACTCATTCATTTGAATACCATTGTTAGGTTGTTCCCGGCCGGCCGTGGCATAGTGGTTAGAACACGCGACTACCATGCGGGAGATCACAGGTTCAAATCCTGGCTCCAGTCATCTTAAAAGAAAAAATAAATTAATTTTTCTATCACTGTCGGCTCCCCTCGAATGTTGTCGACAGCAACTTCGCAGTATTAGTGTCGAGTCAATCGGCGTGTCTAGTAAGACCTTCTCAAACAGTGACGTTTGCATTCGTCGATAAACAAGTAGATGCCGTCAGTTGAGAATCTAAAAATAGAAAGCGTGTTAATTCACAACAAAGCGAGAAGCTAACCCATACCTCATTCATGGGGTGTAAAGGGCAAATTAAGTTTTTTTTTTAAGTTAGGTAGTTCCCTGTTTGATTTTTGCTTCCCTGCCGATTTCCTACAGTTTCGCGACTGGAGTTTTTAGGTCTGAAATTAGTCGGCTTCGTTGCACCATCTGTAATTTGCTTATTTATAACTTTATCTGGCTTCGAAATTCCCTCATTTCACTACCGACAATTTGTTTCAACGTGTCTTTGATGCTGTCGGTTCTGACCCTTTTTCCCTATTCAATGTGACAACCTGTGTGTCTACCCCAGAAGCGTAAAGCGACGTCTCTGGTCACGTCATAATCGTCGCCGACATATCTCGTAATTGGCCCATTACCCCGTTTATCATCGCATTCATTTCATTGTCACTATTAAGTCTCTTTGTAACAGTTCTATATAGATGCAAAACAAGTAATTTTATAGAAAATAGTTATAAAGGAAATATAAAGTGAATATGAATGAAAATATAGAAAATATATACAAAAGACAGCTAGTATATATTTTCTATATTTTCATTCATGTTCACTTTATATTCCCTTTATAACCATTTTCACTATTCACTATTAAGTCTCTTTGTAACAGTTCTATATAGATGCAAAACTAGTAATTTTATAGAAAATGGTTATAAAGGGAATATAAAGTGAATATGAATAAAAAAAATAGAAAATATACACAAAAGACAGCTAGCATATATTTTCTTTATTTTCATTCATATTCAATTTATATTCCCTTTATAACCACTTTCTATAAAATTACTTGTTTTGCTAAACATTTCCTTTTAAACATTAACCAATTCATTCATTACACAAGGGAACAAGGTATTTGTTTTTTAAAAACTGAATATTGTTTTAAAGGTAATTTGGGGCGCTGAATCCAAATCTGCACTTGGTTTTTTCGTATCAGCTCGACTTTTCGCGATATACCGTTATTTCCAAAACTAAGGTACTTCCACTACAAATATTTAAATAACTTGAAAACGGTTCACCATATTCAATTAAAAAAAAAAACTTAAACTCGTCAACAAAATTATCTTTAACCCGTGCCTACATTGTTTTTAATTTGGCCTAGTAGTTTCAGAGATATCGTTGTAGTTTTAAAAAAAAAAACACAAAAATTTTACAAAAAAAAAAATATTTTGTTTTTTAAAAATTCATAAAAAAAATAATGCAACAAAAATCACAGTGTTGGTCTTAAAACATTTAGTTTAATATAGTTTGAATCAAATGAGCTATATTTCATTGAAATCTGTGCACAACTTTTGATTTTGTCAACAATATACTAAGACAACTAAATTTACAAAAATCGTAATTTTCATACAGAAATAACATTTATTAATATGTTTGTGAAAGTGTAACTCGAGCAAACCTTAACGGATCGTTATGAAATTTTATCAGTATTAATATTTTTCGAAACTAACTTATGGGATTGTAAATGGGCGGAATAGCCCCACCCCTTCTGGTACCTCCCATACAAAATTACCTATTTTTGGATAATTAATATATCTTCGATAGCTGCCAAACAGACAACCGGAGGCTATTTAAATTTGGTCAGTTTATTTATCTTGCAAAAGTAGACAAACCCTAAAAAAACCGAAACCGTTGCCATACCCCTTCTGGTACCTCCCATACAAATGACCGAACTCACCCCAATAGTCTTACATACATATCTTTTTTGAAAGTACACTAAATTCAGTCAAACTATGCGAAAGTTTTACGGTTATGAAAATATGAATCAGGAATGAATTTGCACTATATCGGATCACCCCTTCTGGTACCTCCCATACAAAATGACCTATTTTTGGAAAATTAATATTTCTCCCTTAACTTCCAAATTGAAACCTGCCAATTAATTAAATTTGGTCAGTTAATTAATATTGCAATAAGAGGCAAAACTATAAATTAAACTATAAATAAATTTGCAAATTTGTCATGATTTTTAAAAATACAAAATTTTAATTTTTTTTGGTAGAAACAAAAAAAATCGAAAAATCTGTAATCACCGAAATTAGCATAACTCATGCAATTTTCAATCGATTATAGCGTAAATACATGTTTTAGAAAGCTACTTTAATATGATATTCAATAAAGCTAATAAAAAGAACAATTTGCCCCAACTGATTAACTTTCAGCGTGAAGAAAATTAAAATGTGTAATTTTTTTTGTAATTTTTTATTTTTTTTTTTTTAATAAAAGAGCCTTTACTCAGTCATTTTTTTTTGTGATATTAAAAAATTTGATTTTTTTCAAAGGTAACAACGTTATCTTTAAAAAAAAAACAAAATTTTAAAATCCGGCTTATGAAAAAAAAAAATTATGATTTTTTGAACTATAATTTTTTGGAAAATAGGCGAAAATACGATTAGTACCTGTAACTTAAAAATTTGAGCTGATGGAGAAAAATGGAGATTAGATTTAAAATCAGCGACCTCAAATTAGTAAAAAACAGCTATAGAATTCCAAACAACACTCAAAAAGTTCAATTTTGTTCCCTTGTGTTATCAATTTATTAAATTCTAAAGTTTTAGTAACCACACAATTTCATCAGAAATTTTACCGAAAATAAACGATATCATCATAAATGCCTTCAGAAATAAGACAGATTTTTTTCTGCACACTCTTCCGAATTTTGTAAGACAAGTCTGCACGTTCTCTAAATTTTAAGTTAAACTTACATTTTTGTTGAAAATGATTTTTTTTATTTTAATATATTATGTTTTAATCTGATTTCAAATGTGAAATTTATTTGTTATTGTAATTGAAAATAAATATAAACAAAATGTTGGAATTTTTGTGTAAATGGGATTAGTAAAAAAACAGAAAAATAACAGAATTCTCTGACGATTTTCGTAAATTTTTTCGTACACTGTCAGATATTTCTGGCAATTTTCGGATTATTTGCCAGAGTTACTTCAGAAAATTCCAAAAGTTTTGGCTTGCTGGGTATGTACCCTATGTCTCTGCATACAACGTTAATGTAAAAGTGATTTCCGTTAGAGTTAGTGTAATGTTAAGGCATGATAATTTTTCAACTAAACTTGTAAACCGGACAGTGACAAACTTCCATGTGGATACCCTGGAAGACTTCGGAAAACTGAAGACTATGTTCACTGAAAAGAAAATGCAGTTTTTCACATTCACCCCACGGGTCTTGCGACCCTACTCGGCGGTGATATCGGGTTTCTCCGGCAATTACGAGGAAAGTGACCTGAGAACGTGTTTGAGCAACTTTAATATGCGCCTCGTGGTGCAACTAGTTGCCAAATTGGGTTTTGGCAAGCGGCTTGTCCACATGGGAAGAATCTCTGATATTTAGGGTTTCTACAATCTGAAAAAGGTCCTACGATCTGTGGTGAATATCCGAAAGGATAGAAAAGTAGGACTGATTTAGTGCCATAACTGCCAGCGCTTTGGACATTTTTCGTCCAACTGTGGCATGCCTTACCGGTATGTCAAATGCACTGGCGACCATGGACCCGGTAAGTGGTTGACCCGCTCAAGGGTCAACCCGGATATGAGGCTTCCAAGTGCGTGAACTGTGGAAAAGACGGACATGTGGCTACCTCCAAGGAGTGCGCTAAAAGACAGACGCTTCTCGTCAAATTAGATAAGGTGAAGAAACAACGTGAGGAGGAACGCTCTTCAGTTCAATTCGGCGGTCGCGTCCAAATCGGACTTTCGTTCGCTGACGCGGCATGCACCTCACAGGCCTCGACTCGCTGTAGCGCGCCTGCCCGGAAATCTACCCCTAACACACCATCAGTGGAGTTTGCCGCTTCGGCCCAATCTCAGACAGTAGATAGCGACGGCACCCGCTTCTTTGGAATGGACCTCATGTCCCTTATATCCAAAGTGGGTGCTTTCAAGACTAATTACAACCCACTTTCTGCTGAGGCAGATAAGCGTAAAGCTTTTGTGGACCTAATCTAATCACTCAAGTCGACGCAACCAACATAAAGTACCAACCCAATGTGCACAAATGCGGACGCGGATCCGAAACTAATCAGATCCGGATCCGACAAAACGGAATCCGCGCAGTCGGATCCAAAACTAATCAGTTCCGGATCCGGCAAAACGAATCCGCGCAGTCGGATCCGAAACTGATCAGATCCGGATCCCACAAAACGGAATCCGCGCAGTCGGTTCCGAAACTGATCAGTGAAACGGAATCCGTGAAATCATAATTATAGTAAAAATTCTCAAACTTGGTTGAAAATGCATTCATATTATTTTTTTTATTGTAGGATGTATTATATAATTGTAATATAAACATAATATAAACACAATAATAATATAAACATATATATATAAGAGAGGATGTGTGTATATATGTAACGTATGGACTCGAAAACGGCTGGACCGATTTTGATGAAATTTTCAGGGAATCTTCCGAATAACCCCGCGAGTAACATAGGCTACACACTGTTTGGATTTTTCGACATTTAGGGGGTGAAAATGGCAATATTCGATAACACAAGAAGTAATTTTTTTGGTTTTTAAATAAGCACAAACCGAAAACATCAGATATATATTTTTCGAGACCTTCTGCGTAAAACTAATTTCCCAGCAAAGTAAATGAGGTATTACAGAAGCAAATCTATGTATTGGTTAAAAAGTTATGACCTCTGAGAGTTCGCATACGGAAGTTAAGTTTTGAAAAATCATTTTTCAGAATATTGGGCGGGATCCAAAACAATGTCAAAAATATACTATTCTCTTTGTCTTGGTCTCCAAACATCGGGATGGTACGTCTGACGTAACTGAAAAATTGCTAAAAATATACCTAAACCTGAAATCTTCATGCTTCTCAGCGCGAACTAGGAATTGATTGTAGACATCTAGTTTCTAAGCGAAATTGTCTAAGAATTCATCGAACATTGCGATACTGGTGCCGAGGCGCTGCCACGCACTTCAATAGTTAAATATTTAAACTGTATCAAATAATGGTCCGTACACCAGTTACTTTTCAGAAAAAAATGCAATATTCATTGTAGTTATACTGGAAAACACCTTTTGTTTTATTGGGGCACAATTAACATTTTTAAAGTATGTCAGAGGTAACATAAGCAAATATTTGTAAATAACCTATATATGGGGTAATTTTTTTTGACGTATAGAACTTCTTTTAGTATACTTTGGAAAATCACCATGTAAAAACTACACAAGAACAACGTTTGCAAATCTTGCAAATTTATTTTCAAAATGCACGTTCTGTTCGCCAAACTTATGGAGCCCTTTGTGAAGTTGAGGGTGCATATAATGATCCATCTGACACGCTAATAAAAGCAATCGACGTTTTAGACGAAAGTGTGACAGGGGACTCGAATTTATCAAACCGACGCCATTCTCAGCAACTCGGTCTATGCAAATGCTGAAGAAAGATCTTGGCCTGCATCTATATAAGATTTAACTGGTGGAAGAATTTGAGCCAGTGAACGATCAAGTGATTTTTTTTATTTATCATTTATGAACGAGAAATGGTTCCAACACGACGGTGTAATATGCCATACAGCGCGTGAGACCATCACTTTGTTAAGCCAAACATTGGTGACCGAATTATCTCAAAAAAATGGTAATACGAGTTCAATACAAAAATAGTATTCCGGAATATTCTTGAAGCTTCAGACGGAATTTTCATTTGCGGTCAATAGGCGGAGAAGGCATAACAAAATGTTTTTTATGCCCAAAAAGATAGTTAGTATCCGCTACTACAGATCAAAATAAAAATTATTAAAATTAGCGGAATGTCTGTTTCCGATTTTTGGAAGAAGTGGCTTTTCGCCCTACATACAGAAAAAACTTAATCTACATGTAAGCACTATAGATATGACTTTGCTGATGAACGTTTTCAAAGTACTTTGTAGACCTAAATGTGAAATATATTACAAGTTAATGTGCAATAGCGAAGCATTGCCGGGCCCACTAGTATAATATAATATTAGTTTAGTTTATTGAATTAGGGGCAAAAAATACAGTGTTTTCCTATTTTGATTTTAAAAATCTTGGTTATGTTAGTAAGCACATTCAGCTGCAGCTCGCCTTCAATTCGCATAGAACTATTTGTCATAGTATTAATGTTACTGTCATTAGTAAACAACCTACGTGCATCTATTGGGTAACCAAAAACCACATGTTTTCCAGAAATTTTTTTAATTGTGTCAATTTTGAACCCTTTTTCATTACATCATTTCCGTTTTTGTGCGCCATGCGGATCAATATTGGATCCGAATCAATTGTCAATTTTGAACATATTTTCATTGCATGATTTCCGTTTTTGTGCGCCATGCGGATCAGTATCGGATCCGACAAATTGAACATGACAAATTGAATAAAATATAAACTGTTTATGCAAACATAAACAGAATTCATTTCAAATAATATTTTTTCCAACATATCCAACATTTAACGTAATATGATAAATGTCCAATATTCCAATATGATAAATGTCCAATACGATCTCTCCGTTCGTTGCAGCAGCATTCCACACCTGTGGGTATGCACTGTGTACAAGCAATGTACGCTGCTCTTGAATGCACTCTGCGCAAGCAGCAACTACCGTCGCTATCGATATGAACGTACGTACCCAGCAAACCATTTTCTCCGAATTCGGTCAGATGTCGGACAGAAAGTCTGCACAAGTTGCCGAATTCTGTCAGCATTCTGTCCGAAAGTTGTATGGGTGGTTGACAAGAATTCGAACTGAAATGTCTGGGAAATTCGGAAACTTGTTCGGACTTTTCGGTCAGATATCTGAGGGAAATTTCGAAGGGACTTTTGGATTTTTCTGAAGTAACTCTGGCAAATAATCCGAAAATTGCCAGAAATATCTGACAGTATACGGATATTTTTTACGAGAATTCGTGAGATTTTCGGACAGAATTCTGAATAAATGTACGAAAATCGTCAGAGATTTCTCTTATTCTTCTGGTTTTTTATTAATCCCATTTATACAAAAATTCAAAAAATATTTTTTCTTTTATTTATTTTTAATAACAATACTGACGTTTATACTATTGCAATGAAAAGAAGTAAGATAAGAATAAAACGGACCCCCCAAAATGTTGACTACCACCGCAAACGAATTAAGGACTATGATTTGAGGATATACACCTGGAATGTTAGAACACTGTATAGACCAGGTGCCTCCATTCAACTGGCGGAAGTCCTCGAAAAATACAAGGCTGACATAACCGCTTTACAGGAAATCCGGTGGACGGGACACGGGTGCTCGCGCATGAAGACGTGCGACATCTACTATAGTGGCCATGCGGACAAGCACGAGTTTGGATGTGGATTTGTGGTTGGCAAAAGACTGCGACACCTAGTCTCAAGGTTCAACCCGGTGTGTGAACGTATAGCCACCATAAGAGTCAAAACAAAGTTTTACCACATAACACTTATATGTGCCCATGCTCCGACAGAAGAGAAAAGGGATGAGGACAAAGACGACTTCTACGAGAGCCTAGAAAATGTATATGACCGTAGCCCCAGCCATGACATCAAAATTGTACTAGGCGATTTTAATGCTAAAATAGGCAGGAAGACCGCATTTGAGCCTACAATCGGAAAATTCAGTCTGCACACCGAAACGTCCAACAATGGCATCAGATTGATTTCTCTGCGGCAAGAAAAATGGTAGTTAGCAGCACTAGATTAGACCATAAAAATATTCATAAGGCAACATGGTTATCTCCAGATCAATTGACGAGGAATCAGATAGATCACGTGGTAGTCGATGGAAGGCACGCATCGAGTGTTCTGGACGTACGAGTGATCAGAGGTGCGAACATTGACTCTGATCACTTCCTTACCGCAGTTAAGGTACGCACTAGGCTAAGCATGGCGAAAAACGTACGTAACCAGGCACAACGAAAGCTGGACATCGGTAAACTGCGGACCACAGAGGTAGCGGATGCCTACTCCAACCACCTAACTCAACTGTTGCGGAATGCTCCAACCCCTGATAATATAACCTCGCAGTGGCAATATATAGCCGACTCCATAGAACGGACTGCGAGAAGCGTACTTGGGTACTCAAAGCCGTCTCAAGAAGATGCCTGGTACGATGATGAATGTCGCAATGCCACGAGAGAGACGGATGCTGCATACAGGGCAAAACTGCAGCCAATGGCAACGCGAGCTGTTCGTGAACGGCACAGGGAGAAGAGACGACAGGCAACTCGTCTTTTTAGAAGAAAAAAGAAGGAGCTGAAGAAGAGACAGGATGAGTGTACTGAGTTGCTCCGAAGTAGAGGGGAAGCCCGAAAATTCTACAAGAGAGTTAAAGCGAGAATGCGTGAAACAGGGTTGCCCTCCTGCAAGGACAGCGATGGTCAGCTAGTGACGGACCCAGATAGCGTTCTGAAGATATGGAGAGACCACTTTAGAAATTTACTGGATACTGAAACCAATCCAGAAGACCCCGCTCCAATCCATGACGATGGTATTAACTGTCTACCTCCGAGCCAGAGCGAGATACGTATGGCCATCTCCCGCCTTAAAAACAACAAAGCTGCTGGAGCCGATGGTCTCCCTGCTGAATTGTTTAAGGCTGGCGGGGAGGAGCTGATTAGGAGCATGCATCAGCTCATGGAGAACATCTGGCAAGAGGAGAGCATGCCCGGGGATTGGAGTCTCAGTCTGTTATGTCCATATTCAAGAAAGGAGATCGTAGTGAATGTAAGAACTATCGTGGAATAAGCCTATTACCAATTGCGTACAAGGTCCTTTCAAGCATATTGTGTGAACGTCTAAAGCCAATTGTAGAACAACTAATTGGACCATAGCAGTGCGGCTTTAGACCTGGCAAATCTACGACGGATCAAATATTCACCTTACGACAGATCCACCTCTTTGTCGACTACAAAGCTGCCTTCGACTCTCCGATAAGGAATAGGCTTTATGAGACCATGTCTGAGTTTGGTATTCCTGCAAAGCTGATTCGACTTTGCAAATGTACCTTATACAACACCAAATCCTCTGTTAAGATTGGTAAGGATCAGTCTGAACCATTTAACACGGAAAGAGGTCTCAGGCAGGGCGATAGCCTGTCCTGTACACTATTTAATATAGTTATGGAGAAGGTGATGAGAAAGGCTGGTGTCAACATGTCTGGCACCATATTCCACAAGAGCCACATGCCACTAGCCTATGCCGATGATATTGACATCATTGGTCGAAATCTGCGGGATGTTACTGCAGTTTTCTCATCACTAGAAAAGGAGTCAGCAAAAATGGGTTTAGCGGTCAACGAGGACAAAACAAAAATAATGATTTCGACGAACAAAGAGTCCTCTCGTTGTGGACGCACCGTGAACGTTGACAATTATTGTTTTGAGGTAGTCGACGAGTTTACCTACCTCGGATCTTCCGTCAACAAGAAAAATAATGTCAGCCAAGAAATTAAACGGAGAATAGTGCTAGCCAATAGGTGTATCAACGGACTTCGGCAGCACTTTAGTAACACCACCTTATCTCGGAATACTAAGAAACAGCTTTACCAAACCTGCCCTAGCTACAGGTTTCTCTTGTGGGAAGAAGAAGAACAAAAAACTCCCTTTCGATAATGTGCAGACAAAATCGTTTAATGAGTATACAAATTTAGAGAACGTGCAGACTCGGCGCACAAAATTCGGAAGAGTGTGCAGAAAAACTCGGCTTTATTTCTGAAGGCATTTATGACGATTTCGTTCATTTTCGGCAAATTTTCTGATGAAATGTAAGCGAAATATCTGATGTCCGACACGTCGGAACTTTTGGTTTGCTGGGTATTTACCCGCTTGTTCTGGTAAGCATTACGTATGTAATGATACCATCGATGACCAGGAATGACACAGTACTTCCTCGTCAATATACCCGCCGTACGTTTTATTGACGAATTTAACATGGGGATGCCTTAGGAGGTATACAATCGCCACTCTCTCGCTTACCATCCATTGACGAAAACACTAATGGTAATTCGTAATAACTTTCGTCGATACCAATTATATGATGAAATAGATAATGAAGAGGAGTGAACTAGTTCGTTAATAATATACTACTACAGCATGGAAAAATTTGAACTTGGAAAGTGCCATAGTGTATGGTGTAGGTCTGGTCGAGTACAATATGAATATGTATACAAAATTTCCCTAACACCTCCAAAATCTAGACTTACGGTTAAAAAACCAGTTTTTTTGTTTGATTTGTTGACGATTTTAGGAAGAAGAATCTTAGAAATTTTCAACGAAATATATTTATATATAGATATCTTCCTATAACTGTCTTGTTAAGCGTCAATAATTCATACTTTTCGGATTTTTTCACTATTTTTTATGTTTGAAGATGTTTTTAGCCACAATTTTATTAGAATACCCTAATGTTGGTTTTGTTATTTAGAAAGAGTTTGCTTTTACGACTAGAGCGCATATTTGTTTGTAAAACTCGGTTAACAAGTGGTTAAGTTATTCATGCATTTTGAGGAACGCTACTTTCATATCCCATTCTAAAAAAACGCCGGGAGAACTTTGCATTCCAACACGAAAAACTTCTAACACACGGCACCGGCTGCTTTGTTGTTTTTCAGACGCGATATTGCTCTTCTTACCTCGGCTTGACTTGGTGGTGGGCAATCTAAGCCGTCGTCGACAATTGGCGTGATAACTTCACGTGCGCTGCCTTCTGGAACCAGCAGTTGCTGGAAGTGTTCCCACCATATGTGCAGCACACTCTGCGTGACCAGATTTCCATCACTGTCCTTACAGGTGGGGAGGCCATTACCGTATCCATTTGCTCTTACTTTCTGGTAAAATTTCGGGCCTCACCTCTATCCCTGTATCGCTCTATATCCTCGTTCTCCCATTCCTTCATCTGACGTTTTTTCGCCTAAATACAGTGAAATTCGATATAACGAATCTAGAGGGGACCGAAAAATACTTCGTTATAGCTATTGATTCGTTATACATATGCATTGTGAAACCTTGGTATAACGAAATTTAAAGAAATACGAAAGAAATTCGTTATAACTATAGTTTTTTTTTTTGTCCGAATTCTATTTTACACGAAAATACTAGTATAATAATAAAAATTAACTATTTAAGAGGTAAATAAAAAATTAAGTTTTTATTATTTTTTTATTTTATTACATTTTAGTAAAATATTGTGTAATTTTTGTTTGTTTTTTCTCGTATAGAAATTCATTTACGCTTTAATACACTCATTTTGACAAAGAACCAAAACAGAACTGACTATGTAATTTGTGGCGCTTTACATATTAACCTGCAAAGACATTTACCTTTCGTTGGTTTTAAAAGGGAATTCCCCGTTTTGCTTAAAATTTAATTTTGCTTTATGCTTTATTCTGACTTCGTTGTATGGAGGCTATAGTTCAAGACTTCGTTATGTAGAGGCTTTTGATAATGACTTGAACACTTAAAATGTTATATGTATGTATTACTCAATTATAATTTCGTTGTATAGAGGCTTTTGAAAAAATACTTCGCTATATAGAGGCTTTATAGATCAGAATTTTTTCGTTATAGCTATAGAGCATTTTTGTATGAAAAACTTTGCTATAAAAAGGTTTTTTCAAGAGTCTCAGCTAAAAATTCGTTATATTGAGTTTTTCGTTATAACGAAGTTCGTAATATCGAAGTTTCACTGTAGTTGTCTCGCCCGTTTTACTTTCTCCTTATGCCGTTCCATAACAGCACGGGTTACAATTGGCTGTAGCGTTGCCATATAAGCAACATCCTGTTCCTCAGACACTATGCGACATTCTTCATCGTACCAGGATTCGTTTGAGCGCCGCTATTCATATCCTAGCACGGTTGTTGCGGCGGTTGCCATGGAATGCGCAATATGCTGCCACTGTGTATCGGGAACGTCAGAAGTAGAGGCGTTGTGTCGTAAAAGTTGGGAGAGTTGGTCGGAGTAGGCAGTAGCTATCTCTGGGGTTTGCAGCTTCGCGATGTCCAGCTTTCTTTGTGTTTGGTTACGTGCGTTTTTTCGCTCTGCTCAATCTTGTGCGAACCTTGGCTGCAACCAGGTAATGATCCGAGCCAATATTAGCACCACGGATCACACGCACGTCCATGACACTAGATGCATGCCTGCCATCAATTACCACATGATCAATTTGATTTTTGGTGTTTTGATCGGGGGATAGCCAAGTTGCCTTGTGGATATCTTTGTGCTGGAATCTGGTTCCACTAACTACCATGTTCCTTCCCGCTGCGAAGCTAACCAGCCTAAACCCGTTGTCTGACGTGTCGGTATGCAGGCTGAATTTACCGATCGATGAACCAAGAACATCTTCCCTTCCTATTTTTGCATTAAAGTCTCCCAGAACAATTTTAATGTCGTGGCCAGGGCAGCGGTAGTATGTTTCCTCTAGGCGCTCGTAAAATGCATCTTTAACCTCATCGTCTTTATCTTCCGTCGGGGCGTGTACACAAATCAGCGTGATGTAAAAATATTTCGCCCGGATGCGAATGGTGGCTATTCGGTCACTTACAGGGTTAAACCGCGAGACCAGGTGTCGAAGTCTCTTGTCGACTATGAAACCACATCCAAATTCGTGTCTTTCTGCATGGCAGCTGTAAAAGATGTCACAGTTCTTTCGTCGTGTACATCCTGTCCCGTCCATCTCATTTCCTGTATGGCAGTGATGTCAGCCTTGTATTTGTCGAGGACATCCGCCAGTTGGATAGAGGCACCATCTCTGTAAAGAGTTCGGACATTCCAGGTGCATATCCTTAAATCATGGTCCTTATATAGTTTGCGGGGGTCGTCAACATTTGGGGGGGTTCTTGTTATATTTATTCTCCGTGTTTTCATAATAAATTTTGTTTAAGGAGAGTGGCTAATTAGGCCACCGCTCCCGATCCTAGTTTAAGAACAAGAACAAAGTCAAAATAAAAAGAAAAAAATTTAATATTATATATATTAATATTATATTATGTAATATTATATTTTATATTATAAGAAAAAAAACTATAAGAACAAAGAAAAATAAAAATGTGAAAGTACACTATAAGTATATAAGATAAGTCTATAAGAAGATTTTTTTTTAAATCCTTTAACAAATTTAATGCTATATGATGGGGGGTCAGAAGTCAAAAATTGATAGGCCAAACGCGAATGTTATTCACGAAGTGAAAATAGTTGAGGTAGAGGCTTCAACTACAGTTTACCTCTTAATAATAATTGCAACTACATAAAACATCACTAATGAAAAATTATATGAGATCAGTTTCATTAGCTAATGAGTTAAACAAGGTTTAGCGTTAGTGAATAATGAATAAATAAATTCAAATGAACTGGCAAAATATAGTTCAAAAACTTAGATAAATAAAAAGATAGAAATCCCAAAAACTATTTGTTATACCCGAACGGAGCAAATTGAGAATAAAAAGGAAGACAACATGGCAACACAGGCAGTAGTTGAATCCGTGAATACTGCTACAAAGTTGATTCCCGATTTTGATGGAAAGCCAGAAAATCTTAGATCCTTTTTCGATGCGCTTTCTCTAATAGACATACTTAAAGGCACCCACGAAGTGGTGGCCATAACAATAATAAAAACTAAATTAAAAGGCAATACCAGAAATCTACTGGGAGATGAATCCACAATACAAGAAGTATTAAGAAAACTCTCCAGTTCAGTCAAGGGAGAATCAGTTGAGGTCTTGTCAGCCAAGATACTGAATATAAGACAGAACAATAAGTCTGCCAATAACTATTGTAGTGAAATAAAGGCAATAACTAAGTCATTGGAGAATGCATACATCTCTGATGGATTATCCACTGAGTTGGCAACCAAATACAGTACCCAGGTCGCCGTAAAGGCAATGACTAAAAACTGCAACAATGATAGAGTCAAACTCGTCATGGAGGCAGGAAATTTTGCGAATATGAATGAAGCTATTGGAAAGTTTGTCAGTAGCTGCACCGAAGCTACAGGGCAAAATGCTGTCCTATACTTCAAAAATAAAAGCAATAACAACTACCGTGGAAATAATAAACGAACATCTGGCAGAGGTGGAAGGAGAGGAAACAATAATGATTTCAACAACCACAATAACAGAAACAACGATTCTAATTATCGTGGAAATAGACGCGGACAATATAACAGACGTAACGGCAATGGTCAAAACACCAACGTTATGGTGACTAACACAGACCATCCGGAAAACCAACAAGTTCCCCTAAGGACAGAATATTAAAAACGAAAATGTATCATTTAAATCTTAACCTTAGCTTCTTTATTAAAATCAAAATAAATCATAGTAATGCCTCAATACTATTACTAGTAGACACAGGAGCAGACATTTCACATATAAATTCAAATACATTCACATTTGAACACGTAAATACTTCAAATATAACAACACTTAGTGGCATAGGACAAGGACAACATTTTTCTAATTAAAATTCGCTAATTTTCGCTAATTTCAAGTAAGCATTAGACTGGTCGCAATTTTTTTTTTTTTAAATTCAATTGTGTGCGCTGCTTAAAATATGAGGTTTGGTGTAAGAAATCATGTCCTAATTTTTCAGCTTAATCCGACGGTGCCTAGTCGTGCCGGGTGGAGCCCAAAGTTCTCCATATTATCCCAGATAGCGCCGCAATTATTTTTTTCTTGAAAACTTAATTTTTTTTTCGGATCTTAAATATTCATGGGTTTCTAAGTATTTTTTATAATATTTATTATATAACTTTTTTTCCTACAACCTATAGTTATCCCGGAATCGGGTGTCCTTTAAAATAGACACGGCACCTTGCGCTGCAATTCAACATTACACACTAGACTGGTCGCATTTTTTATGGGAATTTTTTTTTTGAAATTTAACTGTGTGCGCTGCTTAAAATATGAGGTTTGGTGTAAGAAATCATGTCCTAATTTTTCAGCTCTATCCGACGGTGCCTTGTGGGACCCAAAGTTCCCCATTCCCCTATTTAATCAGATCTTTTTAGTTATACTAGTTAAAAAGTCGGTCCCATATACCGAAAATCAAAAATCTGACTTCGTTACGGTCTTCCGCAGAGAAAGTACTTTAAGTATGACAAATTTCAGCTTCCTATGTCATCAGATGGCTTCAGAAAGTTGCGGAAAGGATAGGACATACATACAAACATCCGAACATACTAAGAAATTATCTTATATGAAAATTAATTGTTGTTCGTTGGTAAGGCCATCACTGGAGAACGCATGGACCGACTCGACTAATTTTTTGTCACAATGTTCGTAATATGCGTTTTATATAAAAAAAATTGGCCACGCCTATTTCTGCGCCCACTTTCTTAATATATCTAAAATTGCAAAAAAAAAACGCTCTAAAAATTTAATTTCTTTACAAATTTAGCTCCATAATGTTCTATATTGAAAATGTAACACTGTAGGACAAATTTAAACTTTTGACTTCACCCATGAACAAACTGACCAGATTCTGAAAATATAGCTAAAATAAAAATATACGTGTCTCCCAGTTTTTCTAGATCAGCTCATTTAAGTTTTTTACGAGCAATTAAATTTTTAGAGCAATGTTCCCATACAACGACTTGAAAGTGACTTCTTCCTGTTCGCAGAACTCTGAGAGTTGTTAATAGATTTTGACGATTTATTTTAATGTATTTCAAATGGCCTGGATTTAGTTCTGACCGAGCCCAAATTTAATTAATAGTCAACAGATTTTGATGAATTGTTTTTAAATATGTTTTAAATGGCCAGGGGCTGGTTCTAACAAAGTCCAAATTTATAATTTGTCAAAAATTAAAATTGTCACAAATTGTCACAATTTAAAATTGTCACAATTTTTTTTAAATGTTTTTCAAATGGCTAGGAGCTGGTTCGGACTAGGAAAATGTGTTGCAAATTAAATTTGTCATAAATTTTGTCACAAAATTAATTTGGGACAAATTTTAAATTTTGGCTTCGTCGGAACCCGCTCCTGGCCTTTTGAAAAACAATAAAAAAATCATCAAAATCTGTTAACAACTCTCAGAGTTCTGCGAACAAGAAAAAGTCACTTTCAAGTCGTTGTATGGGAGCTTCGCTCCAAAAATTTAATTGCTCGTAAAAAACTTAAATGAGCTGATCTTGAAAAACTGGGAGATACGTATATTTTTATTTTAGCTATATTTTCAGAATCTGGTCAGTTTGATCATGGGTGAAAAATCGTGTCGTACAGTGTAATAGGTTAAATATATTGTACATTTTTGATTAATTGGACGGAGTGGGCGTGTCAAAACATTTTTTTAAGCTAAAGTGATAAAATTTGGTACACAGATAGTACACGACACTTCTGGTTCAAATTTGCAGACGAAATTTTTATTTTCGATAAGTGGGCTCGTCGCAAACCTATATTTAAGTCCTAGAGAGATAACATTTGATATCACGATAGTACTCTCCAATACAATTATGAATATGCAGACGAAATGTTAGCTCAGACGAAATTTTAATTTTCGATCAGTAGGCGAAACTGAAATTGAAATTTGAAATATTTACAATCAGTGGACGGATATTTCTATTTCGAATCGAATCGGTCCATGCGTTCTCAAGTGATGGCCTGTAACTACTGTTTCTAAAAATACTGTATTTATTGAATTATGAAACTACAAGCATTGAAATTTAAGTTTTGTGGTGACAGAGAAAATTTTTATTTTTGAGGAGTCGAGAAAAATTCTGAAGTCGAAAAGAAGTAACAAAAAAATTATAAACGCGATTCTGTTCGGAAAGATTTTATAAAAATAGATAGGATATCGTGAGAGAAACGGCAACGGATTACAGACAATATTGAGCAGGAAGTTCCAAAGCGGAATTATTAGAAAAGGGATTACAATTTCGTTCCCTTCCTTCTTGGATATTACTCAAAAACCCGTTAAATGGTGTCTGAGGGATTATAAGCTCCATCAATCAACACAATTCATGTTGCTGCAACAGACGGCAGAATCCAGCTTCCAATTATGCCTCAATCCAACTTATGCCATTACCTATTAATACTATTGAACAAACTCTTTCTTGGATGTTACCAGAACGTATCATTGGTCTAAATCAAGACAGCATCCCCATCTGAATTTCATTAAATTACAACTATTGAATTACATAATCTAACCATTGAAGACGTCTTCGTAATCGCAATTAATATTCATTAGAAATAAGTATTTTTTTTTTTTTTGTACATAACTTCGGATCAATGAGCAATACAAATTAACTAATTTCAATAACTTAGCTGTATAAAGCAAATGGAATCAACAACCTCAGTCAACAGGCCTGTGGACAGCGGAGGAAATTGTGGTGAGTCCAAAATAATTTACTAAATTTGTATTTGCTCATGATTCCCTTTGATATTATATGTTTTATTGTCATTACAACTATTTTTTTTTGTTGTTCCCGATTATTTAACGTAATTTTAAATTTAATTATTAAACCTTTTTACCTATAGTGCTAGTTTTTTCTTTAACACTTAAAAATATACCATTACTATTGATAAATATTATTAACGTAATTATATATCCTATTTGAGTCATTAAATGTTTGTAAATATGTTCTTTTAAACAGTGGCTATTAATTCACGAAAGGTGAAGGAGGGACCGTAATCTAAGGGTAATATGAGGGCTGGTGATTAAATAAGTAATATCAGCGTGGTAGGGCGGGTGAACATATTAAAAGATGCAATGAACATCTACTGCATACACTTATTGTAACGTCACATTTCCATTTCTACATTCTTTTTTTTTTTTTGAAAAGAGCTACCTTATTTTTCTTTGCTGCTAACGCATCCGAACTATTTCTTATGGAAAGAACCGCCCCATGACTGAGCACGGCCGGGGCCACGAGGTAGCCACTTTCATAAGAACTAGGGCCGATTTATGGTGGATCGTTACAGTAATTAAATGGCGCCCAACGTGGGGCCTCAGCTAATACATTGTAAATGAAATATAATTTATGGGAACAGCTTTCATCAGTTCCTTTGTAATGCTGAGGTCATGTACAGAAAACAAATTTCTGTTGAGAATTATAGTTCTGGAATATTTATCGTAATTATGACTCTAGGTGTTTGTTTTCTGTTTTGTTCCACCGCTGTATATGTGGAATTTTTTTTTTATTTTTACCTTCCTCTGTGTTTTGCATTTTGTATTGTAGATTTGTTGTATTTGATTCAATGTCGGATTCATCCTCGTACATATTGTATATTCACATTATTTGATAAACTGAAAATGGAATATTTTTTATTTGGAGATTTACAGATTTGAAACTATGTTTTGATTTTGTACTCCAGATAAGGTTCTATTTAATTTAACATATTCTTATGATGACGTTACAATATAGTTTTAATTTTATGCCCATGATTAGGTTTTTGTCCTTCACCGAGTAGTGATAAGTTTATTTTTACTTAACTGATTGTTCTAATATATTGTGATTACATTTTATGTGATTTTTGAAAATTTGTTTTGACAAATTTTTCGGAAATTTTTATTAGTTTGACTTTTACACAACATCCTGTTTGGGAAATTAAATGACTACAATAAGAAGCACCGAAAATCTGTTGGCTGTCGATTTGGACGCCCCAGTTAATACCTCATTCACGGTTGATATGGGCAATCCAAGAGGGACGGCGAGGAGACCAATGACCAGGTCGAGATCTAGTCAAGCTAGGCAGGTTGAACAGCAACAACGATTAAATAATGAATCCGGGAATTTTAGTCATGCAAATGAAAATCGAATTCGCGAAATAATTTCTGAATCGTTAACAGATTTACATTCAGAAATTAGATCGACTATATCTACTGAGATAGGGAACTTAATGCAGAACATTAATTTAAATTCAAACACAAGGACCAGACAACCTAATACATCAGATGGAATATCGTCCAGGCAAAATAGACGGGAACCAGCGATGCCCCGGGACAATTCCGAAAAGATTCTGAATATTATTCGTAATTGGCGGTTAACATATTCTGGCAGTAATACTGATATTGCTGTTGATGAATTCATCTACAGAATAAATATCATGACAACCAACACATTAGAGGGTAATTTTGAATTATTGTGCGATTATGCACATATGCTCTTTGAGGGGAAGGCCTTACAGTGGTTCTGGCGTTTCCACAAACAGAACGAAAACTTCAACTGGAACAGGTTGTCAGATTCATTGAAAACGCAATATAAAGACTTTTATAATGATTTTGATGTGAAAGATGACATAAGGCGTCGTAGCCAACGACCCAATGAAAGTTTTGATAGTTTTTACGATGCAATAATGGTATTATCGGACAAACTTCGCTCGCCTTTTTCTGATGAGGAGCTGTGCGAAATCATGGTTCGAAATTTGAAAGCGGAAATAAGACATGAACTACTTCATTTAGATATATTTACTGTTTCGGATTTAAGAAAAGCCGTTGGAAAACATGAGAAATTTGTAAGGGATCATCAAGGGTCAGGTAGATTACGTAGTTATCAAAGCAGAGCTTGTGTCGCGGTATTAGAAGATGATCCAGAAGACGTGGATTGTGATACTAGTAACTTGGAAATGTGTGAGTTAAGGAGAACAATTATTTGTTGGAATTGTAATGAGAGTGGACATGGTTATAAAGATTGTTCGAAAGATAAGACAGTTTTTTGCTATGGATGTGGAAAGAAAGATACGTATCGCCCGAATTGCTCAATATGCGGAGGACAGGGAAACTCCAAGAAGGATGTCCCTCAGCAGAGAAGAGGACATCCAGTGACACATCTGCGAAAGTAAATGTTAACGATTATTATTGCCAAGACAAAGATCTTTTTGAAATTGAACGGACAAATTCTACAAGTGGCAAAGATGCGTTTTTACCAGTTGCCAGTTTAAAAACAAAAGTACATAAAAATTCATCTAGGAATGTGAAAAGGATGAATGTTTTTTGGAAGAAATTAAAAGTTTTTAGAAAGTATAAGATTTCATCTATTGCGATGAAAGAATTCGATACAAGGCCTTATTTACATTTGATGATTGATGAAAAATTGTATTTCGCGCTGATGGACAGCGGCGCAAACAAGAGTGTTATTGAAGGACATTGTGACGGGGAGGCAGGGTATCTATCATGCCAAGGACATTTGGATATAACCAGGACACAATATTTTTTTTTTTTTTTTTTTTTTTTTAAGCATGCAATGGTTTGTAACTACTGTTTCTAAAAATACTGTATTTATTGAATTATGAAACTACAATCATTGAAATTTAAGTTTTGTGGTGACAGAGAAAATTTTTATTTTTGAGGAGTCGAGAAAAATTCTGAAGTCGAAAAGAAGTAACAAAAAAATTATAAACGCGATTCTGTTCGGAAAGATTTTATAAAAATAGATAGAATATCGTGAGAGAAACGGCAACGGATTACAGACAATATTGAGCAGGAAGTTCCAAAGCGGAATTATTAGAAAAGGGATTACAATTTCGTTCCCTTCCTTCTTGGATATTACTCAAAAACCCGTTAAATGGTGTCTGAGGGATTATAAGCTCCATCAATCAACACAATTCATGTTGCTGCAACAGACGGCAGAATCCAGCTTCCAATTATGCCTCAATCCAACTTATGCCATTACCTATTAATACTATTGAACAAACTCTTTCTTGGATGTTACCAGAACGTATCATTGGTCTAAATCAAGACAGCATCCCCATCTGAATTTCATTAAATTACAACTATTGAATTACATAATCTAACCATTGAAGACGTCTTCGTAATCGCAATTAATATTCATTAGAAATAAGTATTTTTTTTTTTTTGTACATAACTTCGGATCAATGAGCAATACAAATTAACTAATTTCAATAACTTAGCTGTATAAAGCAAATGGAATCAACAACCTCAGTCAACAGGCCTGTGGACAGCGGAGGAAATTGTGGTGAGTCCAAAATAATTTACTAAATTTGTATTTGCTCATGATTCCCTTTGATATTATATGTTTTATTGTCATTACAACTATTTTTTTTTGTTGTTCCCGATTATTTAACGTAATTTTAAATTTAATTATTAAACCTTTTTACCTATAGTGCTAGTTTTTTCTTTAACACTTAAAAATATACCATTACTATTGATAAATATTATTAACGTAATTATATATCCTATTTGAGTCATTAAATGTTTGTAAATATGTTCTTTTAAACAGTGGCTATTAATTCACGAAAGGTGAAGGAGGGACCGTAATCTAAGGGTAATATGAGGGCTGGTGATTAAATAAGTAATATCAGCGTGGTAGGGCGGGTGAACATATTAAAAGATGCAATGAACATCTACTGCATACACTTATTGTAACGTCACATTTCCATTTCTACATTCTTTTTTTTTTTTTGAAAAGAGCTACCTTATTTTTCTTTGCTGCTAACGCATCCGAACTATTTCTTATGGAAAGAACCGCCCCATGACTGAGCACGGCCGGGGCCACGAGGTAGCCACTTTCATAAGAACTAGGGCCGATTTATGGTGGATCGTTACAGGCCTTACCAACGAACAACAATTCATATTCATATATAAGATAATTTCTTAGTATGTTCGGATGTTTGTATGTATGTCCTATTCTTTTCACAACTTTCTGAAGCCATCTGATGACATAGGAAATTTGTCATACTTAAAGTACTTTCTCTGCGGAAGACCGTAATGAAGTCAGATTTTTGATTTTCGGTCTATGGGACCGACTTTTTAACTAGTATAACTAAAAAGATCTGATTACATAGGGGAATGGGGAACTTTGGGCCCCACTAGGCACGACTAGGCACCGTCGGATTGAGCTGAAAAATTAGGACATGATTTCTTACACCAAACCTCAAATTTTAAGCAGCGCACACAATTAAATTTCAAAAAAAAAAATTCCCATACAAAATGCGACCAGTCTAGTGTGTAATGTTGAATTGCAGCGCAAGGTGCCGTGTCCCTTTTAAAGGACACCCGATTCCGGGATAACTATAGGTTGTAGGAAAAAAAGTTATATTATGAAAAATACTTAGAAACCCATAAATATTTAAGACCCGATAAAAAATTAAGTTTTAAAGAAAAAAAAATTGCGGCGCTATCTGGGATAATATGGAGAACTTTGGGCTCCACTCGGCACGACCGATTCCGGGATAACTATAGGTTGTAGAAAAAAAAGTTATATAATAAAAAATACTTAGAAACCCATGAATATTTAAGATCCGAAAAAAAATTAAGTTTTCAAGAAAAAAAAAAAATTGCGGCGCTATCTGGGATAATATGGAGAACTTTGGGCTCCACCCGGCACGACTGGGCACCGTCGGATTGAGCTGAAAAATTAGGACATGATTTCTTACACCAAACCTCATATTTGAAGCAGCGCACACAATCAAATTAAAAAAAAAAAAAATTTCCCATACAAGATGCGACCAGTCTAGTAAGCATACTTGTTGCAATACCTTTGAGACTTCAATTTAGTGTAAAAAGTAAACAAGCAAGTCTGGACGAACTGAAATATGGTAAATTTATATTTCATAAGACAAGATGAGGATGAACTCAAATATAGTGCGTTCCGTCTTAGAATGTAAGAAATTTATGTTTATATTGACTATGTTTAAACTCAATTTTAATACCATCAAACCCAAAAAAAGATCCATTTAGTTGTACATGTAAGAAAATTCTTGCTAATTTCAAGAAAGCATACTCATTTTTAGTTCCTTTGTGACTTCAATTAAGATCAACTATACTAAATTGCACTATGCATTAACATAAATCGTACTTAAAGGTAGTTTAATTTGCATTAATAAAGGGAAAATGCGAACTTCAATTTTGCTTTGTAGTAAGTCACATTTTCTCTTTTGATTACGATGCAAACTTCAGTGATTGCCGTGTGTACTTATTTCAAGTCAATTTGTGGTAGAATTCAGGAAATATATCGAATATCGATAGTAAAATGTAAGAAGTGCGTATTAAGGAGAACATCATTTCGCCTTATTTTAAATATTTTGTACTCAAATTTTATCAAAAAAAAACTACGAATGAATAAGTGCATACTTTCTTATTGACACATAATACTTGCTTTTAGTATATGTCGACTTACATTCAGTAACTTTTACTCATTTATATTCCAAGAATATTTGAATGTAGTTACAACTTTAATGAAATAAAGTATGAAATGAATTCAATCTGTATAACCGTAATACTTGACTCCGAATTGATGGTCACTCTTACTCAATTTTAGTAAATATTTCCTTAAAATGAGTACATGTTTCTCCTAGTGCATACTTATTTGTAATACCATTTTACTACTTTTGATTCAAAATGTGTTCAGAAATAAACCGTGTTGTACTCAAAACAAAGAAATGTGTACTATATTTTAGTTCGCATTTTAGACTTATATGAAAGAAATTTGCAAACTCAATTTGAGTACTGAGTTACTTGGCGCCATATGAAGACTCATTTTACTCAATTCTAGTTCAATTTTACTTCAATTTAGTTCACTTTTTTCTGAGTGGATTGACTTCAAGAGTGAAAATTTCGAACAGTTCCGTCCAATTTTAAGGGGCAATGGGAGGAAATTGCTAACAAACTAAATTCCTTTGGACCGCCGTTAAGAGACAGTGATAGTTGGCAAAAGGTAAATACAGTAACAAACTAACTCGTTACGTTTTAATAATACAAAATGTATTTTTAGGTTTGGAGAGATTTAAAATTTAAAGAAAAAAAAATTCTTGCAAGTAAAGTAGAGTGTAATGCAACAGGCGGCGGGCGATATAGAAGAAGAAACTGTGGCCAACATGCTCCAATTTGAAAAACAATTAAATCCAGAAGGCGCTGTACAGGGAGTTAGTAGTGTCTTCCAAGAAGAGGAATGTGCGTTGCTTGTGGAAATAGAGGAACACAATGCAGAGGAAATAGAAGATTTGAATTTGGACGTAGTCATGGAGGAAGAACCATCAACAAGTATGAGTGCTCAAAAGAAAAGGTACTGGCAGACATATCCAACACCTTAACGTCCGTAAAAACGAACATCAAAGACTGCTCCCGGTACCAAAGAAAGCTTGTGGAAGTAGAAGAAACAAAATTAAAATTGATGGAAAGATGAGACAAAAGAGAGGAAAGTTTGTTTCAAAAAGAAATGCAAATCAAAAGTTTGAAACTACTAATAAAAGAAAAGGAGCTTGAGAACCTAGAAAAATTATTATTATTATAATTAATGAAGTGCATTTTTTTGTTTTTTACTTAGTTTTAAGCCACATATATTAAAAATGAAATGAAGACTGAATTGAACTTAAAGAAAACTAGTTTTAATTTGATCTCTAATTTCTGAGGCTGAGGGTATTTTCTGCATTTTTCGTTTATAATTTTTGAACCATATTCAATGCATGTTGTGAAGTCCAGCGCAAACATTGCCAATTTTAGTTGCTTTAGTGGGCGTATAATGCAGCTGGCTGGCCCCGAGCAAGCAACGAAACCGGTTTTTTAATACACCGATGGTCCGTTCCACTATATTTCTCGCCTTAGCATGCTTTGCACTTCTCTCTTCAGCGGACCGATATGGCGTCAAAAGATGCGGCTCAAGAGGATAACCTGCATCGCCTGTAAGATAATTATATTTACATTATGTGATTCAGATTGAAATGCATTTTTTTTTTACCAAGAAGCCAACAGTTACGGTCACCGGCATTATAACGATCTCTTCGCAATACTGACGTTCCAAATTAAGGAATCATGGGCTGAACCTGCATACCGAGCATCTAAAAACCGTATACGCATTCTGTGATCACAAATCTACGAATGAAGTATGTATAATAATGAAAAAGTAATTGAAACTTTTATTAATACTTACAACCATAGCATTTAAACTAAAAAATCCTTTGCGGTTATAGTAAAGATTCTGGTCTTCTCTATTTGGAGCTTAAATTTTGATGTGGGTTCCATCCACACAGCCAATAACACCAGGAAATCCTGTTTTATTAATAAAATCTATTTTTGCTTCCGATTTTTCATCATCAGTCATTTCTAATATAATCCATTGTGGACAAATGACCCTTTCTAATGCATTCAGGGTTTCGGCCTAAAACTTGCAAACTGATGGCTGCGACAGTCCAATTTGAAAGTCATTGCCTACACTTAGCTGGTAAGATCCCTGTCCTAAGAACCTCAATGTTGCTGCTAACTTAATTTTGACTGAAACAGGTGTTGACCTGAGATCACTTTTCATTATTGGAACAATTTCTTCCAGCACATAATTAAATGCATCCTTATTAAGGCGAAAGTAGTTCTCGAATCTAAAAAAATAAAAAAGTTGGATGACGCCCAGCAGTAAACACAAATTTGGATTTTAACACTTACTGTAAACTGTAACTTTCGGAAATTACTGTGCGCTTTTCCTGGCCATCAGAACACTTCAGCGTTTAAGTGATGACGCCGTTGAAAAGAATACTATGGCTTCTAAAATATTGAAAAATAAAGTCTATGTTGATGATGTGTTGTCTGGAGGACATAATATAGATGAAGCCAAAACTAAGCAACAGCAACTGATCGAAACTCTTTCTTCGGCTGCTCTTCCTTTAAAGAAAATAACAGCTAATAATAAGAGTTTGCTAGCACGAATTGCCCGGGAGGATCTTCTCTGAATTTTGTCTATTCGAGTACTGCAAAGACCTTGGGTATTCGGTGGAACGCCATGTCCGACGTATTTTATTATGTTATTGGTCAACTCGATTTAATACCAACTTCGTCAAAACGACAAGTCCTGTCAGTGATTGCGCGGCTGTTTGACCAACTTGGTTGGTTGGGACCTACAGTTATATTGGCAAAACTATTAATGCAGCAACTATGGGAGGAAAAAGTTGACTGGGATGAAGCTATCTCACCGCATTTGCTATTAAAATGGACATCCTTTTGTGAAAACTTGTCCCATATCCACACTTTAAATTAGAATTATGTGGTGCCGTATTGCTGGCCAATTTAGTTAAAACAGTTCCTCAAACATTGAATTATGATTATGAACTCTATTTCTCGACTGATTCAACAATCGTGCTTGGTTGGCTTCAAAAATCACCACAAACTTTGAAAACTTTTGTCGCCAATCGCGTTACGGAAATTCTTAGCCTTTCCAGTAAAACTATGTGGAAGCATGTGAGTACAGAGGACAACCCCGCTGACTTGGGTACCCGTGGATGTTCTCCTCAAGACCTAAATAACCACAACTTGTGGTGGTATGGGCCAACCTGGCTGCAAGAACCTCAAGAAGCGTGGCCACAACCGCGGTCGTTCAATCCTACCGATATGGAGATGAAAAAGGTGTCTACATTTCACTTATCGATGACTGATGATATCATCAACAAAAATGGTTTATTCCGGGTGCGTGGAAGACTGGAGAATGCTGGCTTAAGCTACGAAGAGAGACATCCAGTAATCCTTCATGAAAAATCGCATTTATCGGGACTAATTTTCAGATAATCTCACCACATTTTAATGCATGCAGAATACAACATCATGCTTAGAGCCATTAGACAAGGATTTTACATACCAAGGCTCAAAAATCTAATTCGAAAGTGCATTCGAGACGGCAAACCTTGCACTATATATAAACGAAAGTTTCAATATCAAGTCATGGCAGCTCTTCCTCCTGAACGTGTGAACATCTCTTTGCCCTTCACTTATGCAGGAGGTGACTTCACTGGGCCTTTTAGTTTAAAAGCCACCACTTTAAGAAACGCTACAATTATAAAAGGATATACAGCAGTTTTGTTTGCTTCTCTACGCGAGCAGTTCACTTAGAAGTGTGCTCAGATTTATCGTCAGATGCGTTCCTGGCTGCATTTACTTGTTTTACCGGACGTCGAGGATTCCCGAAAACTATGTCATCCGGTAACGGTCGCAACTTCGTGGGAGCAAGCTATAAACTGCTTAAAGAGCATAACGTGTTTCTCAAAAACGCTGAAAAATGTCTTGTTGAGAAATACAGTACACATGGTTTTTCATGGCCACTTATACCACCTCATGCTCCCACATGAGAGGTCTTTGGGAGGCAGCTGTTAAGAGTACAAAGCAAATTCGACATTCACATTTGAAGAATTCAGCACAATTTTAATTAGAATCGAGTCTATTTTGAACTCCAGACCAATATCTCCATAGTCTGAGAGCCCTTCAGAGTTGTTGCCATTAACCCCAGGCCACTTTTTAAGGGGTGCTCCCCTCATTGTTCTTCCTGAAGCACCTATTGAACCACTAGGTAAAAACATATCATATCTTATTCGTTGGCAAAGACTCAAAGCCATTCAACACATATTTAGTCATAGTCATTCAACACATATTTAGTCAACGATGGAAAACGGAATACATCACCGAGCTCGAGAGAAGATATAAATGGAAAACTACGAGAGACAACGTCCAGGAAAACGATTTTGTCATCATTAAGGACGATTCTCTGCTCCCTACAAAGTGGCGTTGCGGCCGTCTAACTAAAGTATTTCATGGGAAAGATAATCATGTTCGTGTAGCTGAAATAAAAACCCTAAATGGCACTATTGTACGTCCAATTGTCAAAATTTGCATTTTACCAACTGCACAATTTAAACTGATTCAAGGAGCCATCACTCGTTCTACATATGAAAATTGATCGCTTGTTTTAGAAATTACTATTTGTTAGCGTACTTGTCTTTCTTTCTCTCTTTCACTTTCTCAACGGTAGAACTGCTGCCGTGGATCCCGATACTTTCTACGCAATACCAAACTGAGCGTTGTACATATGGAACTATTGATGACATTTGAAGAGCATAACTGATGCGCTATCCAACTACATGCGATAATTGAAACTACAACCTGTGGATTTACCCATGACAAACTGGAATTGTTGCGTGTTCCTCCAAGCTTTCCCCGCCAGAATGTTGAACGCTCCGTCCAACAAGAGTTAAACTGTATAAGTTATTATTATTATCTTTTGACGTTTTTCTTTCATTCCTATATGTTCTCATTTTATATCGATCACTTTCTAACATCAATATGTTCACATGTATGTCTTTGCCGCCTGAAGCATTAGTTTTGAGTTTTTATTACTTCTTGTAACATCATTAAAGACGGTCCATCTGTGACCCAAATCTTTGGAAATACAATTTAAGTTGTACTAATTTTCTTAATAAGCAACATCAGCCCTCCTTATCTTAAGGAGAAGTCCTAATCAACTCTTTTAGACGTTGCAGTATAAATTGCAATTTTCTAAGAAACCCACATGTAATATTAAGACAAAAAAGTTCCAAAAATGTAAAATCATTGTTGGGGTAGAGTGTATTATGGCACACAAAAAATTTTTGGAACAGCTTGATCGCGCATAACTGAATTTAAGAATCAATGCATGATTGAGTCATCTTTTTAAAATAAATTTAACCAAAAAAAATAAGGGAACCGATGTGTGTCTTTGAATTTATGTACTGCAAGGATTCCCCTGATTGCCGTTTGATTTCAAATGGTTACAGTTTCCAGTTCGGTTTGAATTTTCGATGACAATCAATTAAGCTGAAGGACAGTCTATGTTCACGTGATTCACATATGGTTCACCTACACGCGTCATATTATCAAAAGCGTTGTAATAAATTCCTATCCTTAAAAATATATGATAATTTAATAAACATTTTACTCTTGTTAAGTTCCGATGAGAATATCAAAAGAAACTAACGCACCCGAAGATTTATTCCATCCAAAAGTTACTTGAAGTAAATACTTCTATAGGCGGAACGAAGTCTGCCCGACCAGCTAGTATAGTTTTATTAATATACAGTCGAGTACGGTTAATGCGAACTCCCAGGGACTAGGCATTCGAGTTCGTTATATGCGAAGTTCGTTATATCCGAGGTATAAAAACATAGACTTAAAATAATTTTTATTATTTTTTATTAGTTTTATCCAGTTATTAACCAGTATTTTATTACAATAAAAAATGAGGTCAATCAACTTTAAAATAAATCAAACAAATCTTCAGAAATAAAACAACGGAATAACATTTCAGTATGTGTTTGAAAGAAATTGCGTTACCGTTGCTGAAATAATTAAAAACATTGTAGGGAGTTCGTTATAACCGTCAAAATATGTATGAAAACTGGAAAATGGGACAACAAATATTGTTCGTTTTATGTAAAGTTCGCTATAACAGTAAAGATTTATATGAAGAAATGTAGCAAAACCGTTGGGACCAGAAAAAGCGTTTGTTATAACTAAAAGTTCGTTATAAACAAACTCGACTAATGTAGAAAAAACTATAGACTTACGTCCTTATTTATAAAAAATTTCTAAAGAGGATATCTCTGTGAGCATTCGAAGTGAACAGACGTTAATTTTGGTGCGCATTGTGTGATTAGTTGGTGACGACAACTCGTTTTACTGGTGCAATTGTGTTTTTCAATTGCCTGTTAATAAGTCTGTTGTGTCTCGGCATAACAGACCGGTCAACGTACGTGAGTTTCGCGTGTGTTTGTTGCTTTTTGGGCAGCGGCAAGTTGGTTTGCAATTTGTAAACAACTTTGCTATTGGACCTGCTATAGTGCGTACGGTACTTAGCGGAGCGGTAAGTAGAGTTTTTGTGTCTTTTCGGTCCGGTGTTGTTAGTGTGTTTAGTGTACGCGTTTCTATCACCGAAACCCTAGTTGGCGAGGCAGTATGCCGGTTGTCAACAGTGGGAAGTTGATGGAGGTGAAGAAATCCATTGACATCGACAAGCCCAAGGTTGATGATAAGGCGTCCACTGCGAAGCGGGCGAAGATGGGGAGAAGGCCTCATCTGTGAGCGATCTGCGGCCAGTAGTGGCTGATGACGCAAGCAGTGGGCTTGATAGCGACGTGTCAGTGTCGTCGAGGAGGGCTACGAGAGCCAAAGTGAGGCTCAGGAGAGGCGCAGTGGGTGGTTCTGTGCCAACAGTTGTTGGCGCAACGCCCGCTGCTGCTAGTAGTGCAGGTGTTAGTGGTGGTGGCCTTATGCCGCCACCGGCACCGTTGTTGCTGGCGCCTACACGGCGCACGACTTTTGTGACCTCGGCAGAAACTACTGTCGAGAAGATGAAGGAGATTTCGCGGCGTATGCTGCACTCCGTGGTGGCTCGCGACTGCGGCCAGGAATTTGTCAAGGAGATGCTTAATTGCTCTGCGGAGTATGAAGCTCTCCTGATGGCACTTGTTGCTTAAAACGAGCGTTTTAGAGGGCGTTGTGAGGCCCTAGAAGCCGGCGTTGGCCTTGGTGCCGCTCGACCCGCGGGTCCCACCGCGGCGGCAGTACCCGTGGTTCCAGCTGCAGTGGCGACTGCCCCTGTAGCTGTGACCGCGGCAAGCTGTTCGTCTTCCGAGTGGACCCTTACGAAGCCCGTGGAAACATGGTTCTTGGTAGTGCGTGGCCGTGATAAGGCCATGTCCTCCAAGGACGTGGTTAGTAAAGTGATGCAGGAGGTGGGTCCCACGCTTGGAGTGCGGGTCCATCAAGTTAAGGCGATCAGTGGAGGGGGTGCTATTATACGCACTCCCTCAGCCGCTGAGCGCGCAAAAGTTGCCCAGAACAAGAAGTTCGGGGAGGTGGGTCTTGACATTTCGGTCAATGACAAGTTGGGTCCACGAGTGATTGTCCAAGACGTTCACTCGAAGATCACCCCTGACGAGTTCATGGGTGAACTCTACGAGTTGAACTTCAAGGGGAAGATCACTCGGGAGACTTTTGGGTCGAGTATCCGCATCGTTGGGCGGCCCTGGAATGAGACCAAAAATAGCACGGTCAATGTCGTGCTGGAAGGGCGTGGTAATACCATGTCCCTCCTGCTGGCATCTGAACGGTGCTATATTAAGTGGTTTTCATACCGAGTCCGTCCTTTCGATGAGGTGCCGCACTGCTTTAGGTGCTTGTCCTTTGACCACTGGGCAAGGAATTGTCGTGTGGCTGCAGATGTCTGTCGTCACTGCGGACAGTCAGGGCACAAGGCGAGAAGGTGTGATTTCCCACCTAATTGGCGGAATTGTGCATTTAAGGGGATGCCTGCGGGACATTTAATGCTCTCGGAGGCGTGCCCTGTGTACAGAGCAATGGTTGCCCGCGTGAAGGCGCGACATTAAAATGGCTGTACGACTTGTACAGCTTAACTGTCAGGGTGCCTATTCGGCCATGTGTGGCCTCGGTCAATACTTGTCTGAGAATGGTATCAGTTTTGCTCTGGTTCAGGAACCTTACGTCTCTCACGGAGGCGTAAGGGGTCTGCCCGCAACAATGCGTGCATTCCCTGATACTAGAGGAAATTCTGCCGTTATTGTCAACAATGTTGATTTCGAGTGCTTGCTAGTGAGCCAGTCCCCATATGGGGTCTGTGTCTCTGTGGAAGGAAATTTCGGTAGGGTCTATCTCGCTAGCCTTTACTGTAAATTTAGTGAGCCTTTGGATCCATATTTGGATTACGCGGACTCGGTGCTACTACTTGCGAGTAGCCATCCGTTGTGCCTCGTGTTGGATGCGAACGCATCATCCCCGATGTGGTTCAGTAAGATGCCCTGGCAATCGTCTGGGCATCAGAACCTAATACGGGGAGAGATGCTATGTGAGTGGATAATTCCGAGAGGCCTGAATGTGGCTAAAGAACCGAGCGAGTGGTTTACCTTTCATGGTCCAAATGGCGCGAGTGATATTGATTTGACCTTGGTCAATGATGTATTGCTCGCCAGATTTAGCATTAGGTGGTCTGTCAACGCGGCAGCCGGTGTGAGTGATCACAATATCATTGATATTGTCCTTACAAACACCTCAGCTGACCGCGGCAGTATCGTAGATTTGATGCGCTGGCGAACCAGTGACATCAATTGGGACGTATACGGAGACTGCATTGCAGCCTCTATTGCCGACGTACCCCTTGAGGTTTTTCGTAGGATGACCTTAGATGAGCAAGTTGAATGTGTGAATGAGATTGTGCATGGTGTGAATGATAGTCTTTTTGAGAGGAGCCGCAAGGTGAATCACAAAAGGCTTAGGTGGTGGACGCGTGAGTTGTGTCTGAAGCGACGGGAAGTCAGGCGTCTCCGGAAGCGATTCCAGAGGGGTCGACGGAACGAAGTGGATGACTTAGGCCAACTTAGGGACGCCTATAGGCGTTCTTTGCGTGAGTATACAAATTTAATTGAGCGTGTGAAAGAGTATGATTGGCGTGTGTTTGTTCAGCGGCATAAGGATGATCCCTGGGGTCATGCTTACCGCATTTGTAGGAGAAGAGGCAGAAATGTGGACTTGTCTGGAATAAAGGTCGGTGATACCGTCCTGACTTCCTGGCAAGAATGTGTGAATGTTTTCATGAATGAGTTCTTTCCGAGGATGGATGTTGTACCCCCTCCACTTGTGGAGGTTAGGGGTAGACCTCCTGAATTGGAAAGATGGGAGATTGATGTGAGTGTTGCGCGTGTGCGTTCTAGAAGATCTCCCGGTATGGATGGGATAACTGGAGAGATGTGTAAAAGCATCTGGAAAGCTATCCCGGAGTACTTAGAGTGTCTTCTAGCTCGCTGTGTGAATGAGGGCTATTTTCCGAGTTATTGGAAAATGGCTAGAGTTGTTGTTCTCCTTAAGTCCCCCGATAAGGTCAGGAGTAATCCTAGATCCTATAGGGGCATCAGCCTCCTTCCGGTACTTGCAAAAGTGCTGGAAAGGATAATGGTGAATCGGCTTGAGGAGATAGTGAGTGATTCCATGTGTCCGTGGCAGTTTGGCTTCAAACGAGGTCGAAGTGTTGAAGATGCCTGGATGTATGTCAAAGGTTGTGTCTCTGACTCAACCTGTAAGTATGTGTTAGGAGTTTTTGTGGATTTTAAGGGAGCGTTTGATTACCTAAGTTGGCCTAGTGTGTTTGAGAGATTGAGTGAACTTGGTTGTCAGGAATTGGAGCTCTGGATGAGTTACTTTTCTGGCAGGCGTGCATGTGTTGTGGGTGTTAATGACACTGTGTGTTTGGATGTGGTGCGTGGCTGTCCGCAGGGTTCAATATGTGGTCCATTTATATGGAATCTCATGTTGGACCCGCTATTGCGAGAGTTAGGCACAGAGTGTAAGGTTTGTGCGTATGCTGATGACTTGCTCATCATGGTTGAGGCCCAGTCTCGCTCTGCTGTGGAGGAGCTGGCTAGGAGATTTTTGAGCAGCGTCCTCGAATGGGGTAGGAGAGTAGGAGTTAGCGTGGCAATGGACAATACCGAGATGATGTTGCTGAAAGGCAAGTTGTCTGCGGGTCGGCCTCCGGTTGTCACAGTGGGTGGGGTTTCGCTCAAATATTCTACTTCGGTAAAATATTTGGGCGTGACGGTGAGTGAAAGGGTCAATTTCCTTCCACATTTGGATAGGGTTAAGACCAAGTTGACTGGTCTGGTAGGGCAAATCCGCCGGGTGATGAGATCTGACTGGGGTCTGAGCAGGCGTGCTGTACGTACCATTTATGCTGGCTTATTCGTGGCATGTGCCACTTATGGCCGTAGAAAGATCTTGGCATGCCAGCGAGTCGTTCTGCTGGCGTGTTTACCCGTGTGCCGCACAGTGTCCACGGATGCTCTGCAGGTGCTAATGGGTGCCCCTCCACTTGATCTCGAATGTATTCGCCTCGGCGTTTACTTCAAGGTCCGGAGGGGTTTGGCCTTGCAGTCCGAAGATTGGTTGCATGATGCTCCAATCAGTAGTGTCAACAAGTGTAAAGGGCTCCTGATTGACTGCGTCAACTTCAGGTGGCAACCTCGATGGGACATCAGCGCTAATGGGCGTACGACGCACAGTGGCACCGCCCCATACATTTCTTGGAAAAAAATAGAAGGAGTGGTCGTGCAGCAATGACATTTTGCAGAAACACTTCTCTGAGCTAAATTAAGAAATTTTGAAAAAATCTTGGAAAACCGCCTACTGCCACACTTACCTCCCATATAACTGCACTTGCCAAAATTTTTAGTTTTGGACCTAAGGACTCGAAATACTCGGTACACTACTTAATTGAGTTCTCCTTATGAAAAAAAATTAAACATATTGGGGATGCCACGCCTACTTTAGATTTTACGCCCATTGAAAGTTGTAGATTTTAGGTGTTTTTCTTTCCTGTCTAAAACCATATAAAAATTTCATATAAGTTAAAAAATTTAATTTTTATTCAAAAGTTAAACATGTGTTGTCTCCATACAAAAGAAGAGAATATCCCCAACAACCCTCCGCGAAAGATATAGCCTTCAAATACACCGAAAATATCCCACAAATGCATGCATTAAAATCGATGTTACTGATATGGTCGGTAGTTGGCGGTAAATTTTTTTTTCTTAATTGAAAGTACAGACCCGGGCCTTTCATTTTTTTATAGTTAGAGGGCTAAGCAAGGCAAAGCACATAAAGTTTTTTTCCACCAAAATGTGAAAAGTTGATATTTTTCAGTATAATTTTTGATAAATTATAATAATTAGTTTACTTTTCCAATTTTAATAATTTTTTTTTTATAATAAAGTAAGTGCTATATTTTCATTAAAAAATAAAACAAAAGCCATATATAAACTTACACACAAAAAAAGTTCTTTAATTGGACAATAATTGTTATCTAATTTCATTGAATAAATTTCGGTTGACTTCTGTTAGTTTTTTTAACTACAAAATTTCACTTTTCATAAAAAACGTTGGTGAATTATTCTTATCCAAATATTTCTATACAAAACCACATCATTAAAATTTTGAAATTGCAAAGTTGAAAAACACTATTTTTTCCACAGAAATGCCACTGTGCGACGTACCGGTTTATACCGGATGTCAAGTTTGTCAGTGAACATCCGTACTTTGACTTTGGTCTGAGTGCGGGTTATATACTGACTGGCCATGGGTCATTGAATGCATTTTTGCATAAAATGACATTGGCCCCCAGTACGTTTTGTAGCTGTGGAGCAGAGATAGAAGACTGGCTACACGTGTTGTGTGTATGTCCGTTATATCAGGACATTAGAGATTTGGCTAGCATGGGCATTGTAAACGCCCTAGGAGAATTTAGAGTAGGAGGTGTGCTTGCCACGCCTGATTCTTTAGGTAGTTTTAACGTATTCGCTAGGCAAGCTTTCGCACGTCGTAGACGTGCCCTTGCTTTGCGGTGATGTTAAGTTGTACGGCCGTTGTGGTCACGGTGCGAGGGGGCAAACACTGGGAAGAAAGTTTGTCATTGATTTTGCGGTGTCAAGACCTAGCCGAACTTGAACAATCTTGTTCAGCTTGGCTAGCGGCGGTCAACAGTCGGCTTTAGGGGGTACCAGTCCCCTGGCTACAATGGGGCCGAAGTTGGTAGTATCTCGGATACGAAACTGGACCTGTGGTTTATCTGGTACCACAGGTGGCTGGGAGTTCCGGGGTCAGGTTTCCAGATTCCGCCAGTCATCACAGATCCTCGGATCTTAGTGGGGGTGCAGACAGGCCTAGCCTGAATACATGGTTGCAGTTCACCGTCGTCGAGCGGAAGGGGTTTGGAGTTCTCCCCGTCTCCCACCGGTGAGGGTACTGCATGCCTGTAGTGTAGTACCAAACCGTTTACATCTACCCGGGGCGCTGGTATGCAAATATCGGTGCCTGCGGTGTATGTAAAAAAAAATTCCATGTCTGCTCTCAGCGAAAGGCGACCAATCCTGTGAAGTATGGTTCATCAAATCACAAATTGGTAGTAGCTTAACTACGAAACTCCAACCGGTGAGTGTGACCGGTAGCGTGGGGATCAGGAGCCCCGGGACTTAGTCTCCCGCCTGATCGTTGGTTGTAGGCCCCCTTGTGGGAGCATCACGCGGGCTGTGGTTAAAACCGAAATCGCTGGTAGAGTCTTCGGGCTCGGTGTGGAGTTGCATTACAACCGGGTGCTACAGACCCATAGAGTAGCGGAGGTGTGAAGATAGGCCTCACCTTGGCCAAAGGGGGGTATGCTCCATACTAACATACCCAATTTGGTATCTTCTGGCTGGGAGAAAGAACCGACAATTGCGGTAGCTTGCTCCCAAAATTGTCGACTCCTATTCCTTGGTGGTTCAAGCTTGCTTGGGCCACCCCAGGGGGCGTTGGCAATCGCATTGTCATATGCCCAGTGCACCATGGGTAAGGCCTACACGGCGAGACTCATGTAAAACCGTGTGGACTCTGTTATTGGTCGTTATTGACGTACAAAAAAAGCTTTATAATCGGATACGAAACATGTATTTGCACTTATAACAACTACGAACATTATTGTAGCTCAATTTTTCATTATCATGACGACAAAAAGTCGTTAAAGTAAAAATTATACTTTAAACTATTTGTTTGTTAGTTTTAGTCGATCGTGCGTTATATATATATATTTACGTTAAAGTGACTTCACTGATACATCAAATTCGGCTTACGATCAGAAAAGAGTTTTTTTTATTGTTTGATATTTTTGGTCAAATTCAGTGTGTCACGCACTAGGATGACGCGTTTCGAACTCCATGACGAGTTCATCTTCAGATATCATATCTTCAATTATGTCAAACATGTACATGCGAAGTAGATATCAGCCGAAAATGTCCAGCACCAATTATAGTTTGAATTTGACCGTTAATATTCAAACATGAGAAATGGAGGAAATTCTTTCCCCACGATTACCCTTTTTACCACAAAGCTTAAGCTTCTTTACAAGGTTTTTTGTTGGTAAACTAAGATAACTTTACATTTTTCCATGTCAAAGTAAGGCATTTAGATTTAGGCCGTGCCGTGCCAGTGTATTTTAAACTGTCTGTTTGTTAGTTTTAGTCGATCTTGTTTTATATATTAAATTTACGTTAAAGTGTATCAACTGATACATCAAATTCGGCTTACGATCAGAAAATTGTTTTTTTTTATTGTTTGATATTTTTGGTCAAATTCAATGTGTCACACACTACGATGACGCGTTTCGAACTCCATGACGAGTTCATCTTCAGACCCCTTTGTGACGAACTGATGCACAATGGTACATCATCAGCTGTATATATATCTACAATTATGTGAAACATGTACATGCGAAGTAGATATCAGCCGAAAATGTCCAGCACCAATTATAGTTTGAATTTGACAGTTAATATTCGAAACATGAGAAATGGAGGAAATTCTTTCCCCACGATTCCCCTTTTTACCTCAAAGCTTAAGCTTCTTTACAAGGTTTTTTGTTGGTAAACTAAGATTACTGCACATTTTTCCATGTCAAAGTAAGGCATTTAGTTTTAGGCCGTGCCGTGCCAGTGTATTTTAAACTGTTTCTTTGTTAGTTTTAGTCGATCGTGTTTTATATATTAAATTTACGTTAAAGTGTATTAACTGATACATCAAATTCGGCTTACGATCAGAAAAGTGTTTTTTTTATTGTTTGATATTTTTGGTCAAATTCAGTGGATGAAGTGCGGCCAGAAATCACAGAATAACCAAAGTAGTTAGACCAAATTGTGGGATAGTTTAAAGGATACATACTACGGTGGAAATAAACCATGGTCCTACATGTCACGGGCATTGATCTCAGAAAGAAAATTTAATATGAGTTATGTGAGATGCAGGTACTAGCTAGGATATCTTGCATATATGAAGCAAGATCAATGCCTAACAGGGACTAGTAGAGGCTGCTTTCACAGGGAAAAATTCATGTTTTCAGGTTGTAAGGCAACCTGGGTGTAGCGCGTTCGTATTTTTTGTTAGTTTTGGTTATAATTGGTTACTGCTGCAGGTTCAATTGGATCCTGTTTTAAAGAAGAAAGCAGTTCGTTTCTGAGATATGTCATTTTGTGGGATTTTATATTAACTACTTTTGGTTCAGTGTGGTTGCACTCTAGTGGACATTGTCCAAGCTATGTACGTGGATACAACGTATGGCTAAGGTTTGTATATTTAATATATTTTGAATTAAGTGCGAAATGGAAGTTGGTGGTAGAAGACTGAGCAACATCTATACCCGTGAAAGGACTAGCGACAGCATAAGAAGATGTGGAGGGTTTTTGTCGACTATTTTTTTCGATCACGGTATACCTTTCATGAGAAATGCTGATGTACAGTTTGAAAGTGTTATATTTGTATTAAGTCGTTGCATAGTTTGATTATTTTTTCTGTGCTCTGAAAATATTGTGATATAGACATTTACATATGACATTCGTCTCTTGAGGAATTTCCTTCACTCTAACAATCGATAGGTGTCACTGAGTACTTTGAAAACCAAGACAGTTATTTGAAATTGTGGGATGGGTAGTGTAATTACATAAGGACCAATAGGACTAATTACCTTAGTCCTATACCCACGGGTATGAATATATAGGTCTTATATGCGAGAGGGGAACTGGCGTTGTTAGAAATTGTGGGCTAGGTAGGGGATAAACACTAGGGCAGGAGTTAACTCTAGGCCTACTGGCCACAACGCTGATATGGATATATGGATATGGATATATAAGAATTTGGAGAAAGATAGGCAGGTTCTAGTTTAACTGCCGTTCACTTGGGAGATTCATGGTTTAGATTGTGAGACAACCTGAGTGTGGTGCGAATATGTTCGGCTACCGGTTTTGTATTGTTTTTTTTTTATTGATATTGTATTACTGTTGCAGGTTCAAGAGGAACCTGGTTGGGGAAAACAAAGCAGTTCGCCTCCGGGTCGTATTCATAATTTGAAAAGTACAAAGTAGCTGCTTTGGTGCAGTACGGGTTTATTTAAGAGGCTACATGTGACGATACTTCTGATGTATCCCCAATTATGTATAAGTATTTGTTTTGTATTCTTCCTAATCATGGTATCGCGGTGCGAAGAGCCGATCGTGGGGTGCGGCAGAAAGTGCGGGGCGCGTTCAATGTGTCGTTAAATTGTCAGAGCGGAATGTTGAACGAGATCTCCTCGGGAAATTGTGGGAGTAGGATGTAGAATTGCCACAACAGAATGTTGAACGAGATCTTCTCGGGTGTCCAGATGGTTGTCCCGAATCAGTCCACCACACCACACTAGGCAAATCTTTCCGTCCACACACCCATTCCACGAACAAATGGCAGGGTCTGAGATGTGTTGTCCAGGGCAATTGCACAGACCAGACGCATGGTGTTTTGCTCAATAGTCACCTAAACGAAGAAGAATTGCCCTACGCAGACGTTGTGAAATTGGTCGGTCTGGGATCATCACCGGGCTACCATGCGATAATTCCTATATGGTTTTTTTAGAGACCGTATCTTTGGTGCCAGTGGTATCTCCAGCTATAGTTCGGCAAGGACTGCGATATGCGTTCAAAATGTCGACATTCAGGCGTTCTGCAGTTCACCCGATGGTGCTGCGTTCTTCAACGATCCATGAGCCAAGTGAGAGTGGCAAACTTTATCCTCTTTGAACCTTGAGCCGTGGGACCCATGACATCATCCAGTTATCTTTAAGTTGTCTTTAGGAGTAGCATCAAAGGCGTAACCACGCTAAAGACACAACCCCAGCGTGTACAATTCATGCTGTCCAGTAACCCCGGGATGGACGATACGGAGATAGTTCTCATCAAAGGGGGGGAGGAATGTTAGGGTTATATTTTTAGTTCTATTATATTATATTTGGGTAATGGGGAGTGACCAGAAGAGATTCCTTTGTGGCACTGTCCAAGCAGCTAATCCGGGCAATGACTTTAAAGCAATCGCTTAGAAGTTAGCTAGACTTAGGAGGCGAAATGTTGAGTAACCTAATCGGCATGCTACCACCGATGTGTCTTAGGAAGTAGGTAACAGAAGTTATTGAAGCTCAACACAGGCTCTCATAGTGGCTTTGGCAGCCCCAAGAAACTAGGATCGGGCGCAGTGGCCTAATATGCCACTCTCCTTAAACAAAATTTTTATGAAAACACGAAGAACCCCCCCAATTGTTGACGACGCCCGCAAACGATATAAGGACCAAGATTTAAGGATATGCACCTGGAATGTCCGAACTCTACACAAAGGTGGTGCCTCTATCCAACTGGCGGATGTCCTCGACAAATTCATGGCTGACATCACCGCCATACGGGAAATGAGATGGACGGGACAGGTATGCACACGACGAAAGAACTGTGACATCTTTTACAGCTGCCATATTGAAAGATACGAATTTGAATGTGGTTTCATAGTCGGCTAGATACTTCGACACCTGCGCTCTCGGTTTAACCCTGTAAGTGACCGAATAGCCTCCATTCGCATCCTGGCGAAATATTTTTACATTACGCTGATTTGTGTACACGCCCGACAGAAGACAAAGACGATAATATTAAAGATGCATTTTATGAGCGCCTGGAGGAGATAAATGACCTCTGCCCTGCACTTACTTACTTACTCAGCTGGTACTTTTTTGCAATCCCAGTGGATTATATACCGCACGTAGAAAAATATTATAAGCGCCTCGATCTTCTGCGCTTCTTCTCCAATTAGTCGCACCAAGTTCTGTAAGGTTCTCAGTAACATGGCCTTTCCAACGGAGTTTTGGTCGCGCTCTTCTGCGCCGTCCATCGAGTTAATTGTCGAAGACTTTTCGAGCTGGAAGACTTTTACAGCTCGTACAGCTCATGATTCATACGACGCCGGTAGTCTCCGTTAACGACGATGGGCCCGATTCAAGCTCTCTCGACGACCACAACTCCAGCTATACCAGTTACTGGTTCTACCTCTCTTAATGTATGGTTCAGAATCCTGGTTTATGACACAAGCGGATGAATCGGTTCTGGCGGTATTCGAGAAGAATACCAGCTGGTATAGCTGGAGTTTTGGTCGTCGAGAGAGGGCTCTTTCTTTGAATCGCTTGCTTAGTCAGTAGTAGCATTTATTTGCAAGCAGGATTCTTCTTGTTGATGGCGGAGCCTAGGTAGACAAAATTAACTACCACCTCGAAATTATAGTTGTCAACGTTCACACAGTCTCCATAACGTGTGGATTCTTTGTTCGTTGAAACTAATAACTTCGTTTTGACCTCGTTCACCGTTAGGCCCATTTTCGCTGATTCCGTCTGTATACCTGAGAAGGCTGCAGTCACCATTTGCAGTTTTCGACCGATGATGTCAACGTCATCAGCGTACGCGAGTAGCATGTGGCTTTTGTTGAATATAGTGCCACTCGTGTTTACTGAAGCTTTTCTCATTATCATCTTCATAACTATGTGGAAGAGATCGCACGATAGGCCGTCGCCTTGATTTAGGCCTCGTCTGTGGTCAGTTGTTGATTTCCCAGGTCTAAAGCCACACTGATAAGGCCCGATCAGGTTGGATAATACTGGCTTTAGTCTTTCACATAGCACACTCGACAGGACCTAATATGCGATAGGTAAACGGCTGATCCCGCGGTAGTTGTAGCACACACTTGGATCACCTTATTTCAGCACAGGACATAATACGCTTAAATTCCAATAGTCGGGCATGCACTCTTTAAGCCAAACCGTGCGCAGGAGCTGGTGCATCCTCGTTACCAGCTCCTCGCCACCGGACTTGAAGAGCTCCGCCTTCACCTTCGGCGCCGGCTGCGTTGTTGTTTTTCAGCCGCGACATTGCTCTTCTTACCTCGGCTGGACTTGGTGGTGGGCAATCTAAGCCGTCGTCAACAATATCACGTGCGCTGCCTTCTGGAACCAGCAGTTCTCTCTATATGCGCAGCACACTCTGCCCTGCTAACGATAGGAAGGGAAGATGCTCTTGGTTCAGCAGTCGGTAAATTCATTTAATTCATTCATCTACGTGTGATGCGCGGTGCAAATATTGACTCGGATCACCAACTAGTTGCAGCGATTAAAAAAAAACTTAATTTCCCTTTGCACCCCATTAGATTCACAACTAACGACACCTACTTATTTATCGACGAATGCGAACGTCACTGTTTGAGAAGCTCTTACTAGACACGCCGATTGACTCGACTCTTAATACTGCGAAGCTGCTGTCAACAACATTTGAGGGGACCTCAATGAACCTGCGATCTCCCGCATGGTAGTCGCGTGTTCTAACCACTATGCCACGGCCGGCCGGTTGCAGCGATTTAGTAGTGCTAAAAACACTCGTAATCAAACGCAAGGAGCTGGACATCACAAAGCTGCATACCACTCAGATGGCCAATGCCTACTCCAACCACCTCTCTCAATTACTCCAAGCAAACCCCCTTAGTTCTGATGTTCCCGACATACAGTGGCAACATATTGCGAATTCTATGACCACTGCCGCAACGACCGTACTGGGTTATGAAAAACCACGCACAGACAAGCCCTGGTACGATGATGAATGTCGCGTAATGTCTGAGGAAATGGATGCTTCATAGAAGGCAAAACTGCAGCCAATGGTGACGCGTGCGGGGACGGAGCGTTATAAAGAGAAAACGAGGGAGATGAAACGCCTGTTCAGACGGAAAAAGCGTTTGTGGAAGAAAAGAGAGAGCCAGGATATCGGAAACTACAGGGATAGAGGTGAGGCCCGAAAGTTCTACCAAAATGTAAAAAGAAAAGGTTTTGGAACAGGGATCCCCACCTGTAAGGACAGAGACGGAAATCTGGTCACGGACACACAGAGTGTGCTGCAAATATAGAGGGCATGGAGTAGGGGATGGAGTAGACTGTCCACCACCGAGCTAAAACGAGATCAGCACAACAATTGCACAGCTTAAAAATAATAAAGCTGCGGGAGCCGATGGACTGCCGGCACAGATTTTTAAAGCCGGCGGCGATGGCCTGGTAACATGCATGCACCAGCTCATAAACACGATTTGGCTCAGGGAGTGCATGCCGGATGATTGGAATCTGAGTGTCCTTTGTCCCGTGCTTAAGAAAGGCGATTATCGCGGCATTAGCCTTTTACCCATCGCATACAAGGTCCTGTCTAGTGTGTTATGTGAAAGACTAAAACCCATACTGGCGAACCTGATTGGACCAGTAAACAGAAATGGTACCATCTTCAACAAAAGTCACATGTTGCTCGCGTATGCTGATGATATAGATATTATTGGACGTGGATTGCGAGATTTTACTGCGGCTTTTTCAAACATTGAAAAGCAGTCTGAAGTGGGTCTGGTGATAAACGAGGACAAATCCAAGTTATTTGTTTCAACGAACAAAGAGCCCACTCGTCTGGGATGCTGCGTGAACGTTGACAACTATAACTTTGAAGTGGTACATGATTTTGACTACCTTGGCTCGGCCATAAAAAAAAAAATAATAATGTCAGCCTCCAAATCAAAAGAAGGGTATTGATCGCAAACCAATGCTACTATGCGCTAAGCAAGCGATTTAACGACAAAGCGCTCTCTCGAAGAACAAAGACTCAGCTCTGCCAGACTCTGATCCTACCTGTCTTAATCTACAGCGCAGAATCTTGGGTAATGACACAAGCGGATCAATCTATTCTGTGAGTCTTCGAGAGAAAAATACTTCGCAAAATATTTGCACCCATCATCGTGAACGGCGAGTACCGTCGTTGAATGAATCAAGACCGTTCAAATAGACCGAATGCGCTGGCTTGGACACGTTGTACGAATGGACGAAAACGCTCTGGCTCGAAAAGTCTTTGGCAATATACTCGATGAGCGGCGCAGGAGGGGCGACGAAAACTCCGATGGATGGACCAGGTGACGGAACTGTTAAGTAAGCATGGTATGACGAACTATCTACGGAGCGCAAAAGACCGAAGCGCTTGGAATGGTTTTCTACATGCGGCTACTGATAGATGAATTTCTGTTGTTGCTGCCAGTAAAGAAGAAGAAGAAGTTATTAGTATTTACTACTCTATAAGTTAATTATTATTGTTATTAGTACTTAGGACACCAGAAACAACACACAGGGTGTTTCATTTAGAATTGAAAATAGGTGAGTAAGACCTGACTGGGAACTGATACTTTCCAGTAATGAATTATTTGCCCGTCGGCAACGATTGTAAAGGTGCCGCCCGCACCATAAAAGGGCAAACAGTATACTCCAAAAGGAGTACTTAACAAAGGTCCTATCGAGCATGCTATGTGAAAGACTAAAGCCAGTGTTATCCAACCTGATCGGGCCTTATCATTGTGGGTTTAGACCTTGTAAAACAACACCTGACCAGATATTCACAATTTGGCAAATCCTGGAAAAGACCCAACAGATCGACTCGTACCATCTTTTCGTCAACTATAAAGTTGCCTTCGACAGCGCTATACGACAGAAATTACTCGAAGCCATGGCTGAGTTTGGTATTCCAGTGAAGCCGTTACGCCTTTGCGGAATGACACTGACTGACACGAAGTCTTCAGTGAAGATTGGAAAGGACCTTACGAAGCCATTCTATACCAGACGAGGCCTAAAACAAGGCTAAAGCCTATCGTGTGACCTCTTTCTCATAGCAAATGAGATGATAGTGAGGAAAGCTGTAGTAAACAGGAGTGGCACGATATTCCACAAAAGCCACATACTACTCGCGTACGCTGATGAAGTAGATATCTTTTGTCGAAAACTGCGGGATGTGACCCCAGGTATACAGAAGAAATCAGCGAAAATGGGTTTTATGGTGAACGAGGTAAAAACACTGAGAACTGTAATTTCGAGGTGGTAGATAATTTTATCTACCTAGGGTCCGCCATCGGCGCGGTGCCCTAATAAGCCACTCTCCTTAAACAAAATTATTATGAAAACACGAAGAAAAGAAAAACAAGAACCTCCAAATGTTGACGACCCCCGCAAACTATATAATCACCATGATTTAAGGATATGCACCTGGAATGTCCCAACTCTATACAAAAATGGTGCCTGTATCCAACTGGCGGATTTCCTCGACAAATACAAGGCTGACATCACCATACAGGAAATGAGATGGACGGGACAGGGATGCTCACGACGAAAGAACTGTGACATCTTTTCCAGCTGCCATGCAGAAAGACACGAATTTGGATGTGCTTTCATAGTCGGCAAGAGAATTCGACACCTGGTCTCGCGGACCAATTATAACTTTGAGGTGGTAGATTATTTTGTCTACCATGGCTCCGCCGTAAACAAAAATAATAATGTCAGCCTCGAAATCAAATGTCGAGTATTGATCGCAAACCGCAGCTACTATGCGCTAAGCAAGCGATTTAACAACAAAGCGCTCTCTCGAAGAACAAAGATCCAGCTCTACCAGACTCTGGTCCTACCTGTCTTACTCTACAGCGCAGAATCCTGGGTAATGACTCAAGCGGGTCAATCTATTCTGGGAGTCTTCGAGAGAAAACTACTTCGGAAACATTTTTGGACCCATCGTCGTGAACGGCGAGTACCGCCGAATAAATCATGAGCTGTACAACGACATCGACGTAGTCAAGAGAGTTCAAATAGACCGAATGCGCTGGCTTGGACACGTTGTGCGAATGGATGAAAACGCTTCCAGCCTTACGAATGTTATGATCGTACGATTCAATAAAAAAAAAGTGGAAAATTCCACATTATGTAAAAATGGCGTCATATTTAAAAAACTAAAATTCAATATATTAACAAAACACATGCCTACGTTATCCTACACGAAAGTGCGTTTTATGTTAGTTCTTGAAATTTCAAAAGTCTGCGTTTTGTTTAAGATTTAGTAAACGCACTTAATTATTTCATAGCGCTTTAAAAATATATTTTTGTTGGGCAAATTTGTTCCTCTGGTTTTTAACCGCGAGGTAATAAAGACCTACGTTATGTTACTGACATTATGTGACAAAATATCCCATAGATGTGAAATGCTTAAATAATTTTTGCTTAAACCATTGTCCGCTAAATCAACAAGGTAACTAAGAAAAGCATTGGGCATTTTAATTTAATACATTTTTTGCATGAGGAGGAGTACGATTACGATCACGATATTATACCAGATTCGGGTGATTAAATTAATCGTGAGCCACTAAATTTGTGCCGAAATTACTAATAATGTGTAAAAAAAACAATTCGTGTGAAACAAATAAAATTTTTGGTCCACTAAAAATAAAATGAAGGCGTGGAATAAATATATTGCATCCAAGGTGAGAACCGACTAGTGAAGCAATTGGCCGAACTAAACCCTTATCGTACTTCTAACAATTCGAATGCGATGATATTTCGCACAAAATTGTATATTAGAAGAATGTTGAAATTGAGAATCCCGTTCAACGACACCAGTTTTTGAATAAATAAATTCTGGCCTTTTTGAGCCTCTTTAATCAATAATAGAAGAAAAAAATATGCTGAAAACAACTATTTATGAAATTATCGAATGTTGAAAACGAAAAAGAAGAACAAAAAAACGCTAATTTTGTAAAAATTGATCTTGCGAAAAACGAAAATTGCAAAAGATGTTTTGTTATACCTGTATGTGGGAAGCAAAAATTCTAACTTGTGCCTGCTATACAAAGAAATAATTTATCGAAGTGTTTTTTGTTTTAGTTGATTAAATTAAGTGTATTGTAAATTTTTTTGCACAAGTTAAGATGCCATGTCTATTTTATTTTATACTAAAGAACTATTTAAATACTAATGTCTACTTGAGACCAAAAAAATGGGCTGAAAAGAGACATGCTCGAAAATAAACCAAATAGCTTTCAAAATATACAGTTTTTGTGTTTTTTTCTTCGCTAGAGTCTATAATTCATTAAATATGATGTCTCGGACTGGTACGCTAGATTTTTTTCTAAGAATTTCCAAGTGAAATAGGACATCGTCGATTTGACGAAGATTGCCCTTAGTGTGTGTAAAATATGATTACCCTTCTAGGGTAAACTTGCCTACCTTGTCTTCTGCCAGTGTTGTTGGTAAATCCGGATATGGGGTACCGTTGATTACGGTTTTTCTTCCTGGTCTTTTTTCACAAATGCGGCTTTCCTCTTTAGTTAACTCATTTCGTTAGATAACCGTTTTACAAAACCACACCCCCCTCCCACTCTACAGACAATCGAATAAATATCCCGCCGTTGAATATATGGAGTGTAAAAATAAGTGTTGCTTTTTACATATCAATTATAACTTTCATTTAGATTAACAATGTCAAAGTCTACAAAAAAAAGTTCATTAATTGTTGTGGTATACCTAGCAGATCTAGTATACACTTCTGCAACAGAATTGGCGCGAAATTTCAGAAGCATTTTTTTTTACGAAGAAACCTTTTAAATGTAATTATGTTAATATTTCATGATAGCAATATAATGATTTACCAATAATAACTTCGTTCCCAAAAGTATTAGAGCTAGATTTCGTTGCCCGAGACTGTGGGGTTAAAACTCGTAACACAGACATACGCTGATATTCGGGTTCTTGCAGCCACTTAAGCATACGTCGAAAAGTTTCACGGCCTGACTTAAGTTTTGACCAAGGCTTAGGATTACGAAGTAAATCCGACAGTGTGCCTTGAGAGCGGCACAAAACTCGCTGAGCGAAAATTGCTTGAGGTATACTATAGCGCTTAAGTTCCGAAGAAATACACTGGGATAAATCTTTGGTATTTATTTCATCCATGTCAGTGTAAGTTGAAAAAATAACACGATCCCGAGTGCATTGCGTAATATCTGTTTGATCTGATTGAATTACAGGGTTTCCTTTTGAGTTGACACCTGATGTTATATGTGATTTGTTTGAGGATTTTAAAATCAACATTTGTGATCGTTTCTGCGATGTACGCATAAACTGTATACCACTGCCTTCACTCTCTCGTTGTTTTACTCCATCTATATTAGATTTAACTTCAATTTGTCTTGGTAACATTTTCTGAAATTCTTCGTTTTCTTCTTGGTTTGATAAGTCCAGCGTATCTGTGGTTCTGTAGGTATTGCGTTTATAATTATCATTTTCTGTTTGCTGGTTGAAAATAGCTTTTGAAGTAAGTAACGATTGAACATTCGATGGGGCAGATAGACTTCCACTTTCTGCATTATCGCCAAATGATGATAAATTCGATGGCAAATTTATGCCGTCATTTATGCTAATATTGCATTCTTTCGCAGAATCTGGGCTTACATGGTATGTTAGATTTTGAGAACGTAAGTCATTGATGTCATTTAAAGCCTCCGATTTGCAATTAATATCTGAACTATAGCGGTGGAGTGTATGTGAAGAATGGTCAGCAAATGTAATATTAGCGATTGATGAAGTGCAGTTAGCCGCATCAAAAGACACTGATGTTAGATTAAATGATTCTAATGAAGAAGAGTGCCTTCCACTGGCCTTTGGAGAAAGACTTTCTAATTGAACGTGGGTGTTATGTGCTGAATTTTGACTTTGAATTATCTGTTGATTGTTGTAATGACATTTCAACACAATTCCACCCTCTGCAATGTCGGATTCAATAGTGTTAATGTTGTCGATTCGATCACATACATTTATATTTGCACTATAAGAGAACTTGTCCGACATTGTTGATATTGGCGGTAATGGCATTAGCGGAGTCAAAGTAGCATATGCCGGTGATTGGCTGACCCCTTGCTCCGGTAAAATATCTTCACTGGAATTGTTATAAACAGTTCCCAAACTTATATCTGTAGTTCTATTACCTGAATTTGTGGTGCTTATTAACTTTGCATATGATTCATTTTTATTTTCTGTTGTTTGGACAATTACTGATATCTTTTCATTTTTTATTTTGCACTGTGTAAATGACCTGCTGTTATGTGATGGGGATATCTGAGTATTCCCGCGGTTGTTGTTGATTGAACGATCGTCCATAACTTTGGATATTAAATTTTGTTGAGAATTTGTTTGAGTGTCAACCTTCATAAGTGGGAAGGCAAAATATTGGTCGAATCCGCCATTAGTGCTGCAAGGATTTAGTGAATAACAGTTGTCGCAATTTGTGTGTATTTCACCAGGTTGGCGTGATTTAGCGTTTTCCATAATTAGCGTTATTCTATTACTAATGGACGATGTTAAAATAAATTTGTTCTATTATACCTTTTGAGTTAAAATCATGCCTTTTTTAAAAATCATTTAATAGGTTTGATTTCATATTTTGTAGACAGATGCATTACCTCGGTCGATAATGCATGTGGTAGTTAGTAGTGCAATAATGATTTGTTTCCAAACACCATTTTTATTTGTAGAAAGATAATTTTTGGTTTCTAAATAATTGTTTAAAGTCATAGCTATATATGTGAGGATTTCATTACTTCAAAATATGAAAACTTGCACAATAAATAGAAATATTGTTACACAGTATGGTGTTTAATAAAAACAGCACTTATGGATGTTTCCAACTGGAATATGCAATAACGTAACCAATTTTTCAATATTGCGATCAAAAAGTTCATATAATTATAACAATTTAGCAAACTGTAGTTTCTTGTTGAGACTGCGGCTGAATTTGCACTCTGTTATTTAAAGAATAGCTATAATACATGCATTAGCAGTTACATTATTACACGTAACCATTTTGTTGCATCGATTACATGAAATGTGTGACACAATGTTTGCTGGATGAATTTGAACAAAAATTGGTGGACTTATTAATTTAACGATCTGGGCGGTCAAAACTCGTTTTTTTCTACAAAGTATGGCTTTTCGAAGATCTTTTTAACCCCTTAAAAGCCACCAATAGTACAACAACTTTAAAATAAATTTTGTATGAACCCGTCATTGTAACTCAAAATACCAATTGTTTGCATATGTAGGTCATTGAACTTTGGGCCGTTCATATCTGTACATATGCAGACGGCGATTACCGATTACTCGATCGACAAACGATAATGTCAACATTGGCTCTCTTGCGCCATTATGGTTTGTCCGCCGCGCATTAAAGACGTAAAAAAAAAAAGAAGATACAAGAGACACAAAATAGTTAAACTTAAAGAAATTGAAATTAGCAAAGTTGAAACCAAATATATAAGAACATTAAAACAAAACCCAAAAGGAAATTGTCTTAATTTATTGTGGACCTGTGGAGTGTAAGTTCCTGTGGTGTTTTTGAGCCCGGAGTCCCCTGTGACAACAACAAAGTCGGTGCCGGAACCCACAAGTGCGTCCCCTGGGCCGATCAACATATTTCCCCCTGGGAGTCAATTGTGAAGCTGCGGCAAGTGGAAATTTGGGTAAGCGGCTTACCACAACAACAGTGGCAACAACAACATCTTCGCCACAACAACACCAATGATGTAGTTCGATTCCTCTGGTCCGAATTAGGGTAAACCGTCGAGTCCGGCATTATCTCTTTTTTCGATTACCACAGTGTTATTATTGTCTTGAAATGTTTGATTTGTAAAAATATTACCAAAAAAAAACAAAACAAAAATAAAGCTAAGTACAGACGGTTGCCAGAAATAGCAATTTTGTCAAATCTGCTAATGTACCGGCAATGTACTGACATGGACAGTGTTGCCATATAATTAATCACTGCAAATGGTGAAATTAGCAGATGCATAAAATTAGAACATCTGCAAATTATATGTATTTGTAATTATCTCACAATATTTTGAAGGTGGCAACATTTTGCGGTTCAGACGATTATCAGATGTCTGGCAATATTGTTGTTGTACAATGCTTTTTCTGCAAACGTTGCCATAAAAAATTTAAAGTGCACACGGTTGTTGGACATTTTCTGCAAATTTTTCGGGCAATATTGTAAGATCTGGCAACCGTCTGTGCGTAGCTTTAGACACGTTCTTGTCGGATTCCGACATTAAAACTTCTTTCTGCCATATTTGTTCTAAACCAGATAGCACGTATCCCGAGCGGTGGCTTGGGAATTGTGACGGGAAGTCCGCGCTATCCGCAGGGTAGATCTAAATATTATTTCCTACATAAGTCTTCCAACTCGACTCAAAGCACTTTTGATGCCGAAGTGCATGAAAAATACCTTTTAAATCTATACAAAATTTATTGTGAGTCTCTACCAAACGAAGTACATGAAAAATCACTTTTAAATCTACACAACAAGATAATAACATAAGATAAGACCACTAAGATTCTTCGAAGAAACCTCAAAGTTTTCGTACTCATTTTAAAATCCGCGAAAGAAGCCACAGCAACCTTAGTTTCCGCAATACTTGGATATAAATACCTTAATAAACGCCTATCTGATACGTCACTCAGTATTTTGTTTTCATGAACCTCGATTACTCAAAGTCGACGTTGTAGCAGATGAAAAACATCAGAATTATTGTGACCTGCTGTACCTTTTCTCTTCTACTTAAACCTGTGTAAAGCAGAATCACAAACATACAATACAAACGTACAATACTCAAGTATCTAATGATACCGAAACACATGGGGGACTTCATTTCAAGTGACCCAACTTTTGAATTCGATATCTTCCGATCAAAATTTGACATTTTTTTTCATCCATGTAACTTATTACATATTTTTTCTAAGAAAATTTGCCATAAACAATGAAATGAAAACAAGCATCGCCATTTTAAAGCAATCGGCGCGGAAACTTTTTTCACAATAAAGAAAATTTTTAAGGTTTTAAGTTCTTTTAAAAATAATATTTCCTCCTTAGGCGCATTTGTCGGTTTAGCACATAAAATAGCTGTTGCAAAGAGTTCAGTTGCATCTTTATTCGCTACTTTGTCTTCAACTTCGTGGGTTTCCTCAAAACTACTGTCGGAGTATATGTTCTCCTTATAATTTTCGTTTGAAATGACAAACTGAACTATAGGCTCGTCAGAGAAATCCTATTCATATTAATTTTCGCCACGAGCCTTAGCATTATCTTCAACATTGCAAAAATTTTCAATACATACAGCATCTTCATCTTCAAACAAACAAAATGGATGTCCGGACTATAGGATTAAATTAATAAACGGTCCGAATCATTGAGCTGTCTGGTCTACTGGATAATCTGGTGTCCAGACTATAGAGCTTAGACAGTATTTGTCCTATGTTTTTTCCCTTCTAAATTTTATTTTAATTATACCATGTTAAATAATTTTTAGAAACGCTTAAGAAAGCGATGCAAGAACTTTTAGTTATATCAACGTTTAACTAGCACAATAAATATGACGAAGGCCTTTAACATGTTGGTGGAATGGTGGTAATTCTACATAAATTATGTACATATTTTAATACCATTACCCTTAGGGCTAAATGTAAAATAATTTGTTCGCTTATGAAAATTAGACTCTTGAATGAATATGGTCTATTTCTGGTTGACCCCTTCTGGATCCTCAGATACAATTTTACCAATTTTTGAAAAATTAATATTTCTTCCATACCCAGCAAACCATTTCGTCCGAATTCGGTCAGATGTCTGAATGCCGAATTCTGCCAGCATTCTGTCCGAAAGTTGTATGAGTGGTTGACAATAATTCGGACTGAAATGTCTGGGGAAATTCGGAAACTTGTGCTGACTTTTCGGTCAGTTAGCTAAGGGAAATTTCGATAGGACTTTTGGATTTTTCTGAAGTAATTCTGGTAAATAATTCGAAAATTTCCAGAAATGTCTTACAGTATATGGAATACAAGAATTCGTAAGAATTTCGGACAGAATTCTGGATAAATGTACGAAAATCGACAGAGATTTCTGTTATTTTTATGTTTTTTACTAATCCCATTTACACAAAAATTCCAAAAATTATTTTTTCTTATTTTTATTTCGGCGTCTTTCTTCACTCTTTTTGTAATTGCCAGACGAGACAGCATTTCTTTTCTTATTTTAACTTTTATATATTTTACACACTTTTCGCGACGTCACATCTTTATCCATTGAGAAGACTGCAGTAACGTCCCGCAGATTTCGGCCAATGATATCTATATCATCGGCGTATGCTAGTGGCATGTGGCTTTTGTGGAATATGGTGCCAGACATGTTGACACCAGCCTTTCTCATCACCTTCTCCATAACTATATTAAATAGTGTACAGGACAGGCTATCGCCCTGCCTGAGACCTCTTTCCGTGTTGAATGGTTCAGACTGATCCTTACCAATCTTAACCGAGGATTTGGTGTTGTCTAAGGTACATTTGCAAAGTCGAATCAGCTTTGCAGGAATACCAAACTCAGACATGGCCTCATAAAGCCTATTTCTTATCGGAGAGTCGAAGGCAGCTTTGTAGTCGACAAAGAGGTGGTAGGTGTCGATCTGCTTTTCATGGGTTTTTTCCAGGATTTGTCGTAAGGTGAATATTTGATCCGTCGTAGATTTGCCAGGTCTAAAGCCGCACTGATATGGTCCAATTAGTTTTTCTACAATTGGCTTTAGACGTTCACACAATATGCTTGAAAGGACCTTGTACGCAATTGGTAATAGGCTTATTCCACGATAGTTCTTACATTCACTACGATCTCCTTTCTTGTATATGGGACATAACAGACTGAGACTCCAATCCCCGGGCATGCTCTCCTCTTGCCAGATGTTCTCCATGAGCTGATGCATGCTCCTAATCAGCTCCTCCCCGCCAGCCTTAAACAATTCAGCAGGGAGACCATCGGCTCCAGCAGCTTTGTTGTTTTTAAGGCGGGAGATGGCCATACGTATCTCGCTCTGGCTCGGAGGTGGACAGTTAATACCATCGTCATGTATTGGAGCGGGGTCTTCTGGAGTGGTGTCAGTATCCAGTAAATTTCTAAAGTGATCTCTCCATATCTTCAGAACGTTATCCGGGTCCGTCACTAGCTGACCACCGCTGTCCTTGCAGGAGGGCAACCCTGTTCCACGCATTCTCGCTTTAACTCTCTTGTAGAATATTCGGGCTTCCCCTCTACTTTGGAGCAACTCAGTGCACTCATCCTGCCTCTTCTTCAGCTCCTTCTTTTTTCTTCTAAAAAGACGAGTTGCCTGTCGTCTCTTCTCCCTGTGCCGTTCACGTACAGCTCGCGTTGCCATTGGCTGCAGTTTTGCCCTGTATGCAGCATCCGTCTCTCTCGTGGCATTGCGACATTCATCATCGTACCAGGCATCTTCTTGAGACGGCTTTGAGTACCCAAGTACGCTTCTCGCAGTCCGTTCTATGGAGTCGGCTATATATTGCCACTGCGAGGTTATATTATCAGGGGTTGGAGCATTCCGCAGCAGTTGAGTAAGGTGGTTGGAGTAGGCGTCCGCTACCTCTGTGGTCCGCAGTTTACCGATGTCCAGCTTTCGTTGTGCCTGGTTACGTACGTTTTTCGCCATGCTTAGCCTAGTGCGTACCTTAACTGCGGTAAGGAAGTGATCGGAGTCAATGTTCGCACCCCTGATCACTCGTACGTCCAGAACACTCGATGCGTGCCTTCCATCGACTACCACGTGATCTATCTGATTCCTCGTCAAATGATCTGGAGATAACCATGTTGCCTTATGAATATTTTTATGGTCAAATCTAGTGCTGCTAACTACCATATTTCTTGCCGCAGAGAAATCAATCAGTCTGATGCCATTGTTCGACGTTTCGGTGTGCAGACTGAATTTTCCGATTGTAGGCTCAAATGCGGTCTCCCTGCCTATTTTAGCATTAAAATCGCCTAGTACAATTTTGATGTCATGGCTGGGGCTACGGTCATATACATTTTCTAGGCTCTCGTAGAACTCGTCTTTGTCCTCATCGCTTTTCTCTTCTGTCGGAGCATGGGCACATATAAGTGTTATGTGGAAAAACTTAGTTTTGACTCTTATGGTGGCTATACGTTCACACACCGGGTTGAACCTTGAGACTAGGTGTCGCAGTCTCTTGCCAACCACAAATCCACAACCAAACTCGTGCTTGTCCGCATGGCCACTATAGTAGATGTCGCACGTCTTCTTGCGCGAGCACCCGTGTCCCGTCCACCGGATTTCCTGTAAAGCGGTTATGTCAGCCTTGTATTTTTCGAGGACTTCCGCCAGTTGGATGGTGGTATAGGCACCTGGTCTATACAGTGTTCTAACATTCCAGGTGCATATCCTCAAATCATGGTCCTTAATTCGTTTGCGGTGGTCGTCAACATTTTGGGGGGTCCATTTTATTCCTTTCTTACTTCTTTTCATTGCAATAGTTTATACGTCCCCAGCAAAAACCCGTTTTAGAAATTCCTAAACTGGTTTTCTTTTGTTGTTGTTGTTTATCAAGTGCGTAGCGCATTCCAATGTGCTCCCTTAAGAGAAGACAAAACAAAACATACCCTGGCGACAGGTTTCTCTTGTGGGAAAAAGAAGAACAAAAAACTCCCATTCGAGAATGTGCAGACAAAATCGTTTAATGAGTATAAAAATTTAGAGAACGTGCAGACTTGGCGGCAAAATTCGGAAGAGTGTGCAGAAAAACTCGGTTTTATTTCTGAAGGCTTTTATGACGATATCGTTTATTTTCGGCAAATTTTCTGATGAAATGTAAGAGAAATATCTCATGTCACACACGTCGGAACTTTTGGTTTTGGCCAATTAATTTACCTTGTGATAGAAGGCAAAACCTCAGAAAATCTAACTATTTGCCACACCCCTTCTAGTACCTCCCATACAAATGACCGAATTCAAGCTCATAGTTTTACATTCATATCCTTTTTGTAAGTAGACAGAATTCAGTCAAATTTTGCGTATGATTTACACTAATAAAATTTTGATTGTGCGGCCTCGTGTGTGCGCTTATACTGCGCTTGTGTGGCCGCTTATTATGATACATAGACTATTTCTTCCTTTTTTTCTCTCTGTCCATCGTAAGGTTAGGTTATTTAAGATTTCTTTTCAATGTTAGCAATTATTATTTTTTTCTTATAAAATATTTCCTTTATTCGAGTGTAGTTTAGTCGGCTCCACGAAAAGCCCCCCAATGAAATAACGCCCAAACGAAAAATGAAATATTCCCCAAATTTTTTTCATACATTTTTGGGTGTTATTTCATATGAAATAACTCCCAATTTTTTTGGGCCATTTTTCATTTTTCTTTGGGAATTATTTCATTCTTCATTTCGGGTTTTCAAATTATGAAATAATCTCCAATGAAATAACAGCCAACCAATTTTTTAAATTTGGGGATTGTTTCATATCGTGTATAATTTGGGTGTTATTTCATTTTTTATTTAGGGGTTGTTTCATTTTAAAGTTGTTGGCTTTAAGGGGTTATAATTATATGATTATACTAGCTTTCCCGGCTCGCGTTGCTTCACCCATACTTACAATGAATCTTCTTATGAATTTAAGCAATACAGGTTAAATCATCATAAGACGAACAAACACCCCATTTATGTGATTGTAGCTTTATCCCATTAGTCTAAGTGATTGTACCGCTTTAGTACCTTATTATACCTAAAAGTACGAATTTCAAAAGATACATTCGTAACGCACATCTAAAATGGACTGGTACTCCCTCTAATTCTAAAGGAATAATCATCATATACGATTATAGATTTAGCCTTTTGGTTTGGGTGATGGTACCAGTTTTATCCCCTTTCTGCCAGTTTACGCCTAAATGTTCGAATTTCTACAACTTCTTCTGTTGGCTCTCTAATTCTATAGGCAGCAATTCTATTTATATTTTCGTAACTTTACCTTTAGGCAGTTGGTCTGGACCATAGTACCAGAATTTCAAAAAATTATTTCACATCGCACAACTTAAATATTCACTTAAATTTTTTGCGACTATGCCAGTTTATCACTTTCTGCATTTTTACTCCTAAAAGGTAAGAATTTCGAAAACCGCCCTTACTTCGTTCTAATTCCATAGGCAGCAAGTCCATAAAAATTATCATGATTATAGCATTAGTCGTTTGTTCTGAGCGAAAGTAAAATTTTTATCTCTTTTTCGATTTTTTTACCCAGAAATATCGTATATCACAATCCACTTTGATAGCGAGCATGTCCATATCAATTTCTGCGATACCCCTAAAAGCACGAATATCGAAAAATCCATTCTTAGCTGATTATTATTTGAAAAGGGGAACACCCACCCCAAATTTCATTTTCCTATTTACACCCAGTAAGTAATTTGTAATATATAGATAATGAAAATGTTACAATCATTCTATTAATATGACTGACAAACAGTTTATCCAGAAGGGGCGTGGTACCGCTTATTTCCCAGAGATACATTATCCGCCATGTACCAAATGCAAGTTTTATCTTCTTACCTTTAATGGCCTGTGAAATATAATCGATTAAAATTTTAGTTTGTATTGGCGGTGCCACGCCCCTTTGTCTAATTATGTTTTTTATGTAGCCGCAGACAGTGCAGCACAGTAAAAATTTTGTTTCAATCGGTCCATTTATTTCACCGGGATAACTATTTTTCCAAAGGGGCTTGGCACCGCCCATTTTTCAGCCAGACGTATTCCTTTTTGTATCAATAACATTTGTAGCAAATCTCATCTTCATACCTCTAATGGCTATTGAGATATGACGGATTGAAATTTCGGTTTGTGTGGGCGGTGCCACGCCCCTTTGTCTAATTTTGTTTTCATGTAGCCTATGAAAGAGGCCCTGCGGACAGTACCTCACAGTGAAAATTTCATTACAATCGGTTCATTTTTTTGGCCAGTATAACAATTTTTAATAAGGGACGTGGCACCGCCCATTTTCCAGCAAGATCTAATCCTTCTTATACCAGTAACATATGTAGCAAATCTCATCTTCATACCTCTAATGGCTCGGGCTATATGACTAACTCAAATTTCGGTTTGACTGGGCGGTGCCACACCCTTTTTCTAATTATGTTTTTATGTAGCCTATGGTAAAGGCCCTGCGGATAGTATTACACAGCTAAAATTTCATTGCAATCGATCCATTTATTTTGCCCAGAAAACGATTTTTTTTCAAAAGGGGCGTGGCACCGCCCATTTTCCAGCCAGACGTATTCCTCTTTCTATCAGTAACATTTGAAGCAAATCTCATCTTTATACCTCTAATGGCTATTGAGATATGACCGATTGAAATTTCGGTTTGTGTGGGCGGTGCCACGCCCCTTTGTCTAATTTTGTTTTCATGTAGCCTATGATAGAGGCCCTGCGGACAGTATCTCACAGTGAAAATTCCATTGCAATCGGTCCATTCATTTAGCCAGTATAACAATTTTTAAATAAGGGGCGTGGGCACCGCCCACTTTCTATAAACAAAAATAATTTTTTCTTATACGACAGACATACGTACCAAATCTCGACTTCGTACCTATAATGGTTTAAAAGATACAGCCATTTTCAAATTCCAGTTGTATGGGGCGGTGCCACGCCCATTTTACCCCCTTGCAGTCCGAATTTCTAAAAATCCCTTCTTAGTGCGCGCCTACGTCATAAAAGAAACCTACATTTTAAATTTCACGGATGTAGCTTTAGCCGTTTGGGCTGTGGAGTGATCAGTCAGTCACCCAAGCCTTTTATATATATAGATAAAAATAGGCCTTTTACAAGAAAACTTTTAGCCTGTGAATATATTAGAATATCTTTTGAATGTTTACAGATATTTCCATTTATGTTCATACTGACGGATAGAAAATCAACAAAATGCAAAATTCGGTTAGCACACACTAAGAATGGAATTTTTTTTTTTAATTTGTAAGAGTTCTTCAAAAGGAAGAATTCAATAAAAGCAGAGAGTTTGATTTGCTTGTGAAAACTGGAGGTGGTTGTGTAAAAGCCAAACGTAAAAGGCAAATTATCTTCCGAACTGCAAAAATAGAGCAGGGCTACAATGATCTACTATCCACACGATTCATTTCAATAATTTTGCGACTTTGCTGATGGTCCATATTGACTTCATGAAATCCTTGGTGAAACTGACTTTTATGAATTTTGGGCATAATTTCGTTTTTGTTGCTGATGGGGTTTATTTCATTGGGGGTTATTTCATTTTCATCATTGGGTGTTATTTCATATGAAATAACTCCCAAATATTGGGGGTTGTTTCGTTTTCGCTTTGGGGTTTATTTCATTTATTTTTGGATGTTATTTCATTCACTGTTTTTGGGTGTTATTTCCAATTTTTTGGGGTTTATTTCATTGGGGGTTATTTCCTGGGGGTTATTTCATTGGGGGGCTTTTCGTGGAGCCGTTTAGTCATTACAAATTATGAGTTTTTACAATAGTAGTATTACAGCAATAGATATCAAGTCGGCATTGCCGGTATGCAAATAATTATCACAGATTAAGGGGAAAAAATTAGGTATGAAAAACCTTTGAGATACGCATATATGTATTTAAAAAATTTGATATATAATATTATTAACTTTTACCCTGCAAACATTTTGGAAGAGTTTGAGAGATTAATATGCCGCGCGAAGAATACGCGATTCTTCGTGGCGATCATTTGAAATTTCTTTATCTGCGAGATTTGTTTGAAACTCTTCTAGACAATCATTTGACGGTTGTTTGCCAGCGGGATTATGCGCGATTCTGAAGTTAAACTTCTCGGCAATTGTTAGAGGTTTACTTGCCAGTCGATCCCGCACTCGTATTCATCCATCGTGGGTACGATGGATAGATTATCATAACACTTCTCTCCGAGAACCACAGAGAGACTAACTGAGAAAAATGTTTATCTAATCATCCCCTACGCAATGAGTGGAAGATCGTGACGAATTAACCTCAGCCAACTCATAACGGTAAAAAATTCTTGTTTCTTTTTGTTGAAACAGCGAAAATTATCATTTAAAGTCAAAAAGTAAAAGTGAGTGGATCATTTGTAAAGAAAATTAAAATAAAAGGTTTAATATATTTTTTACTATTTTTATCAGAAACGAATGATTATAAGATATGGTGGACATGATTTACCAAGCTTCGTTAGATCTGCCATTAAGGGTATCATAACCGACGAATTTTAATTCAATTTTATGAAATTTTCTTCATGATTCGTTTGGGGATCTTCTTTACGATTCACTTGGGGATCTTCTTCACGATTCGTAGGGAACTCTACTATGGTTTTCCCATATAAGACGTCTTCGCAATTCGTTTCCAACTCTTCTTCGCAACTTGCTTGCCACACTTCCACGCTATTCTCGAGCAATTCGCGAGCGGCGAATCGTCTTGAGACACAACTACTCACACCTTGGGATTCGCGGACGAATCGCAGATAATAATCGCCGCGATTAAGTTCATCTTCCAAATGATTCGCGGATAATTCTTCCGCAATCAAAAATGTTTGCAGGGTATAATGAAGTATACTTACTATACATGTTTACAGTAAGTTTCTTATGATATCATAATTAGATTGTCTACATCGATATTCAAATGAATGAGTAAGATTCCTCATTATCATACAAATAGTTTTACGTCCATAGTGGCTATGTAAGTGATGCGTTGGGTGTCTGCATCTGAGATTATGAATAATTTTTAAATTTTTATTTTGAATAATTTGAAGTTTTTTAATGTGACTTTTAGCGGTTTTATTGAACCACGCTGGGCAGGCATATGTCATTATGGGAACTATGCACATTTTACACAATAAAAGTTTGTTTTTGACATTAAGTTGAGACTTAGGGCTAAGTAATGGAAATGAGCTCTATTTCCATTACTTACTCTATTTCCGCACTTAATAGCTTTTTCGCTAATCGCTTGTTAGTGAACACGTGCAATTTAGAGTCAATTATAACCCCTAAGTACTTTACTAATTTTCTTATTTCTATGGTATTTCCTTGAAGTTGTAAATGTATACTTAAGACACGTTTCGGTGATCTGTTATATGGAAATATTATAGCTTGATTTTTTTCCTGGTTAACTTTAATCTTCCATTTGTTAAAATATTTTTCTGCATATTTAAGGGACACAGTTGTTTAATAATTGCATTTGAGAGTTTTCCGCTACATAAAATTGCACTCTCGTCCGCATAAAAAGCAGCATCATGGTTTCTCTTGATGGGAATGTCCGATGTGTATATGGAGTTTAAAATTGGCGATAAGACAGATCCTTGTGGTAACCCCGCTGGTATGTTCCTTGTTGTTGATAAATGATTTTCGATAAAGACATAAAATGTTCTGTTTTTTAGAAAACTGCTGATTATTTTTTGAATGTACACTGGAAACCCCAATTTATTCAGCTTGTATATAACACCATTTTTAGGGTGTTCCTTATACAGGATTTTTGGGAATTTCGTTAAATAAAAGGTATTAGTAGCTGAGTTTGACATCGAGCTCCACCTTCCATTTGTTATTTACAAATTTACGAAAATGTTGTGCGAAATTTCGAATCGATATTTAGACGTTAGTGTGCCGCAAAGAGGTCAAAGTTCGATTTTTGTGTTGAAATCAGTTTATGGCTACTGAATACTTTCCTGTTTTATATAGATGAACTATTAATGTGCCGTTGAATAGGTGAAGTGACGACCTATAAAAGAAGATGTTTGGACTTTCCATATCTCTTGTATATATCAAGATATTTGATGCAAATGTGGGAGTGTTTTTGGAAAAAAATTAACTAAAATGTTTGAAACTGCTTTACGAAGTAGGTTATTGCTGACCACCATATATTTCAACAATATAGCATATATCAAGTCAAAGCCTACAAAAAAGTATATATGCATATTTTCAATATCTCAATCCGTTACCGAGATATCAGGCTTTAAAAAACCGTCATTTTGACATTAAATATGTCAAATACTAATGAGTCTAGATTTTGATCTTTAGATTTTTCGAATACTCATTGTGTATACTTTCTAATGACACCAAAACCATTACCATACACTGTTCCATTGAGGAGGTATACCATTTTTAACATAGATATATCCCTAAATATGAATATTTTTCATCAATTTATTCTATGAAATTTGAATGTCAACAGTGGTTTTGTGATGAAAAAGCTTTAACAATATTCGTTGATGTAAGAAAGTTAGTTTTTATATGTAGTATTTATATTCCCAGTGCTACTATATAATTCTAAAAATATAAAAATCAACATATTGGAACCGAGTTTCAAATACCCGGTTCAGAAAACCGGTTTTTTGATAATACGGGTTTAACATCTTTAACAAAACCAAGATCATCACAGGAATGTTATGGATTATATAAGTTGAAATATATACATAGCAATAACAGTACAAATAATTATCAATATAAAAAACATTTTCCATAAACAAACCACTGTTGACATAAAAATTTCATTCAAAATACAAAATTAAATATATATTTAACGATGTTGGTGTGTAAAATGTTGAATATTTCCTAAAAGAAGCATTAAATATTAATGATCTTGGTGTCATTAGAAAGAAGACACAATGTGCATTCGGATGGAACCAGAGATCAAAGTTTAGATGCATAAGTATTTGCAATATTTAATGTCAAAAAACGGGTTTTTATCGCCTGATATCTCGGAAACGGATAGAGATATTGAAAATATGCTCATATAATTTTTTGTAAACATTGACCTGATATATGCTAAATTGTTGAAATATATGATGGTCTGCAATAATATACATCGCAATACAATTTAAAATTTTTTTGTTTTTTTTTTTTTCAAAAATACCCACAATTTTGCATCAAATACCTCGATATCTATAAGAGATATGGTATGTTCTAGCATATGCTTTTATAGGTCGTCACTTCACCTATTCAATGGCATATTACTATTCCATCTATCTAAAATAGGAAAGTATTCAGCGGCCATAAACTGATTTCAACACAAAAATCGAACTTTGACCTCTTTGCGGCACACTCTAACGTATAACTATCGATGCGAAATTGCGCACAACATATTCGTAATTTTGTAAATAACAAATGGAAGGTGGAGCTCGGTGTCAAACTTCGCTACTAATACCTTTTACCTAACAAAATTCCTAAAACTCCAATATAAGGAACACCCTAACCATTATGCCATATAGAATCAAAATCCTTTTCGATATCTAAAAATACAATACCAGCACTTCTTCTAGCTAGTTTGTTGTTTTGTATTACATTGATAGCTCGTTTAATTTGATGGGTAGTTGAATGATCGCGTCGAAATCCAAATTGCGTGCAGTTGATTATATTGTGGCGTTCTGTAAATGCCATTATTCGACAATGTAAAACTTTTTCGAAAAGTTTATCTAGCACACTGAGTAATCTAATGGGTCTGTAAATGCTCGGCAGTTTTAGATCTTTTCCTTGTTTACCGATAGGAATAACTTTTGCTTTTTATAAACTTCTGGAAACAAACCATTCTTCATATAGATGTTGAAGATAGTAGCAAGTGAAGTGAAGAAATAAATCGACATATTTTTTAATAGAATGTTGTGTATGTTGTCCAATCCTGGAGCTTTATTATTTCTAAAGTTGTGAGAAATGTCTGTTAGTTCAGCTGCATTCGTTAATATTTCAGTAGATACTGTTTCGATATTAGTACATTCTAAATCTCGTATAACTTTATTAACTTTTCTTTTATTATTCAATGTTGTAGAATGCGCTTTTTCGAAATTATCTACAAAAGCGTTAACCGTTCACGGTTAATGCAGGGATCGGTAATCTTTTTCCCTTAATGGACTTAGAAAGTTCCCAGAACTTTTTCTTGCCGTGAGGTAGGTTGGATATGAATTTCGCCCAATTTCTATCTGAATCAAGGTGGTAACACAGTAGCACATTTTCCTACTTCAAACTCTTGAACCAATTGAAACCCACAAAATCTGAAAGCTTATGATAGGTAAAGAAAACCCCTAACTGGGTTTTGAATTATTAGCTAAGGTTTTCTTTTAATTAATTTTTGAAGTTTTCGACTGAGAGGAAGATTTTAGTAGTCTATATCTCGTGAACTATTCCAAGTATAGCTTTTTTCTCTTCAGCAAATTTTTAGCTTTTAATCAGATCTAAAAATTTTGCCTTGAGATAAAATCAGGAAAACAACAACATCTTACTCAAAATTGTGCAGAAATCACTTGCAATTGTACGTATATCGAAATTAAAAATGCTATGCTTTTTAAAATGAAATAGATACAAAATAGAAATAAATCAAAAAACAATAAAAATCTATGATGAAATTTTACGATTTTTTTTTACATTTTTGTTGTTTTGAGTAAGATTATGTTGTGTTTTTGATTTTATCTGAAGGTTAAATTTTTAGATTTGATTAAGAGCTAAAATTTTACCAAAGAGAGACATCAAAATTTTGAATAGTTTTCGAGATATAGCCTTAAGAATCAGTACATGACTTTCGAACTTTCAAAAATGAATAATAAGAAAACCTTAGCTAATAATTCAAAACCCAGCTAGGGGTTTTCTTCTATCATCATAAGCTTTCAGATTTTGGCGTTCTCAATTGGTTCAAGTTTTACTGTTGCACTGTGCAGTCAATTAATATATTTAATAGCTTTATTATTGTAGAAAAAGTGCGCCTACGATTTATGTCAGTACATCTGTTAAACTTTTGATTTACGATTTACGCTGTCTGATCAGGCTTATGCTAATGGCTGATATTTTTCTCTCAAACGATTTGATTTTACCAGTTGGAATTTTGTCAGAGGCGTCCTTTTATATTGATATAATTTTACTCAACAAATATTCGCAGTTATCGGTGTTAATTAAAACCTCGGTAATGTTAAGCCTTCTTAATTCTCTATCGACCCATCTTCTTTTTGATGCCCAATCGGCTAAATAATAAAGGGGATATTTCTGAGAATTGCACAGCAAAGTTCCAAAGAAGTGACAGGTGATGGGAACATGGTCAGAGCTGAGAGAATTAGGGTGCGTTTGTAGATTTGAAAAATTGAAATGTTGGGTTTGAAAGCAAAATGTCAACTGTAGATGGTGGACACGGGAGAAAATTTTGGCTAAATCGGGTTGGTGTCGGTGGATAATGCACATAGAAATTGGATTGGTTTTGAAGATTGGAAAGTGTTTTTCCCGACGAGTTGTTTGTATGGCAGTTCCAGCTTGTGTAAAGTGTATTAAAGTCACCAAAAATTAGAAAATCATCACATTTTTTAGTTAATAACCGCATAAATTTTAAAGCTGCCTAACCTAAATTTGTGTTGAGGCTTCGGGAAAGTTTCATTTAAAAGGATTATATCAATATTAGCAATTAAGTTCATATTTTTCATAAATTAAATCAGTAATTTTATTTATAACCGTTCATTTGATCCTTCAAGCCGGATTCCCTTAAGTTTTCCCAACCAGAGGTAAGATGCTTAATGCGAATGCTAACGAAGAGTAATTTAAGTACATAGATAAACTGGTGTCACAAACGCAAGAGTTGTCGGCCAATCCAGAAGGAAATAATACCAAAAAACGTAAACAGGCCAAGAAGAGATAAAAAACTAACGTCTGACAAGAAGGAAGGAAGCAAAGAGTTGGTAGAAAAGAATCGAATTCCCCAAACAAAGAGGATGCACTCACCTTATATATGGATGCCCAAGAAAAAAGTCATCGGGGTGTGCAAAAGTGTTGGAAGTTTTTTCTTAAATACAGTCCACTTAAAATAAGAGTATACTTTTAAAGCCAGTACAGAGATTTCAGTCAGATAAACTGACTGATAAATACCATCACCCAATTTGAGATATTATTACAGTTTTGAGTTATTGAAATTAATAGATTTTTAATTAAAATAAAATTACTTATGTTTTATTTTTTGCCTGCTTGTGGAGCAAAACCGTAAAAAATTTGACTTGCTTGTTCAGGAGGTACAATTAGAGTCGGCACAACGTACAATGAGTTTACCTTGGCAAAAATTGTTTGAATTCAGTGTATATACAAAATGATATGTATGTAAAAGGGCCAATATCGGTTATATATATGGGAGATACCAATAGGGGTGTGTCAAATAGTTAGGGCTTCTAAGGTTTTACCTCATATTACAAGATAAATTAACTTCTAAATTTGATTATCGCCCAGGTGTCGGTTCAGAAATTATGGAAGAAATATTATTTTTCCAAGCAATGTCATTTTGTATGGGAGGTACCAGAAGGAGTGATCCGATATAATCCATATTCATTCCTGATTCAAATTTTCATAACCGCAACTTACGCAAAATTTGACTGAATTCAGTGCACTTACATAAAAGATATGTATGTAAGACTGTGAGGGTGAATTCGGACATTCATATGGGAGGTACCAGAAGGGGTGTTGCAAATAGTTAGGTATTTCTGAGGTTTCGCTACCTACTGCAATTTAAATTAATCGACAAATTTTCATTACCCCCCAAGTGTCAGTTTAAAAGTTATGGGAGAAATATTAATTTTCCAAAAATAGGTCATTTTGTGTGGGAGGTACCAGAAGGGGTGAACCGATATAGTCCATTATCTTTCCTGATTTAAATTTTCACAACCGTGCAACTTACGCAAAATGTTACAGAATTCAGTAAACTTACAAAAAAGATATGTGTGTAAGCCTATGAGGGTGAATTCGGTCATTTGTATGGGAGGTACCAGAAGGGTTGTGTCAAATAGTTAGCTTTTCTGAGGTTTTGCCTTCTATTGCAATATAAATTAGCTAACCAATTATCATTACCCCCAAGTGTCCGTTTGAAAGTTGTGGGAGAAATATAAATTTTCCACAAATAGGTCATTTTGTATGGGAGGTACCAGAAGGCGTGAACCGATATAGTCCATATTTATTCCTGAGTCTAATTTTCATAAACGAACATCATACGTAAAATTTGAGTGAACTCAGTTTACTGACAAAAAAGATATGCATGTAAAACTATGAGGATCAATTCGGTCATTTGTATGGGAGGTACCAGAAGGGGTGGGCCTATGCTGCCTATTTACAATCCCATAAGTTCGTTAAAAAGTCCTGAAAAGAATTTGGTTTTAAGATACTTAAGGTCTAACTCGACTCCTTTAATGCGTTAGACTTTTTATACCATCACCCTTAGGTATGAGGGTATATATCATTTGATATAAAATAAAGTATTTTAAGACCAAATTCGTTTCAGGACTTTTTAAGACGATTGTGCTATGTCCGTCTGTCTGGCTGGCTGGTGGGGAGGATAACTCGAGTAAACCTTAACAGATTGGTATGAAATTTTAACAGTATTAATATTTTTCAAAACGAACTTATGGGATTGTAAATGGGAAGAATAGCCACACCCCTTCTGGTACCTCCCATACAAAAATACCTATTTTTGGATAACTAATATTTCTTTCACAACTCCCAAACGCATGACCAGAGGATATTTAAATATGGTCAGTTTATTTATCTTGCAATAGTAAGCAAACCCTAAGAAAACCGAAACCCTTACCACACCCCTTCTGGTACCTCCTATACAAATGACCGAATTGACATGATATATGATATTCGTTTATGAAATTTAGACTCAGGATTGAATATGGACTATATCGGTATACGCCTTCTGGTACCTCCCAAATGACCTATTTTTGGAAAATTAATATTTCTCTCATAACTTTCAAACGGACACTTGGGGTTAATGATAATTGGTCGATTAATTTATATTGCAACAGGAGGCAGAACCTCAGAAAAGCTAACTGTTTGACACACCCCTTCTGGTACCTCCCATATAAATTTCCGAATTCACCCTCACAGTCTTACATATATATCATTTTTGTAAGTACACTGAATTCATTCAAATTTTGCGTAAGTTGTACGGTTATGAAAATTTGAATCAGGAATGAATATGGATTATATCGGATTACCCCTTCTGGCACCTCCCATACAAAATTACCTTGCTTGGAAAAATAATATTTCTCCCATAACTTCAAAACCGACACCTGGGGGATAATCAAATTTCGACAGTTAATTTATCTTGTAATATGAGGTTAAACCTCAGAAGCCACTTACTATTTGACACACCCCTTCTGGTATCTCCCACATATATAATCGATATTGCGCCTTTTACATACATATCATTTTGTATATACACTGAATTCAAACAAGTTTTGCCAAGGTAAACGTTCATTGTACGTCGATTTACGAGAAAAGCAGACACGTTGTGCTGGCTCTAATTGTACCTCCTATACAAAAAAGTCAACTTTTTTACGGTTTTGCTCCACAAGCAGGCAAAAAATAATACATAAGTAATTTTATTTTAATTAAAAATCTATTAATTTCAATAACTCAAAACTGAAATAATATATTATATTGAGTGATGGTATTTATCAGTCAGTTTATCTGACCGAAATTTCTGTACTGGTTTTTCGTATCAAATTATATATACCCTCATCCCTAAGGATGATGGTATAAATATATAATAATAAGGAATTATAATTTCATATTTTTCGCACTTCGCAGCTGGGTCAGATTTGAACATAGTTTTAAATGATATTTCAGTATTATAACAACAATGTTTAAATTACTAGTTTTTTTATCTACAGTCTACCAGTTTTGTTTTAGTTATATGAAGTATTAATGTCTATAGTATTATCGTCCCTTGCAGAATGTTCAGATTTGAACATGTGTTTTCTATTTTTGTAATGTGTGGTATTCCCTTATTGACACAAATAAATAAATTGTCGTCTGCATGTGGCAGGGGATAAGGGAAAACATACACACAGGGGCAATCATGTATTTAGAGAGTAGAATTTTCCACGCCGGTTGCAATTATCTCCCTATTATATTTTAAAATCACCTTATTCTCTTTTATATATTATACGTTAAATTGGGATGCAACATGTCCTTGAAAGTGAACTTTTGCCCTTTTATTTGGATTTCTTTTATAAATGCTGCAGCGAAGTGTCCGATGAAAGGTTCCACAAAGACATTCTAACTTTAGAAAAGCGTTACGTAGGAAAATATATGCCAACTATATTCGCTGACAGCTCCTGGAACATTTTAAGAGACTGCAAGGATATTCAGCTTAAAATAAAATAAAAACTTTGTTAACTAATAGAAAATACATATTTGTTTAAATTATTTTTCATGTTTTAAGCTCTACTAGTATCCGTTATTGTATTTAGAAAAGAGTCTGTTGGATCAAAAAAAGTTTTCATTACATTTATGCAAAATGTATTTTAATGCAACATTTAGAAAGCTGAAAAAATTTAAGTCAAATAACTGAGCCTGATGAAAAAATCTGAATACATATTTGAAATCGTGTTTTAATAAACATAGGAATCACAATTTAGATACTCAGAAAAATATTCGCTGACTGCTCTGGAACATATTAGGAGACTGCAAGGATATTCAGAATCAAAAACTTTCTTAACTAATGGTAAATACATATTTGTTCTTCTCATTTTTCATGTTATAGGCTCTCTTCTCTTGGAACCGTTTATTGTATTTAGAAAAGTTTCTGTTGAATCAAATACAGTTTTCATTACATTTAAGCAAAATGTATTTTAATGCAACATAAAGAAAGCTGAAAAACTGTAAATCCAAATAACTGTGCCTGATAAAAAAAATCTGAAAACATATTTCAAATCATTATATTAATAATAACAGGAATCACAATTCAGACACCCAGAAAAATTAAAAATATTTTTTTGTATAACAGTGTAATCGTTCACTTAACAATATCTCATATTGGGTCATGGTATTATTAGTCCGTTTATCTGTCAGAAATTGCTGTACTGGTTTTATTATTAATAACTATTTCTTGCAATGGTTTCTTTATATATATTTCATTACTTTTTTTTACTAAAGAGAGAGATCATTCATGAGAATATATATTATTATAACAACACAACATAATTGACTGTTTCTTTGGTGTCTTTCAAATATTTTCAATCGAACCGTTATGTAAATTGCAAAACCAATTATGAATGATCTCCCCAATTTACTGGTAATCTCCAGAAATTCTTTAAATTTTATTTTGCTTAAATAATATCATTATTGTTTAGTATTTGTTTTTTGTTCATTAACCAGTTGGGGAATCATAATATCTTAAATTGAATTATATCAGATATTATTTAAATATTCTATTGAACATTTGATAGAGTAAGAATGAACTTTACGAAAATAATGTTATTATAATCAAGTTATGAATATACAATTGAAATTTTCCTTTATATATTTAATTATTTTAGTGCTATTGTTTACGCGGATAATTATTAATCTACCCTCATACTTTTATATATTCAAGTTTCCTTGTACTTTCTATTGTTATCCGCGCTCTTTTCTCTCGCTCTCGATTATCCCGATACTTAACATCCCGGTAAGTATCATGTAAATCTATAATTGTAAGATTATTACTCCTGTAAAACCAGAACGGAACGTAAGTTACGCGCAACTTAAACCCCCGAAATCCCTTATTTATCCTTATAAATAAAACATATACGTTTTATAACGTTTTTTGAAAATACTTAAACCTTTTGTGTTTTTTCCCGAATATTTCCTGGGAAATTTATTTTGACACGAAACATATCAGTCCTCTGAACCGGGTATCGAGATCCACCCGCAAGTTAAAATAAATTTCGAGTTTGGTTTCATTGTTCGGTTCAAGATCTATTTTATTATTGCTAATACAATTTGTTTTACAAGAGTTGTGTGAAATGGATTATGTTGACAGCTAGTAGGCTAGATAGTTATTTCGATGGTTGCCAAACCATCTTCATCAGTACCCGTTTGCTGTGACTTCTCCACTCATTATCACAACCTTATGTGGTAAAAACTTCAAGAAATCAATGTAAAGCTCACACACACCGGTGCGAAAATGGTATCAACGAAAACGACACGTCAACATAATCCACACAAGCTCTTGTCTATGCTTTGTCCATCGGACAAAATTGCATAGAATTGTTTTTGGCAACAAATGCCAACCCGGTGTACCTCCCATGTATTCTGTTCTCTTGTATTGTATTGTTGATCTGTATATGTAAACAATGAGTTTGGTTTCTTTGTTCGGTTCAAGATCTATTCTATTATTGCTAATAGAATTTGTTTTAAAAGAGTTGTGTGAAATGGATTATGTTGACAACTGACAGGGTAGATAGCTATTTCGATGGTTGCCAAACCATCTTCTTCAGTACCCGTTTGATGTGACTTCTCCACTCATTATCCCAACCTTAAGTGTTAAAAGCTTCAAGAAATCAATGTGAAGCTCACACACACCGGTGCGAAAATGGTATCAACAAAAACCACACGTCAACATAATCCACACAAGTTCTTGCCTACGCTTTGTCCATCGGACAAAATTGCATAGAATTGTTTTTGGCAACAAATGTCAACCCAGTGTACCTCCCGTGTATTCATTTCTCTTGTTTTGTATTGTTGATCTGTATACGTAAATAATGATTATGGTTTCATTGTTCGGTTCAAGATCTATTCTATTATTGCTAATAGAATTTGTTTTACAAGAGTTATGTAAAATGGATTATGTTGACAGCTGGCAGGGTAGATAGCTATTTCGATGGTTGCCAAACCATCTTCATCAGTACCCGTTTGCTGTGACTTCTCCACTCATTATCACAACCTTAAGTGGTAAAAGCTTCAATAAATCAATGTGAAGCTCACAAACACCGGTGCGAAAATGGTATCAACGAAAACCACACGTCAACAAAATCCAAACAAAATCTTTCCTATGTTTTGTCCATCGGACAAAATTGCATAGAATTGTTTTTGGCAACAAATGCCAACCCAGTGTTCCTTCCGTGTATTAATTTCTCTTGTTTTGTATTGTTGATCTGTATATGTAAATAATGAGTTTGGTTTAATTTTTCGGTTCAAGATCTAATCTATTATTGCGAATAGAATTTGTTATACAAGAGTTGTGTGAAATGGATTATGTTGACAGCTGGCAGGGTAGATAGCTATTTGGATGGTTGCTAAACCATCTTCATCAGTACCCGTTTGCTGTGACTTCTCCACTCATTATCACAACCTTAAGTGTTAAAAGCTTTAAGAAATCAATGAGAAGCTCACACAAGCTCTTGTCTATGCTTTGTCCATCGGACAAAATTGCATAGAATTGTTTTTGGCAACAAATGCCAACCCAGTGTACCTCCCGTGTATTCATTTCTCTTGTTTTGTATTGTTGATCTGTATATGTAAATAATGAGTTTGGTTTCATTGTTGGGTTCAAGATCTATTCTATTATTGCTAATAGAATTCGTTTTACAAGAGTTGTGTGAACACAACTCTACACTGGGTTGGCATTTGTTGCCAAAAACTATTCTATGCAATTTTGTTCGATGGACAAAGCGTAGACAAGAGTTGGTGTGGATTATTTTGACTGCAGAAAAATGGTAAGTTTGTGCTTTATTTTTCTGTGGATAACTGAGTGTTTTTTATACCAACAATTTGTAAAAGTGAAGTGAGAAATACATACGCGCTTATTTAAGTCTCTCCTAAATTCTCGCTGTTTGTTGTTATTGTAATCGCACAATAACACTTACCCGCGTTTACCACTAATCTATATAAACAACCGAGTTAAAGTAATACACACACTCAAACGATTCTCTTGTGAATATTCCGAATACTCCCGCATAATTTTCCCTATTTTGCGTTCTTTTCCCCGCGATATCCCATTCAATCATACAACCAGTGGTTGTTTACTAAAGTGAACCGCACAAGATATATATTCCCTTATAGTACTCTCTATTCTGCGTTTATTTCCCGCAAATCCCCTTTAAAAATACCAAGCAATAATTGTTTATGCGATCGACGCGTATATCGCACAAAACAGCATTAAACCAGAGGTGCGCATTCCCTAAATGACTTTTTTGTGTTAATTGTGTTAAGAAATGCGCATCCAAAGCATGGAGAAAGATTAATAAATAAATTAATAAATAATTGTAGATATATATACAGCTGATGATGTACCATTGTACATTAGTTCGTCACAAAGGGGTCTGAAGATGAACTCGTCATGGAGTTCGAAACGCGTCATCCTAGTGCGTGACACACTGAATTTGACCAAAAATATCAAACAATAAAAAAAAAAATATTTCTGATCGTAAGCCGAATTTGATGTATCAGTTGATACACTTTAACGTAAATTTAATAAATATTTAAACTCTATTTTTTACTTTGTTCAACTGTTTATTTTTTCCAGTGCAGTTCTCTCTCTTGCTCACTAACACAACTACAAATCAATTTTGCGCAGCCCTGCATTAAACGCAAACTTATATTGTGTCTCAGTACTTTTGTCTATTCCCCCCGCTAATACTCATCGACTACTTAAGCCGCTGTATTTAGAAACGATCAACGAGGACATCGCACAAAGCATATACAACTACAGGCAGCTACATATATTCTCTCTCACTGCTGTTACTAATATACAAGTGTGCCCCCCGCGAGAACCCCTAGAATCAACAAACTGCTGTGGTTTCAACCAGGTATTAAAAACTCCAAAACACTCTGCTCAACACATTTTAAATGTCGATAATGTGCGCAGGCGAACTCAAAACACAAGAGTTTAATGATCGAAGAAGCTCCGCTCACAGAGTCAACACATAACAAAACTCTTTTTTACATTTTTTTCCTGAGCACTCAAAGATGATGTGCACACATAAACGAGCGGCACTAAAAGATTGGTAGAGAAGAAGTAGATATATAGCTGTATATGTATGTATGTGTTTTTTCTCCATATGAATGTTACTCCGTGTTTGGGTATTTTCGTTTCTCAGTGCACATATGAGTTGTGTCGTGTTTATCGCACATACGACGGGAGTGAGAAAAAAGAGCAACATCGTTTTCCGACACTTAGCAAGATGTGTTTGCATGCTAACATGCTCAATGGTACAGAGTTTGTGTCACATTTGCTTCTCAAACACTCTCATGAAAAGAGTTTTGCATACATTTTGTGGACTTTTTTGAGTTTTTTTCAAACGCTGGTTACAACGATCGATGCGGACATAGCATAAAAGGGAACAAAATAACCATAAAGATAATGCTGTGTGTTTTGAGCTTCCAGATAAACCGGTTCATTAGAATATAAAGGAAATTTCACGTTTTTCATATAATTTATAACGATACAAATACAATTGTTGGTATAAACATTATAATAACTCGAAAGTCGTATAAGACGGTGTTACCCGTTACATCTTAGTGTTGTAAACGAACGAAAATATCCGGTTATAACGGGTAAAACCGACTACCCGGTGATATTTTTACGGTTTTTTATTCATAACATATGTAAATGAAAAAATTAATTTAACTTAGTAATAGAAAAGTAAATAAAAAAAATTACTGTTTGAAGTCTTTTTTGCTTTCAAGTCTGGGCAATTTCGCACGGCGTCGCCGTCCTCCCCCGTATTTAATATATTTTCGCATCAAAGATTACACTAGGAACAACGACTTGTCAACTTATTTCAAAAGGTGCAACGAATTCTGCACATGCATTAGTTGACCCCGCATCTGAGGCAACATTTATTTCCCGAAAAATACAAAAGGAATTGAGTCTACCTACATATTCTGATTGAGTCTACCTACAGGAAATGTTGCGGCCACGACTTCGGAGTGTTGTAAAATTTCGCTCGCATCATATGGTGAACCCGAATTTAAATATGAAATAGAAGCATATGTAGTCGATAGGCTTAATGCATGTTGCCCCGAAACGACCATAAATGATAGGAAAACGGCAGAAATTGATTTACTTCTTGGCGCAGATATATATCCGCATATAATTCTTCCCGACATTAGAAAACATCCCGATGGCAATTTAGTGGCACAAAAAACTGTTTTCGGTTGGATAATCACTGGCGGAGTTCAAAAATGTAAACGACATAACTCTGCAAATGATTTCTTTCATTCCCCGAATAAACAAAATGCCTACTCCCGAATATCGACAGGTCAAAGTATTTTTTCTCGCCCACTGCCTCGAACTACAAACACGCATTAACTTTCATCCCAAACAAAAGTAGAGCCCATTAATTATGTATTACCCCGCATAGAGCTCTTCGGAGACTCTTTAATGGCCCAATATATTGAATCTTTGTGTAGTCGACTAATGTTGGCTACTCATTTGATTCCACTGTGAAATTGCTGTACTACGACTGCTTCACACACATTCTTATGCTCTTTCATTTAGTCGTCACTGAGACAGCGACGAGTGCACATGCTCGGCGGGTGTTTTAATATTTTTTGCATGTGCACTGAACAAAATTAGTTACGATGCACAAACAATTTTATATGATTAAAACATTTTTAGAAACATCTAATGGATTTTATGTTATGAAACATTTATGGAATGTAGGGAATATATTACTTAAAGTCATTATGAATCTTTTAAAATAAGATATGAATGATAATAATATAAATTGATCGTTAATATGCTACTTATAATCTTAGCGACTTTTTCTGAAACATATTTTAAAATTTTAATTATCATTAATATTTTCATTATTTTTAATACTATTAATACTTCTAATATTTTTATAACAGTTAATACGTTTAATATATTTTTTTTAATTTTTTAATATGACTTTTACATTGTTTTACTGTTTTTAATAATAAACTTTAAATATTTTTAATACTTCTAATATTTTGAATATATTTTTTAAATATTAATTTTTTTCAATATTTTTAATACGTTTTATATTTGTATTACAGTTCATATTTTTCAAAATATTTTTAATGTTATTAAAATTTTTAAAATATTTTTAATACTTTTTACTATTAATATTTTAATATTTTTTTTTGTAATTATTTGTGATGTTGTTAACATTTGAAATATTTTTAATACTATTTGTTTTACATTGGGACCGTGCACTTTGTTCGATGGACAAATGCGTAGACAAGAGCTTGTGTTCATTATTCAAAATATACATTTAACATATGTAGCCGTCACTGTCTTTCTTACGACTTAATGCAAATGCATACAAATATTCGTGAAGTACTCAAAGCACAATTGTTGTATAGAATATATATGTAATCTTTATTTCCTATTTTGCTCAACTGTTTTTTCCAGTGCAGCCCTGCTATAAATACTACGAAAACCCGAATGCCGTTGGCCTACCTTTATTGCGAATAGAGTGGCAGCAACTACAAAAAGTTGGTATTGAAGATCTGGTCGCACGTTGATATCAATAACAACCCGACAGGGTTTTGAAGATTAATTATCAACATAATGTACAATTCGCAGAACAAATTTCGAAACTGTCCCGAATTTTGCCTCGAAACACCCGATAATTATGCCATAGCACGTTTTACCAACTTTCCTCATGAAATATGTATACCTCTTACGGATTTAAAACCTCAGTTTGTCATTACATGAATGCAGTAATTAAAATAAATTCTCCAGCGTTGGAAAAGAAAACTAAATCGTAATACAACGGAATATTCATTCCCCGAACAAATTGATAGTAAAATAATTTCAGGCATATTTTCCCGTTTTTCACTTTAGAACTTTTCGTATTCCATAAAACGAATTAATATATTTTCTCGCTTTTTTTCTTTCTTTTATCTTTTATTTTCAGTTTTGTGATTTTATTGTATCCCGTCAGATGTTGATGAGCTCACTCAGCATCGCCAAGCCCCGTGATGACGTGTGTCCTAACTTATCCGAAACGCTGTAATCCCCCCTATGCATTTTAAATTGAGACCCTCGTACTTTTATATAGTTAAGTTTCCCCGTACTTTCTATTGTTATCCGCGCACTTTTCTCTCTCTCTCTGTAAATCTATAATTGTAAGATTATTACTCCTGTAAACCCCGAACGGACTGTAAGTTAAACGCATGTTAAACCCCCGAAATCCCTTATTTGTCCTTATAAACAAAACCTATACGTTTTATAACGTTTTATGAAAACACTAAGACCTATTGTGTTTTTACCCGAATATTTGCTGGGAGATTTATTTCCTGGAAAATTTATTTATGTCCTTCAGTTGCGCGCATTAAAACATACAATCACAAAACATTTTTTTGGAATCTTTCATTCGTGAGTGAGATTAAAAATGGCAGCAATCCAAAACCAAATTTGTGCCCGATGTGAACTCGCAATATGAAATTTAGTGTCTGCAATGCCTGTTCTACAATGGAATGAGTTTTGAAAAAAAGAAATGTCATAAGTGTCGATTACTGCAAATGATTTAAACAATATAAATTAACACCTAAAACGTTACACTAAAATTCTATAGCCATTAAAGCTATCAAAAACATGGCACAAATCAAAACACAATTGGCGTCAATTAGCACCCAATTACAAAATTATCCAACCACCCTAATTCAGATCAATGAAAATGTCTCGAGTTATCGAATTACAAGTGGAATCCAATATATCTGTGTCGTTTTATCATAACATCTTAAGTGTAAGAATCAAGTTCCGAGATATTCGCGATTTTGTGTAAAATCTGCTTAGTTGGATATTTATAAAATATTTTTTACTAAGTAAGAAGGCTTTGCAATTTTTAAGTCAAAACAAGTTGAATATTAAAAATATATTTTTGTTAAATACACTTTTTACGTTGTTTTGTACTTAAGATGTTTTAAAAAACAATAATTTAAGATATCCCAAAGCTTAAGTAAACTTAAGATGTTCTGACGAAAAGAAAACCATATTTGTTAAATGTGTAAGTAGATATAAGAGCTTCTGCTAAAATTAATACGAGTAAGTAAATGGAGTTAGGATATTTGTATTTATTAAGTTTGTATGATTCATTTACAAAAATATAGTTAAATTAAAGATGTACAGTTTTCAGTTCTTATTTCTGTGCCTAAAACAATAAAAATGACATATGTAGTATTTAATAGGTAAAAAAATAAAATTCAAGTTTTTCTGTTAAGTTTGGCAATATTTGATTTCAAAGTAAGAAAATAATTATTCGTTTTTTCGTTGGATTCAGTTAAATCTGGGTGACAATCTAGCATATCTTCTGTTGTTAAATTCATATAGAAGTCTATATAAATTTCATCCACTGGCGGCAACATATCTATGAGATCATTTTTCTTTTTGTTGTTAATTTTTATTAGTGAATCGTAGCAAATTTTTAAATTCTTTAATTTAACACAATTGATTCCACGCTTTACTATATTTATGTATTTGAAAGGATCTTCTTCGCTTAAAGATGTTTTAAAATATATTTTACCATATTCCTTGGAAAACTGAACCATTTAATGTGATGCCAACTGAATTTATCCCCGTTGTCATCTACTTTTCGCCAAGTAAATAGATTTTTCGATGCGTGTGCAAAATCAAATATTTTCAATTGATCCATTTCACTAACCAAAATTTTTTTCTTTATGTCGACTGCTCTTACGAATTGGTACAAATCACGGGGATGATGGATTTTTATTGAAGATTTCTTTTTCTCTATCTCAGCATGGTCACTATCGCACTCCATGTGCGTGCGACCAGGGACCAGGAATTTATGATCTATAATGCTTACATTGTTTTCTAATTGCATGAAAATCGCAAACATAGTTGCAATGGAAGAATTTTTGTTTTGACCAGGACAACAATCACTATAGAAAACAACATGATCTACATTGGCGTTTAACTGCAACAAATGAGCGAACACGCATAAAGCTATTTCGTTCCCTCCTCTTTTGGCTATTGCTTCATGCCACATATAACATATTGGTTGGTTTGTAGCACAGTCATGTATGGTTAGATTAAAGGTCCATAAGGGTCTTTTGTAGAATGACAGTGAAGTTCTCAACAGAGGTGTAGGAAGGCACTGTTGAAGATCAAAACACAACACTTTAAGTTTAGTGTATCAATTCTTTTAGATTCATAAGCTTGTTCTGTTAAATTGTGATGTTCAGTTTGCTCTGATTTAAGAGATTCAAGTTCTTCAGACTTAGCAACTTGTATTGTACATAGAAGCAAATCGCATTTGTGGTAAGTGTCAACTTTAGGTTTTTCAAATTTTAAATTGAGTGTTCCAAATAATTGAGCAAATTTTGAAAGCCGTACGGAGTGGTCGTGTTTATCTCCATACAGGCGATGCATTTCAGCCACAGACAAATCACTCGTTAGATAACGCTTAGAGGTATCACGACGAGTATAGTGCGACTCATAGAAAGTTTTCTAGAGCACGTATGTTTCCCTCGCATATCTCATTGGCACTACATCCTTCAAGTTTTGCCTTTGCAACCGTTTTTATGAATTGCTCAGTCTCAGATAACGTGAATCTGAAGCATTTTTGGCAAACTGAAATTCTATTTCCACCAAGCTCTAAAAAATAATAGTATGAATGCGCTCTGCTTCGAGGATTTCTTTCGTGTTTAATTCTTTTTACAGTGTTAGTTTCTTGGATTTCAATTAATCCAGTAACATATGCCTTACGTAAGTTGTAGGAGCCTTGTCCCCAATACTGCTTGTGAATGAATTGCTGTTCTTCGTACGTTATTCTTTCAGCGCATCTTTTCCTGCAAGCTTGCAGCGGCCGTACAACACGACCAGAAATTAATTTTCCAGATGTTGAAGTATAACTTTCTCCGAGGTTTCTCAATTCTTTTCGCGGCATGTGTGAGGGTTTCTTTAGCAACACTTTATTTGCAGTACTTTTAAAATTTTCCTAAATTTTAGTTTGTATTATTACCAGATAATAAATAAAAGAATTTAGATAACACTTACATCGTCGTTTTCAGAATCAGAACTGGGTGCAGTTAAATTACTTATATTAAAATTAGGATCAATAACCGAATCATCACTCGAAAAATCAATATTGCTCACATTGTTACTCTCTAATATGATACTTATATTTTCACTTTCCATTTTATAAGCAAATACTCTTACCAACTCAACAGTCTCTCATCAACTGAACAGCTTATGTAGAAAAAGAGACGAAATTAACACGCACAAAAACAAACTTATGTTGATATAAAGTCCCGTTATCGCCAAACGGAAATTTAGCAGAACATTCTAAGTAGACTTTAGATGTTCTGCAAAACGACACAGTTTACATATTTCATCATTTTAATTTTATTAAAAGCACTTATGTCAATTTAAGTGATGGAAATCTGTAAAATTATTTCATACATAAACACGTAAGTAAACATACGATGTTTTTTTATATTAAATTTGTTAAAAATTGTCTAGTATATATTGAGCTTACATTGACATAAGTTCTTATAAAAAAATCTTTAATAACCGAAAAGACATTTCAAAAAACTTAAGCTAACTTAAGATATTCTGGCGTAGGAAATGTGTTCCAAAATTACGGAAGTTGAATTAATCATGATAACTTTTTCGAAAACCGGAATATTTGAAATCGGATTAGATCAAATTATAGATCGTACAAAGAGATACCAGAATATGATCTTAGCTCAATTTTGAATTAACTCGACTTAAGATGTTATCATAAAACGACACAGATATGTAAACTTGAACAGAAACTTATTGAAAACCAGTACAGAAATTTCAGTCAGATAAACTGACTGATAAATACCATCACCCAATATAAGATATTATTTCAGTTTTGAGTTATTGAAATTAATAGTTTTTTAATTAAAATAAAATTACTTATGTATTATTATTTGCCTGGTTGTGGAGCATTCAGTAAAAAATTTGACTTACTTATATAGGAGGTACAATTAAAGCCAGCACAACGTGTCTGCTTTTTTTCGTAAAGTTATGCCTCCTATTACAAGATAAATTAACTGACCAAATCTGATCGTCCCCCAGCTGCTGGTTTGGAAGTTTGGGAGAAGTATTATTTTCCAAAAATAGGTCATTTTGTATAAGAGGTACAAGCAGGCGTGAACTGATATAGTCGATATTCATTCCTACGTCCAATTTTCATAACTGTACAACTTACGCAAAATTTGATTGAATTCAATGTACTTACAAAAAATATATGTATGTAAGACTATGGCGGTGAATTCGGTCATTTGTAAGGGAGGTACCAGAAGTGGTTTGTCGAATAGTTAGGTTTTCTGAGATTTTGCCTCCTATCACAACATAAATTAGCCAACCAATTTTCAATACCCCACAAGTGTCCGTCTGGAAGTTAGGGGAAAAATATTAATTTTCCAAAACTAGGTAATTTTATATTGGAGGTAGCAGAAGGCATGAACCAATATAGTCCATATTCTTTCCTGAGTCCAATTTGGATAAGCGAACATCATACGCAAAATTTGAGTGAATTAAGTTAACTTACAAAAATAGATATGTATGTAAAACTATGAGAGTCAATTCGGTCATTTGTATGGGAGGTACCAGAAGGAGTGTGGCAAAAGTTTCGGTTTTCTTGGGTTTGTCTACTATTGCAAGATAAATTATCTGATCAAATTTAAATATCCTCCGATAGTCTGTTTGGCAGTTATGAAAGAAATATTTATTATCCAAAAACAGGTAATTTTGTATGGGAGGTACCAGAAGGGATGGGGCTATTCAGCCCATTTACAAACCCATAAGGTCGTTTTGAAAAATATTAATACTGGTAAATTTTCATAGCGATCCGTTTAGGTTTACGCGAGTTACCCTGCCCACCAGCCATCCAGCCAGCCTAACAGACGGACATAGCTTATTCGTCTTAGAATCTTCTGAAAGGAATTTGGTCTTAAGAAACTTGGGGTCTAACTCATCTACTTTAATGCGTTACACTTTTTTTTCGTATCAAATGATATATACCCTCATCCCTAAGGTGGTTGAAGCATAAATACATAAATGACAGCGGACGGCCCAAAGACTTCGCTACTATGGTTAATAAAATCAGTATAAAAGGCCATTTGGAAATTTGTTTGGGTTCGTAATGGGGAAATCTATGCGCGAAAATTAAAAAAAAAACATCATTTGCCTACATTAATAATGAAACTGTTGTGAACTAATTTGTTTATTGAAAAAAACTAATACAAAAACCTTCTTAATTAAAATATTGAGAAATAGACTCGCAAAAATAATATTTCAACTGTCAAAGTTACAAAAACCACAAAAAATTAGTAATAAAAAAGATTTTTTCTCTTTATACCATCACCCTTAAGGATGAGGGTTTATATAATTTGATAAGAAAAATAATGTAACGCATTTAAGGAGACGAGTTCGACCCCAAGTATCTTAAGACCCAATTCGTTTCATGACTTTTAAGACGATTGAGCTATGTCCGTCCGTCTGGTTGGTTGGCTGGCTGGTGGGCAGGATAACTCTAGTAAAACTTAACGGATCGGTATGCAAATTTACAAGTATTAATATTTTTCACAACGAACTTATGGGATTATAAATGGGCAGAATAGCCACCCCCCTTCTGGTACCTTTTATACAAAATTACCTTTTTTGGATAATTAATATTTCTTTCACAACTCCCAAACGCGTGACCGAAAGATATTTAAGAAAACCGAAACCCTTACCACACCCCTTCTGGTACCTCCAATACAAATGACCGAATGGACCCTCATAGTTTTACATGCGTATCTTTTTTGTCAGTAAACTGAATTCTGACGCCTTCTGGTACCTCCCGTACAAAATGACCTATTTTTGGAAAATTAATATTTCTCCCATAACTTTCAAACGGACACTTGGGGGTAATGATAATTGGTCGACTAATTTATATTGCAATAGGAGGCAAAACCTCAGAAAAGCTAACTATTTGACACACCCCTTCTAGTACCTCCCATACAAATGACTGAATTCACCCTCATAGTCTTACACACATATCTTTTTTTAAGTTCACTGAATTCAGTAAAATTTTGCGTATGTTGTACGGTTGTGAAAATTTGAATCAGGAAAGAAAATGGACTATATCGGTTCACCCCTTCTGGTACCTGCCATACAAAATGACCTATCTTTGGAAAATAATATTTTTCCCATAACTTCCAAACGGACACTTGGGGGGTAATGAAAATTGGTCGATTAATTTATATTGCAGTAGGAAGCGAAACCTCAGAAAAACCTAACTATTTGCAACACCCCTTCTGGTACCTCCCATATGAATTTCCGAATTCACCCTCACAGTCTTACATACATATCTTTTTTGTAAGCACACTGAATTCAGTCAAATTTTGCGTAATTTGCGGATCACCCCTTCTGGTACCTCCCATACAAACTGACCTTGCTTGGACAAATAATATTTTTCCCATAATTTCTAAACCAACACCTGGGGAATAATTAAATTTGGACAGTTAATTTATCTTGTCATATGAGGTAAGACCTCAGAAGCCCTAACTATTAGACACACCCCTTCTGGTATCTCCCATATATATAATTGATATTGCCCCTTTTACATACATATCATTTTGTGTATACAGTCGAAACTCTCTATAACGTATTCCAAGGGACTGGATATTTACTTCGCTATAAAGGAAATTCGCTATACAGAAAAGAAAAACAATTTTGTTCCTTTTAACAATTTTTATTTGTAGTAGTCAGTTATTTTGTTTTGAAGTATATTTTTCCACTTTTCTTCTTTAATATAATTTTCTAATACATTATTGGCCGTTTTCTCAATGTATCGACAAACTTCCTGTTACTAAATCTCGACATAAATTTGTTAGAATGATAAACTGTCCGTTAACGATTTTGGTTTTCTCAATATACAGACAAAAAATAGTTTTTAAGTTGGCAATACCCCGAAAAATAGATGAGACAGTTGACAAATTCTTGATATATTATATATCAGTTAAAAAATGTTAAAAAAATAGAAAACACATACATTTAATAAAAACGATATAAAACTTAAATAATGACAGATAAAAGCAATTTGGGCAACATTTTACCACTGAAGATGACCTGCTGCTTATTGTTTTGGTTATAAATCAAAAACATATCTTGGAAACAAAAAAGCTATGAACAGCAGTCAGCTGATTGAATTTATCTGTAAGGAAAATAAATAACCGGCAGATGAGGGCGGGTTAGCTTTGCGATAGAACAAAAGCAAATGAGACATTGAGTAAACCTAATTTCTTTAATCTACAGTTTTTCGTTAAGAAAAGCAAGATAATCGCCTAATGCGAAAACGGCCCTAAGAGAAGTAATACAGTACATATCGCGAAAGGCAAACTGAAAGCGACTGCAAGAAATGTGAGAGATGGAAATGATTCTAGTGTCACTTGTATAGTTCGGTGGTTCCCCAAAATACACTTTAAATTTTATTGTAAATAAATGATTCAAAGCATCTGTCTCTGTGCGTTGTGAAAGCAACGAAGTACACACAGAGCAACAATAACAACACCAATAACACACAACAATGCGACGTCGATTTCTTTTTTGTGTGCGAGCGTTCGGTTTTGCCTATTATTGTAATAAATTCCTTATATGGAGATTCAAAACGCTTCAATCTTGAAGTTAGCGTCGCAAAAATGATTCGTTATAAGGAAATATTCGCTATAGGGAAATTCGTTATGGGGAGAATATAATACACTCAAAGTAGACCCAAAACACAGTGTTCTAATAATTGCTTCGCAATAAAGAGAACTTCGTTATATAGGAGTTCGTTATAGAGAGTTTCGAATGTTCACTGAATTCAAACAAGTTTTGTGCTGGCTCTAATTGTACCTCCTGTTGGGTTCTTACGCAATCAAGAAGCCCTAAGCAAAGAAAAACGCAAGTGATTCGCTTAAAGGTTTAAACAGTACTCAAAAAATTTTATTACAATGTAAGGACGTAGGTTAAACCATGAGCAACGACAAATCCATTATGCTTTTGTTTACATGAACTTTTGGTAAAAATATCGGCAACGTTTTTATCTGTAGATACATATTTTAATTCAATTTCGTTACTTTCAACTTTTTCTCTAACAAAATGATATTATATGTAATATCTATATGCGTTTGTGGAGAATTGGATTTCTGGCTATATTTTGTGCACTTAGGTTATCGCCATAGGTTGTCATTGGCCCAGAATTTGTCCATCCTATCTCTTCAAGTAGTGTGCGCTGGTATATAGCTTCTTTGGTACCCGAACATAAAGCGACGTATTCCGCCTCGGTACTACTTAATGCTACTATGCTTTGTTTCAATGATGACCAAGAGAACACACCGCTACCTAGGAAGAAGGAGTAGCCAGAATAGGATTTTCTGTCTGCCTGGTCATTAGCCCAATCTGCATCTGCAAATCCTCTCACTGGAACGTCTGTTTTACGATATACGATACTCAGATTTATCGTGCCGGTAAGGTATCGCAAAACATGCTTGGCTACAGTTTCGTGCTCGACATGTGGGTCTGTATTTCGCTACGACAGTTTGCTTATGGCATGCAAAATGTCAGGTCGACTCAGAACTGCCAAATACATAAGAGAACTAATTAGCGATTGGTATTGTGTTACAGTTACCTTAACACAATTATCGTTTCTGCAACTTGTTTTAAAACCTGGGTCTAGAGGTGTTGCGACTGGTCGGCAAAGTTGCATATCATAGTTCTTTAAAAGGCTTCTAATGTATTTTTTCTGGTTCAAGTAAATGGCACCTTGATTGCCTTCTCGACGTATTTCCATGCCTAGGACAAACCTTAATTGGCCACCATCCTGCATCTCGAACATGCAGGCAATCTTCTTCTTAATTCCAGTTATGTCGTCTTCACTTGGGCAGATGATAATTAGATCGTCGACATTGACCGCGATGTAGCTGAATTGTTTTTGATGTTCCTTAATATACAAACAGGACTCATGTTTGCATTTTTTAAACCCCGTACTCTGTAGAGCGGCATCTAAAATATTGCTCCAGGCTCGTCCAGATTGTTTTAACCCGTAGATTGCCTTCTGTAGCTTGAGGACTTTATTGGGATGCTGCTTGTCAATAAATGTCTGTGGTTGTCTCATATAAACGTCCTCCTTCAGGTTGCTGTTTAAATAGGCGTTTGAGATATCGACTTGGTACATATGTAACTGTTTTTCTGCAGCTATTGCGAACAGCATTCGGATTGTCTCGTAGCGTATTACGGGCGAAAAGGTTTCCCAGTAGTTGACGGCGAACTGTTCGCGTATTCTCCATTTAATGCATCTTGTACAGACTGTGGTGTTTCGATGTCTTCCAAGCAATTTAGATTGTTAAGAACGTAGCGCTCCTTCCTGGGTCTGCCGGGCTGCCCTGTTCGGATCAATTTTGGTCTACCTTGCCGAAGTACTTTGGCGTTTTCTTCTAACTTTAGTGTATCTGGTCCGGTTGCCCATCTGAATCCCTCCCGTTGACAAACTCTTCCTCCTCTTCGCTTGAGTCGGTAATGCTGTCGCATTTAATTTCTGGTTGAAGCTCAGCAGTAGTTTGTTCAGCTTCTTTATATGATTCATGCACCACATGCTCTTCACCCTGGACGACCTGTTCCTCAGTTCCTTTACTAGACTTTTGCACCACCTGCCTTTTAGCTTGTACGGTTGTGGCTGGCTCATCTTCTGCAACGTCGCACAGTGGTTCCTTTTTGGTTTTTTTTTAATTAATTCGGAAATATGAAATGAAATAAAATAGTTTAAGCTGAGGTGTTTTTGAGATGATTTGGAAATATTCGGCACCCTAGGGGGTGTGGGGGCCCTTGCGTGGCCCTCCAAAGTTGGTCACCTCGGGTGTTTCAAAATTTCAAATGCTTGAGGAATGTGCATTTATGAACTTATTATAATTATATGCACATATTATCTCATTTAGGTCAAGAGATATTTGAGAAAATAAATTTTTGGACGAGGTTGATTTAGTATTTTTAAGGGTGTGAGCTCCGTTTGTGATTGTAAAGATATTTATATCGTTAGTTTGCTTATAAAATTCTGAATGAAATTGCTGAAAGAATAATGCAAATATTTTGTTCCAATCAAAAGTTGTAAGCATCGCAAGTAAAAGTTTACAAAAAAGGGCTACTTTTACTGTTTTTTTGTAAAAAGGCGGCTATATTCTTTCGTTTGTAAAAAAAATTCTTTCGGGAGGTGGCAATTTATGGCAACATATTGTTATTCGTTTTTTTAAGGACAATTTTATGTACATTTGTCCAAAATTTCGTTAAGATATTCCAGTCCGTTTGAATTTTAAGCTATTTTTCATATAAGATATTATTTCTCCAAAACATACGTTTTGACCAAATTTTATATTTGACTCAGTATCATGTCCAAAATAAAATGTGCCTTTAATTAATTTTTGTAAATTATTAAACTTTATGTAATTCCCTTTCCACTGATATGCAATACTTGTATGTCAAGTATTTATTTATTCTTTATAATTATAATCAAACTTCACTACCTCCGTAAAAAAGTATATATCGTGAAACACACATATAAATGGGGGCTATATCTAAAGCTGAACCGATATGCTTAGTTTTGTTACTACATTATAATAGTGTAAAAAAACTAAGATGTGTAAAGTTTTGTTAACATCAGAACAAAAATGTGGTTTTTGGCTACAATAATCTATAAAAGGTTATGCTAATTTGTATGGGAGGTACCAGAAGGGGCGGGGCAAGCGGACCCATTATTTCAGTACATACTACACGCTGTCAAATAATAATACCATCCAAATTTTAGCTTCGTAGAGCCTGTTTTGATTCATTAATTGTAAGTCATTAGTATTTGCGAGTCATTAATTGCTAAGTTACCACTTAAGTATTTTTGGCGTCGTTGCACAAAAACACAACTGAAATTGGAGCAAGTACAACACGAGCCATTCGTTGTTCCAGTTGTTTTCTTGCTCCGTCATTCTGCATGTTGACAAATTAAGGTCGAATTGCTTTCATTGTATTTCCGCATGACGTTTGCTTATTACATAAATGGGCAAAGCCATGGGAAAAATGAGTGAGTTAAACGCCCTATTTTGCTGATCGGCAGAATTGCAGTTTGGGTTTTTGGACAACGGTGCAGTAATGTTAATGTAGGGTAAAATAAAGAAAAAAAACGTAGAATAGTAAATAATAAAGAATGAAATAAATAATATAAAGACAGATGGAGACTGAGAGTAGAGGAGAGTCAGCTCCCGACTGCTATAGAAGCACATCAGCCGAAGAAGCTTTACAGTTAGCGCACAACGATAATTGAAAAAGCAGATGGCGGATAAAAGTAAAACCCAAACCATCCTCTCTCCCCCTTCCCCTCCAAATGTGAATTAGTGCCTAAAGGCGCTGAAAACCTACCGCGGTGCCTCGCGTCCAAAAAGGGCAACAAGGACAGCTTCAGAGGCAGTCCTTGTATTAGGGAACATTAGTTTTTGTCTCCTTCCTTCGCGTTATTCCCTTTCCCGGGTACCCGCTCTCCCCGCGGGTACTCAACAATGGCGCAGCCGGTCTTCGGACAAAAATAGCGTTCTGCTACTTAGGCAGCAGGTAAAAATAGTACAGACTTGGCCAAAACTCCTTACTCAAACATTAATGAAAACCGGCTAATAAGATTTTAGCTAATTTTCCCAAGCTTACGTTTTCAAACCATCAGTAAATTATGTACAAACACTTTGTAACGTTGTAAAGAAACCAACAATTGCCCCATAAACATTGAGGTATGCTGGCTAATAGATAGACGTTTTCCAAAAGATTAAAATACAATGCTTTTGTAAGCTCTCATGCTAGACAGAAAACAACAGCTATAATTTTTGATTACATATTTCTTTTCATTTAGGCATTTAACATAATTAGCTGGTTCTGTATGATTGATGTGTTTGGTGTTAAAGTAATAAGTCCTTATGAATGGGTGCGAAAAAAATACTACTGAAGACATAGAGGGTTCATAAAAAAATCAATTGAATTGAAATTAGATTGGCAAAACTTTTGTATTTGCTTTGTAAAGGTATTTATATCTAATAGATATAAATATAGGTTTGCTACACATCAAGTTTTCAAACATGAATACAATTGTACAATAAGGAAACCCGCTTGTATTCGTCTTAAAATGTTTGTGCGTTTTCTTACCGGTAATTTGTCCGTTTGTCTGAATTGGCAAAGTGTTCGAACCATTTTGTTATATTGATCTATAATAAAATTTGTGCAAATGCAAAAAATTCAAATTTGTTTTTTTACCGGTAATTTGTCCGTTTGTCTGAATTGGCAAAGTGTTCGTACAATTTTGTTATATTGATCTATAATAAAATTTGTGCAAATGCAAAATGAAAATATGTCGGCGGTTGATGCTATTGTTCAGCTCTCTAAAGATTCTGGAGTTGAAAGAGAAACAAACAATACAAGGACAATGATAAATCCGTGTATATAAATGACTTTTTAAGCCGAGAATCATTAAGTTTGTTGAATTATACCAAAACGCTTAAGACAATTGGGTATCGTGATGTTTACTCTGTTGGTGACAGAATATTTGCAAAACGAAGTGAATTGTCCAAGCCGAGGTGGATAAGAAATGAAGATGACGTTGATGAATTGTTACTGGAGGCTACAACACGTAAGCCACACCTGGATCTAGAATGCATAATTATACGACTGCTGATGAAGATTCTGAATCTTAAATAATTAAGTTTGTGTAATTTTATTAACTTTTATATATTTATTTTCCCTTATCATGATTAATAATCATTACTTTTCTAATGTAAACTCTTTTGCTCAATGTTATAATAATGAGGATTCATTGTTTAATTTTATCTCATTTAATGTCAGAAGTATTGCTGCAATAGATAAATTTAATAATTTTAAAACTTTAATAAGTAAACTTCCAAAACTACCAAACGTAATTTCTATTCAGGAAACTTGATTCAAAGAAAACTTTACACAATTATATAATATCGCTGGCTATAAAACTATACATTGTTGCAGGAAAGATGGATATGGTGGAGTTTCAATATTTATACGTGAGAATGTAGATTATAAAATTGAAAGTTGCGAGAGCCGTGGTTATATTGAGTCTATTGTTTTAAATTTTAATAGTGTAAAATATAAGGGAAAGCCAATTAAATTGGTGACATTTTATAGATCTCAAAAATGCGATACATCAACATTTTTAGGATTCATAGAAAATGTCTTAGTTTCCTATGGCCGGAGTCCATGCATATTTTTTGGAGACTCAAACATTGATGTTCTCAATTTAACTTCTTCGCAGCCTCTTAAAGATTTACTTGCTCTCTATGACTTTAAAAATTGTCACACCTTAATAACGCGTCCTGAAAGTAATAAAGCAATTGATCACGTATATAGTAACGTCCTTGACTCTTTGTACATTGATTCTGTGAAGCCTAGTTTATCAGACCATAATTTCGTTCACTGTAAAATAAAAATTATATTTCAAGACCCTATTGATTAAGTGTAGTACGGTCCTTTTGTAATTATGACAATATGGTTCAATGTATTTAAAACAAAATATGGGCAATAATAAAACAGGAAATCCATCAACTGATACAGAAAACTTAATATCAATTATTAACTCAGCAGTTAAAGAGTCCACAAGTGAAAAGGTTCAAAAGCGACTAATAAAAAATTAAATAACGCCTTGGGTTAACGGGAATCTTGGTAAATTAATGGGTCATAAAGAAAAACTACTTAGATTGAGGAGGAAAAAACCTGCAAACGTGGCTATTGAATATCAATTAAAAAGAGTAAGCAAGGTAATTAAAAAAGCCTACAATGTCTCATTAAATTATTACTACGTTGATAACTTACAAGACATAAAAACTCAGCCATCAAAAAGTTGGAAATTTCTTAATGAAACTATTAGAAGGAATCAGGAAAAATGTATTACAGTCAAAGATAATGATGGAAGTTTATTAGGGCAAGATGCTGAAAAAGCGGAGACAATTAATAAATATTTTTTGCAGTCTATAAGTGACTTAAAAGCACAAATTGTACAATTACCTAATGATAGTCATAATTTATTTTCTGCAGTTATTAGGAGTGATAACATATTCGTAAAAGTCCAGGCTATGATAATATTTCAGCAATTATTTTACGTAAAAGTAAGCATTGTATTGCACCATACTTAGCATATATTTGCAATAACATGATCAATAGTGGTAAGTACCCAAATGTTTTAAAAATTCATAAAGTGATTCCAATTCCTAATGAAAGTAAAGCCTCAACGGCCGATAAATACAGGCCTATTGCAGTTCTATCGTTAATAAATAATATTTTTGAAAAGATCATATTTAGTCAGATTACGGATCATTTGGAAAACAATCGTTTACTGAGTGCAGCACAGTATGGCTTCAGAAAAGGATGTGGTACAGAGGAAGCAGCAATTAATGTTGTGAACTCTATTTGTAAATGTTTAGGTGATGGGAATAAGGGTGCTGTAGGAGTCTTTTACGATTTTTCTAAGGCGTTTGATCTAATAGATCACCACATTTTGCTCCAAAAGCTCTGGTACTATGGAATTCGTGGAAGAGAACTTTCTCTTATAGAAAGCTATTTGTCCAATCGTCAGCAATTTGTGGAGGTTAATCGGAAGCGCAGCTCTCTTGGTAATGTTAAGTATGGAGTACCCCAAGGAAGCGTTCTTGGTCCTCTCCTCTTTACGATATATCTGAATGATATTGATAACCTACAGCTATCGGGAAAAATGTTCGTATATGCTGATGATGTTTGTTTAATTTACCCATTTATTCATGAAATAGCAGTGAAAGGTTACATTGAACGTGATGCTGCCATAATTTGTGAATTTGATAGAATTAATAAATTATTTCTAAATGCAGGTAACACCAAAATTATACGTTTTAAGCCATACAGTTATGACAGCACGTTTTCGATATTTGTTGATGGTAAAGAAATTGTGGAGGTGGACTCTGTTAAATATTTAGGACTACACCTTCAAAGCAACATGTCATGGGACATACACATGCAAAAACTTAGGACAAAGTTATCGCAGGCCGTAGGATTGCTGTACAAATTTAAAAACAAGTTTGACAAAAACACTAAGTTCTTGATATATCAAGTATTAGTTCAAAGTAATTTAAACTATTTGATAGTACTATATGGTTACAAGAAAAGCAATGGATTCAAAGCGGTTCAAAGAATGCAAAAAAAAGCTCTCAAAGTAGTAGCAAATCTTCCTGTAAGAACTTCAACGTTATCATTGTACAATGTATAAGTTGCAGTTAATGATGTACGTTTTCAAGTATATACATAATATTGGTCACCATACCATTCATCTGCCTGTTGATCAGAATTCTTTTAACACACGTAATAATAATAATTTAAAATGTAAATTGGATACGACCAAACAAAGAATTGATTACATTGGAAGTTTTACATTTAACAATTTACCAAAATCTTTGAAAAGTATTACGCGAATATCTGAATTTAAAACCTTAATGAGAAGATATTTGTATGAAAATATTGCAGAACTTCTAGCATAATGATTAATAAAAGTTACTGTTATTTAATATTTATTTTATAATTTCTTCTTTTTTATTGTTTGCAAAACAAAAATTAAAAAAAAAAAAATATAAGATTTATTTGTAGTCAAATTGTAATTAAAAATGTAAATTAATTGCCAACTTGCCTCTATAATGTCATTATGAAGCTGAGGCCTTTAATAGTATTGAATTGTGTACTTTAATTATATTATTTAATTACAAATTTATTTTATTTATATGTTTGTATTATTTTTTATATTGAAGTACTTATCTAAATTGAAATAAATATTTAAAATATTAAAAAAAAAATTCAAATTTGTTATTGTCTTTTTGAATCGTATTGTGTGATGTCCCAAGTTTGTGGAGAAGTATTATAAACAACGTAACAATTGGATATTATTTCATTTGAATTGTGTAAATTGGCTACACAAGATTCAGTAATTTGTTTGCGTGCAGCATCGGAGGATCAGCAAGATTTAGCTGCTGCATGCGCCATAAAATCAGAAGTGGTATGGGATGTATTGGGCCCCGATCAGTCTGATATTTTGATGGGAAAATTGGAGTGCTTGTATCCAAATGTTAATGTAGATTTGGCATGCAAACGAGACGTAAAGAGAGCAACAAGGCACAATGCAAATCTTAAGGAAACAAACAATTCCGAAATATTAGGGAAACCTAAGAGCCGAACTCCGGACGATTGATAATGGGTTGCAACAAAGAAGAAGGATCTGAACCTAAATAAATAAGTAAAATAAGAATAAACAAAAAATAAAGGTAAATATATAATCGGGTTAACAATTTAAGTATTGATAAGAAGAAAATTAAATCTATTACGCACATTAACTTATGTCCCTTAAGTGTGGTTCCGGTCAAAATATTTACAACTAAGTGGAGTGCGGCCAGAAAACACAGAAGAACCAAAGTAGTTAGTCAAAATTGTGGTATTAGTTTAAAGGGTACATGCTATGGTGGAAATAATCCATGGTCCTACATGCCACGGGCATAGATCTCAGAGGGAAAAATTTATATGAATTATGTAAGAGGCAGGAACTAGCTAGGATATCTTGCACATATAAAGCAAGATCAATGCCTAACGGCCCTGTTAGAGGCTGCTGTCACAGGAAAATTCATGGTTTCAGGTTGTAAGGCAACCTGGGTGTAGCGCGAAAAAAAAATTCGGCTACGGGTATAATTTATTGGTCAATTTTTGTTTTGGTTATAATTGGTTACTGCTACAGGTTCAATTGGAACCTGTGTTAAAGAAGAAGGCAGTTTGTTTCTGAGATATGTCATTTTTTGGATGTTATATTAACTACTTTTGGTTCAGTATGGTTGCACTCTAGGGAACAATGTCCAGCTGTGTACGTTTCACGATTTATTGTCGTAACGTTGCTAAATGCAGCAGTAACGGACAACATATTCATTAACGCATACGTGAATGCGCGGGATGTGGACGCAAGGATCAGCAATGGGTAATATGAATGAGCATTGTTGATCTTTTCCCCACAAATAATAAACGAAAAACAATAAGAAAGAAAAGGACTCTTTTTCAGACAGAACATTTATTATCGCATAAGTATAGGTGCGAGAACTGGACGCAAGGATCAGCAATGGCCTTATGGATGAGCATCTTTGATCTTTTCCACAATTGATTAAAGAGCAAAGAGAATATATATATTAAAAAGAAACAAAAAAAGGGGATCTTTCGCAATAATAAAAAAGTATAAGAAAAAATTTCAAGAAAAATGCATAAGAGAAAGTATAAGAAAAGTTTATACGAAGAATTTATAAGAGAAATTTAAAGAAGGGAGCAGAATATCTCCCAATGGACTTGTGTGAAATTATGTTAACTTAAATGTGTATGAAATTTGTATAAGGAGTATACATTACATTAGGGTTTATATAATTTTTTTCCAAGTAAACTATATCCTTGTATAGTTTATAAAAGAGAAATATATGCATAGATAGATAGAAAATAAATGTATGTATATATATAGGTGTATATAAATAAAAAGAAAATGAATAAATACTAAGTACTAGAATAAGTAAGTGACAGTAGCGTAAAACAAAGAAATAAAGTTAAAGAGGGAGAGCTACTGTCGAATCCCCAATTAATTGATAAGTATATGTAGATATCACAACCATCTTCCCCTAGCAGATTGAACAATTATGCAGCTTGAGGACAAATCATCAAGGAACACATGATATCCGTTGGCTGATCCGTATCTTGATGCACATGTACTACAATTACCAGAGAGCATAAATTCACCGTAAAGATGTAACGGGGTTACTACGATGTACCTGTCGTTGCTCGAGTGGTCCTTTTGGAGGTATACGGCATAAACAAAAGCCAATTGTCAGTCGAACTTCACATCGAGCGCCTGCCTATCTCTTTCCGCTAACCTTGCTTGATCGTTGCGACGATTGTGGATCAATCCGTATCCGTAGTGTTGTTACAGTTATTGGGAACGAATGATTGGTATCCTGACTACACTAATGTCTACGCCATTACACTGACGATTGAGCATTCTGCCCACATCTAACCTCAATCAAACAACAGTAGTGATAAAACGAAATACAACAACAACAACAAAACACATAATCATTAGAATCGTTTTCCGGCGAGAGGTTCACAAAACTCTTGATCAAATTACGTCGATTAAGAAATGTCCAAACGAACCAATGGAGGAAGATAAGAGGGGCAAACTTTTTGTTTGTGGTCTTTATTGGGAAGCCACACAGATTAACATTTTTCACTATATTTGTCGTATTCGATTGTGGCGTTATAAACAACAATGAAAGTGGTAACTGACCCGGCTGATATTTAACATGTTCTGCAGTGGTCTGCATACAAAATTTTGGCAATCGACGCACATTCCAGAAAGCCGAAGAATGGCCCTGGTTTTTAAAATATAATTTGGTGAATTTGCAGTTTGAACACTTCGAGATTGCATCAGACGAATACTAGGCGACAGAGGATAAAATGTCCAGGAACTGAACGATCGAGAGATCGTTCTCATTAAAGGGGGGAGGGATGTTGTGATTCATTAATTGTAAGTCATTAGTATTTGCCAGTCATTAATTGCTAAGTTACCACTTAAGTATTTTTGGCGTCGTTGCACAAAAACACAACTGAAATTGGAGCAAGTACAACACGAGCCATTCGTTGTTCCAGTTGTTTTCTTGCTCCGTCATTCTGCATGTTGACAAAATAAGGTCGAATTGCATTCATTGTATTTCCGCTTGACGTTTGCTTATCACATAAATGGGCAAAGCCATGGGAAAAATGAATGAGTTGAACGCCCTATCTTGCAGATCGGCAGAACTGCAGTTTGGGTTTTTGGACAACGGTGCAGTTATGTTAATGTAGGGTAAAATAAAGAAAAAAACGTAGAATAGTAAGTAATAAAGAATGAAAAAAAATAAATAAAAGACAGGTGGAGACTGAGAGTAGAGGAGAGTCAGCTCCCGACTGCCAGAAGCACATATGTCGATGTATTATAATTTCAGCAAGGCAAAAAACCATCCTCTCCTCCCCCTTCCCCACCAAATGTAAATTAGTGCCTAAAGGCGCTGAAAACCTAGCGCGGTACTCAACAAGCCCTCCAATATGAGTTAGTGACAGAATAGCAGTTTTAGTGAAATAGGTAATTTTGTATGGGAGGTACTTGAGGGGGCGTGGCTATTTCGCCCATTTTCCAAACAACATCGCGACTAGTGAATTTTTTAACACTGGTGAATTTCTATTCAAATTGATTAAGAACTACTCCAATTATCGTCTTAAACACTTACCCAGCCGGCCAGACGGACATAGCTTTATTGGGTTAAAAAGCTCCGAAACTTATTTTTTCTAAAGAAATATAGGGTCTCAGTTATATGCTCTGATGGGCTCAACTTCTTCCCGTATACAATTATATATTCCCTATTCCCTGAAGCTGATGTTATATAAATTTTATTAAAAATTTGTAATTATGTAATTCCCTTTCCACTGATATGCAATACTTGTATGTCAAGTATTTATTTATTCTTTATAATTATAATCAAACTTCACTAACTCCGTAAAAAAGTATATATCGTAAAACACATATATATATTAGACCATTTCATTTTGCCAATTTTTTCGAAAAGTCATTGGGATAATATATTTTCTAATTCTACTTAAAAAAACAAAAATTTTGGTATATAAAACTTGAAAATTGATCGACGTTTAGGGGTCGCGCAAAATCGTTTAAGGTTTTTGGCTGCAAAAAGGCATGTTTCAAAAATACTGATTTACTTATGTGATTAAAAGTTTTGATACGCTTGACCGATTTTAATCAGATTAGACTTGTTTTAAAGGTAATAATATTTCGCACATTTTCTGTGAAGACATCAAAACATTTTAGATAATAGTTTGAGTTTAATAACCTTTCAAACCTCAAAATTTTTAAATTTTAATTTAAAATTTACCTACTTTTGTCCATTAAAAAAATTTTTTTTTTAGTTTTGGGTCTAATTTTTTTACATCTTTAAATGCACAACTGACAAACACTTTCTAACGATACTTTTGATGTATGGCAGGACCATGCAAATGACATATGTTCAGCAGCAGCATTAATAATCAATAGTGATAAAAATTAAACGAAAACTGTGTACTATGTATATTTTTAGTAAGGAAAACGATTAAGGTAATTAAAAAGAAGATTTTTTTTCAAATTGGATACGATAACACCTTTTGTGTTCTTTTTGTATGTTTTATTGCGTTTTTGGATGACTTGTACTAATTATTTTTGCTGGTTATTATCCTTCGTCAAAGTGTTGTTCACAGTTTTAATAAGCCCAATAGCAATCGTTGACAACGCTGATGTTTTTCACAATTTCTTTAATCCGTTTACAATTCTCATTCTTGGGCCAATTTGACGGGTGGATAGCAAGAAAAATGCTGTCTACTCCAATAATATTGAAGAATTTCATAGTATTTTCTGAAATCATTTTTGTAACATTTCCTTCGCAATCTTGGTCACCAGGATGCTTTAATGCAGATGTAATTTTAATTAAAGTTCCTTCGGTATGCGTGGGGTCGAAAAGAAAAAAGCCGAACGCGATGTCACTTATATACCATAAATGCCACACAAAAGTTTTGAGTGCAACATTTGCTATCATTTCATTTGATTTGCGGTATTTTTTTAAGATTCTATCAACAAAATGTCGTTTAATGGGGCTTGTGTTGCAAGGGGACACGTAAACCAGTTTTGAATGTAAATTTTGACCACAAAAATGTTGATCTGAATTAATCCATTTATCTCATCCCTAGCGAAATAGTAAAAATTTCAGCAACAATTAAAAATTCTATTCATTATATTATACATCAAAAGTATCGTTAGGAAGTGGTTGTCAATTGTGCATTTAAAGATATAAAAAAATTAGAGCCAAAACTAAAAAAAATAATTTTTTAATGGGCAAAAGTAGGTAAATTTTGAATTAAAATTTTAAAATTTTTAGGTTTGAAGGGTTCTTAAACTCAAACTACTATCTGAAATGTTTTGATGTCTTCACAGAAAATGTGTGAAATATTATTACCTTTAAAACAAGTCTATTCTGATCAAAATTGGTCAAGCGTATCACAACTTTTAATCATATAAGTAAATCAGTATTTTTGAAACATGCCTTTTTGCAGCCAAAAACCTTAAACGATTTTGCGCGACCCCTAAACGTCGATCAATTTTCAAGTTTTATAGACCAAAATTTTTGTTTTTTTAAGTAGAATTAAAAAATATATTATCCCAATGACTTTTCGAAAAAATTGGTAAAATGAAATGGTCTAATATATATGGGGGCTATATCTAAATCTGAACCGATATGCTTAGTTTTGTTACCACATTATAATAGTGTAAAAAAACTAAGATGTGTAAAGTTTTGTTAACATCAGGACACAAATGTGTTTTTTCGCTACAATAATGTATAAAAGGTTATGCTAATTTGTATGGGAGGTACCAGAAGGGGCGGGGCAAGCGGACCCATTATTTCAGTATATACTACACGCTGTAAAATAATAATACCATCCAAATTTTAGCTTCGTAGAGCCTCCAATATGAAATTAGTGACAGAATAGCGGTTTTAGTGAAATAGGTAATTTTGTATGGGAGGTACTTGAGGGGGCGTGGCTATTTCGCCAATTTTCCAAACAAAATCGCGAAAAAACATGAATATAATATAGATTAAAAAGATCATTATGGAGTCGTTACTTATTAATAAAACTTACAAGCCCATGGTAGGTATGCGAGACAAATTACGAAAAATGTCTCTTATTGCATAAACATATCCATCAAAATTATTTTTATAGTTATAAATTAGATTATAATTGCTATATTCATATGTTTTTGCTGCTTTTGTGTGTTATTATAACAATTTTTAACAAATTTTTAATAAAATTTATATAACATCAGCTTCAGGGAATAGGGAATATATAATTGTATACGGGAAGAAGTTGAGCCCATCAGAGCATATAACTGAGACCCTATATTTCTTTAGAAAAAATAAGTTTCGGAGCTTTTTAACCCAATAAAGCTATGTCCGTCTGGCCGGCTGGGTAAGTGTTTAAGACGATAATTGGAGTAGTTCTTAATCAATTTGAATAGAAATTCACCAGTGTTAAAAAATTCACTAGTCGCGATGTTGTTTGGAAAATGGGCGAAATAGCCACGCCCCCTCAAGTACCTCCCATACAAAATTACCTATTTCACTAAAACTGCTATTCTGTCACTAACTCATATTGGAGGGCTTGTTGAGTACCGCGCTAGGTTTTCAGCGCCTTTAGGCACTAATTTACATTTGGTGGGGAAGGGGGAGGAGAGGATGGTTTTTTGCCTTGCTGAAATTATAATACATCGACATATGTGCTTCTGGCAGTCGGGAGCTGACTCTCCTCTACTCTCAGTCTCCACCTGTCTTTTATTTATTTTTTTTCATTCTTTATTACTTACTATTCTACGTTTTTTTCTTTATTTTACCCTACATTAACATAACTGCACCGTTGTCCAAAAACCCAAACTGCAGTTCTGCCGATCTGCAAGATAGGGCGTTCAACTCATTCATTTTTCCCATGGCTTTGCCCATTTATGTAATAAGCAAACGTCATGCGGAAATACAATGAAAGCAATTCGACCTTAATTTGTCAACATGCAGAATGACGGAGCAAGAAAACAACTGGAACAACGAATGGCTCGTGTTGTACTTGCTCCAATTTCAGTTGTGTTTTTGTGCAACGACGCCAAAAATACTTAAGTGGTAACTTAGCAATTAATGACTCGCAAATACTAATGACTTACAATTAATGAATCAAAACAGGCTCTACGAAGCTAAAATTTGGATGGTATTATTATTTGACAGCGTGTAGTATGTACTGAAATAATGGGTCCGCTTGCCCCGCCCCTTCTGTTACCTCCCATACAAATTAGCATAACCTTTTATACATTATTGTGGCGAAAAACCAACACAACTGTGTTCAGATGTTAACAAAACTTTACACATCTTAGTTTTTTTACACTATTATAATGTGGTAACAAAACTAAGCATATCGGTTCAGATTTAGATATAGCCCCCATATATATGTGTGTTTTACGATATATACTTTTTTACGGAGGAAGTGAAGTTTGATTATAATTATAAAGAATAAATAAATACTTGACATACAAGTATTGCATATCAGTGGAAAGGCACATTTTATTTTGGACATTATTCTGAGTCAATTATAAAATTTGGTCACAACGTATTTTTTGGAGAAATAATATCTTATATGAAAAATAGCGTAAAATTCAAACGGACTGGAATATCCTAACGAAATTTTGGAAAAATGTACATAAAATTGTCCCTAAAAAAACGAATAACAATATGTTGCCATATCTTACAACAAAATACCCAAATTCGCAAAATGTGGAAAATATGTTCCAAAATTCCGAAATTTTTACTAAAATGGCCACACTGTCTTTGTTTCTGGCAGGGATGTTGAAATACTTTTCGGTTAACTAGTCCACATATGTGTTCAAAAAAATATATTATGAGCTTTCTCGTTGGCGCTTTGTGATTTGAGAATTTTAAAAAAACAAATGGGGTATTTTTGACTTGCCTTGCCGGGGAACCATTTTGCTGAACTGATTCAAATTTAGCATAAAATGCATCAGCCTGAATATTTCTATGAGAAATAATAGTGAAATTGCCACCTCCCGAAAGAATTTTTTTTTTTACAAACGAAAGAATATAGTCGCCCTTTTACAAAAAAACAGTAAAAGTAGCCCTTTTTTTGTAAACTTTTACTTGCGATGCTTACAACCGTTGCCGCTTTGCAAAGCCCTAATTTTCTGGCCTGTCTGACACTCGACGTATGCTTAAAACAGGCGAAACTTTTCAAAAACCTCACTTTTAGAGTGCATAAAATAAACAAGCATTTTCCTTGAAAAGTCGTCAATGAAAGTTTCAAAATATCGATTGCCGGCTAAACTTTTAACGTTCATCGGCCCGCAAACATCCGTATGTATTAAGTCGAGCACACATTCTGTAACACGTTCAGCCATTCGCGGGAATGGCAAAGCACATATTTTTGCTTGATTACATGTGTCATAGTTGATGTCAGTCGACATGTTTTCCATTTTAAATCCGTGAACTAAATCTTTTTCGCTTAAGTGATTTAAAAATTAAATGGTCAAACCTATCATGCCACCTTTTTGTCAGCGAAACGTGTTTCAACATATAAACTGCACTTTTCTCGAAGGGAATTGTGTACAGATATAAACCGTTCTTCAACTCTGCCCGTAACATTATTTTGCCATGTCTATTTTTGATAATCGCCTCTACTGCATCAAACGAAGTTAAATTACCGTTTTGAGCTGCTTTATTAATTGACAAAAAATTCATATGCAATGTTAGAACATAAAGAAGTTGATGCATTTCTATTTTCGAAAACTCAGTTTCGAAAATTACAGTAGCTAGCATGACTGTTGCTTTGCTCTCAGTGAACGATATAAACATTCTTTTGTTGCAACACATGTGCGAAGTTGCACCGCTGTCTAGACACCATGTATTTTTTCGATGCTCGGTGACACTGCAATGCATCAAACAGTTTGTTTGCTCCCTACCTTTGTTCTTTTTTGTGTTGTTTTTCTTGCTCGTACATTCAGACGCCCTATCTTCTCGCAAATAAAACATATCCCTTTAAATCGAAGTTTCTCGTCATTTCTCTTGTTAACGTCGTCGCGACTTCTATTGCTCTGCTGTATTTTTGTGTGTGCGTAGACGGCTTGGACAGAACTCTCGCGTTCCTCTCTCTCTTGTTTCCGCGCCCTCCTCTAGAAGCTTAACTTTGATCATTTCAAATAACGGTAGTTTGTCGCGCGTTTCAATCGCAACTACAAAATTTTCAAATGAGTTTGGCAAACTGGAGAGAAGCATTATAAATTTTAACTCATCGCTAATTGTGATACCCAGTTCTGCCAACTTTTCTACAATTTCATTAAATGAATTTACATATTGAACGTCATTGTCACCTTGCTTCATGTTGAGGCGTAAAAGGTTTTGATAAAGCTGAACTTTTCGAACTGGTCCAACCGACAAATGAATATCGCGTAGTTTTTGCCATGCTTGGGATGAGGTTGAGCACGACATTATGTGCTGCATCTGCGTCGGCTTTAAATTCAAAATTTTACACGCTAATGCCTTTTGATCGGTTGAATACCATTTTGCCTTTTCCTCAACATATTTACCGCACACGACGTCCCATTGATCTGATGTTAAAAGTACGCTTCGCATAGACATACTCCATACATCATAATTGTCATCACCAAGTTTTTCTATTTGATGTGACACGCTCATTTTAAAAATAATATAACGATATAGTCCGCAAAACTTATACGTAAACTGACGATATCAAGACTTTTTCAATAACCGAAGCACGTTGCTGGGCCCATAACCTTTGTTGGGTTCTTACGCAATCAAGAAGCCCTTAGCAAAGAAAAACGCAAGAGATTCGGTTAAATGTTTAAATAGTACTCAAAAAATTTTATTACAATGTAAGGACGTAGGTTAAAAAGTAATAGCAAAGAGAGATTCCAAAATTCCAATAATGGTGTTGCCAGATATTTATATTTACCTCACTCAAATAATATATTTCAACACCTTCTACGGTTTTGCTCGACAAGCAGGCTAAAAATAATACATAAGTAATTTTATTTTAATTAAAAATCTATTAATTTCAATAACTCAAAACTGAAATAGTATCTTATATTGGGTGATGGTATTTATCAGTCAGTTTATCTGACTGAAATTTCTGCACTGGTTATTATACTCTGAGTGATTAACAATTTTACAACTAAGGAAAATGATTAATAATACAAATTTAATCAACACTTTCAATGAATTCAATGATAATTTACTTGATTGCCCTGTATCACTTGTTTACATATATATACGCTCTTTGTGGAAAACTTTTACAACATTTCTGGTGCATTTACACAAAATTATCAGCAGAATTTTAAATATATGATGAGGGAAACTATTTTGATTCGATAAACAATTACAACAGTATTTTCGCGTTGATCTAACTATCGCACAGAGATTTACTATCTTATCGGCCAAAATTCGATTTCTCAAAAGCCAATATTTTAATAATTACCGATTGAAGGGAAACGAGAATAGAATGCTTAACTAGCTTCCGTTATTTTTTCATTTCCGTTTGCTTACATTCGTTTTCTACACGCTGTTGTAAATTATCTTTTTTGTTGCGTTCAGGTAAAACAATTATTTTAGCAGGCTATTCAGTTAAAAAAAATAAGTAAAATGAAAAATTGTAAAGCAGGTTAATATTATTTAATCCATTTAGCAAAATAAAAAACAAAGGCATTGATATGCTTGTGCGAACAAACAAATCTCTGTGAGGTGCACATGCAGCTGTTATGTAGACATCTCTGACCTCTATTCGCTGTTTGGGTGCGTAGTAGGTGAGGGAACACATGAAAAAACATGCATGAATGGCGAGGGTACGGAAAACCGACATTGCTGCGGAATAAACTAATACAAAGTTAGCAACTTAATTAAAAAACAAACTGGAACCACATTATTAGCCAAAATCTAAATAGTTTTTGACCATATATGAAAAATTCACAGAAATATATCAAAATTCAAAACAAACCCACAGGAAAACTAAAAAAAGAAACCATTATCCTTCGTTTAATTATCAAATAGTGCGAAGTGAGAGAGAATAACTTTACCAACGATATAGAAAAAGTAGAAATAATAAAAGCAAAAAGATGAATATAAAACGTAACCAACTGAACGAGATAATTATACTCGCCATAAATGCATACCCTAAAAATAAGTTCAAAAAAAACAGGCACAATATGCGAGTAAAGTGGACATTAATAAACAATATAATGGGAAAAATATCAGACAATATTGACGAAGTTATTAAAAAACTTTAAAAATTTAGATATTAAAACATTTACGGTAAACTTTACAATTAAGTTAAAACAAAACTAGCAAATTATAATACATGAATGCGATATACAAACAATAAATAGTAACGAAACAAGAATTAATAACTCAATCTTTTTTGAACTAATAAATGGGCGATAAATTCTAAATATATTAAAAAGTTTAAATTCAAAAAAAGGAGCAGGCGTAGACGGCATTCGTCCAAGGGATATATTATGCAACGCAGAAATACTGAGTGCTCCATACCCAAATTTTTAAAAACCTCACTTGTTAGATCGATTTTCAGAAATAACAAAAAACGATTTTAACAATTACCGACCTATATCAATTTTACCGGCAATGAAAAAAAATATAAAAATTTAAAAAAATATTGGTTGAAATTGTTGTAAGGCGACTACACGCTTTTCTCGTTAAATACAAAATAATCAGCAAACATCAATATGTATTTCAACCAGTGGAGAAATTTCGGTCAGATAAACTGACTAATAAATACCATCACACAATATAAGTTATTATTTCAGTTTGAGTTACTGAAATTAATAGATTTTTAATTAAAAAAAAATTTAATATGTATTATTTTTGCCTGCTTGTCGAGCAAAACCGTAAAAATTTTGACTTACTTGTATAGGAGGTACAATTAGAGCCAGCACAACGTGTCAGTTTTTTTTTTCCTATATCAACGTACAATGAACGTTTACCTTGGAAAAACTTGTTTGAATTCAATGTTCAGTATAATTCGCTTAGCTGCACTGAATTTTGGTGCACACATTTTTGTGCACTTATCCCACGTCTTTTACCTGCACACAAGAGTTAGTTATCCGGTTCTTTTACCTTTATATATTATTACCTTTATATATTATCTTACCCCAATTTTCACCCTTTTTTTTTGCAGAATTGCCCTCAAGTTTAATAATTAATCGTTAGTAATTACTTACACAATAATATATTCGATATAAACATATGGTTGTTACCCTGTGGTAAATAAAATAATCGGTTGATAGAAAACAATAACTATAAATTAACTGTTTTGGACAAATTGGTTTAAATCTAAGGCAGATATCAACCAATCTACAGATAAATAAAAGCAAATAAGTAAATAAAAAAACAAAAGAAGGATGTCATGAAGTAAAATGTCGTTTGTGTTGAAAAAAACTAAATAATTTCAATACTTAATATGTATATATTCTTTGAGCAATTACAATTTTATTTTAAGTCATGAAACGTAATTTATTTATTTACTTTCAGCAACCACATTGTAATAATAATAATTAATATATATTTTTATGTAGTATTCTCTACATATATAAAAATTACGTGTATGTTCGTGATCGCTAAACTCAAAAACTACTGGACCGATTTTGACCAAATTTCATGTGCATGCTCTATGGGCCGTGAGTAGGGTTTCTGTGTAGTTTAAAGTTCGTCCGAAAGATGGCGCAATATTTATTTTTTTATGTTTTTGCCACGAAACCAGACTTGCAGTGAAAATAAAATTTGAAGGCAAAACAACGTTTGCCCGGGTCAGCTAGTTTATATATATTTTACGAAAATTAATTAAAATTAAAATGTTTAAAAACTAATTTAAAAAAAAAGTGATTTTTAAGTAATTTAGTATGAACCGATTATAAATTGGTTGAAAAATAAGTAATTAGTAGTCAATTTAACAGTCATGCAGAAATGATCAATTGACTACCGCCTATGACATGCCCATGTTCAAATAATGAGTAGACCACAAGGAAAAAAATCACTTAATCAACTATATGTGGTTATTAAAAAACCAGTTTGAAGTAACTTAAAAACATACTTGGGCATAGTGCACTAAATTTTTTAGTGCACTATAAATTAGCTTTTAGTGGTAGTGAAAATCGGAATTGCACTACCACTAACACTATAGTGATAGTGAAATTCGGAATTGCACTACCACTAAACTTTAGTGGTAGTGCAATTAAAATTTCACTATCACTAATTAGTGGTAGTGCAATTAAAATTCCACTACCACTAAACTTATTGGAACAATTTTGCCCTACCACTAATTTAGTGGAATTAAAAATTTTATTGCACTAACATTTTTAATACCACTAAATTAGTGCGCAACATTTTTTATTGCACTAAATTAGTGCGCCAACATTTTTTATTCCACTAAATTAGTGCGTTAACATTTTTAATACCACTAAATTAGTGCGCTAACAATAGAAATGGAATAGCACTTCCACTATCGGCCAATTCTTTCCTCCCGCTTCCTAAAGTTGTTAATCATGTCACCGTTGCTTTTCAATTCAATTATTTTTTTCACCGGTGTCACGTCACCATCAAATTGTAGGCATTGCAAATTTCTGTGAGTTGTAGCGCTTGAAAAAACAGTAGTGCGATTAGCTGGAAAGCTTTTAAATAATAAAATCGATTACACTAAAAATGAGTGAAGAAAACATTTTTGATAGTGATGATAGCATAATAATGGTAGTGATGGCTCGGAGTTTCCCAATTTTGGTCCAGGAAAAAATGGTGTTGATGCAAGTGATTCTTTAGTAATTGATCTAACCCCGGAAAGTAATGATGCTTCTGCAACGGGCTCTTAAGAGCTTGATCTGGAAGGAGTTGAAAAGCAAAGGTGACATAATTAACAACTTTAGGAAGCGGGAGGAAAGAATTGGCCGATAGTGAAAGTGCTATTCCATTTCTATTGTTAGCGCACTAATTTAGTGGTATTAAAAATGTTAACGCACTAATTTAGTGGAATAAAAAATGTTAGCGCACTAATTTAGTGCAATAAAAAATGTTAGTGCAATAAAATTTTTAATTCCACTAAATTAGTGGTAGGGCAAAGTTGTTGCAATAACTTTAGTGGTAGTGGAATTTAAATTGCACTACCACTAATTACTGACAGTGAAATTTTAATTGCACTATCACTATAGGGTTAGTGATAGTGCAATTCCGATTTTCACTACCACTAAAGTGATAGTGATAGTGAAATTTTATTTGCACTACCACTAAACGAATAGTGATAAAGAAATTCTTAGTGCAATAAAAATTTAGTGCACTGTGCCCAAGACTGCTTAAAATGTGTTTGATTTCGTGCAGGGAAGATCCCGATTTTAAAAGTTATGGTAAACAAAATTTTTTCTATAGGAAATTGCATTGTGAAACACAATAAAATGCAGCCATAACAAGTTTAAGTGCTCTCATCCGGAATGTGCAGCTAAGCGAATTTTACCGTATATACAAAATTATATGTATGTAAAAGGCAATATCGATTATATATATGGGATATACCAGAAGGGGTGTGAAATAGTTAGGGCTTCTGAGGTTTTACCTCATATTACAAGATAAATTAACTGTCCAAATTTGATTATCCCCAGGTGTCGGTTTAGAAATTCAAATTTTCATAACCGTACAACTAACAAATAGTTAGCTTCTCTGAGGTTTTGCCTCCTATTGCAATATAAATTAATCAACCAATTATCATCCGTTTGAAAGTTATGTTAGTAATATTAATTTTCCAAAAATAGGTCATTTTGTTTGTAGGTACCAGAAGGCGTGAACCGATATAGTCCATATCCATTCCTGAGTCTTATTTTCATAAACGAACATCATACATAAAATTTGAGTGAATCCAGTTTACTGGCAAAAAATATATGCATGTAAAACTATGAGGGTCAATTCGGTCATTTGTATGGGAGGTACCAGAAGGGGTGTGGTAAGGGTTTCGGTTTTCATAGGGTTTGTTTACTTAAAACTTAATTTCCCTTTGCACCCTCGCGTTTTCTAACCACTATGCCACGGCCGGTCCCAGGGTTTGTTTACTATTGCAAGATAAATAAACTGACCAAATTTAATAGTCGTGAAAGAAATATTAATTATCCAAAAATAGGTAATTTTGTATGGGAGGTACTTGAAGGGGTGGGGCTATGCTGCCCATTTACAATCCCAGAAGTTCGTTTTGAAAAATATTAATACTGGTAAATTTTCATACCGATCCGTTAAGGTTTACTCGAGTTATCCTGCCCACCAGCCAGCCTGCCAGCCAGACAGATCTCAATCGTCTTAAAAAGTCCTGGAACGAATTTGGTCTTAAGATACTTGGGTCAAACTCGTCGCCTTTAATGTGTTACACTTTTTTTCGTATCAAATGATATATACCTTCATTCCTAAGGGTGATAGTATAAAAAGAAAAAAACATAAATGCCCAATAAACATTGATGTAAGATTTCAGTTCATTTTTCCAAATTAATTTGCGAAGTTTACGTTAACCTAACCTTCAGTAAATTATTTACAGACACTCGCAGGCTAGACAGAAAACAATAGTTATAATTTTTGTTTACATATTTTTTTTTCATCTTGGCATTTAGTATTATTTGCAGCTGCTAAAAGATTGACGTATTTCGTGTTAAAGTAAAATGTCTTTATAAATATAAAAGAAAGGGTGCGGAAAGAAGACCAAAAATAATAGAACTATTAAAAATAACTGAAAATATAAAGAGTCTATCAAAATAAATCAATTGAATTGGAATATAATTAACAAAACTTTTGTATTTGCTTTGGAATGGTATTTATATATAATTTGGATATATATAATAATATAAATTTACCACAAGCTTCTTATACGCAAAAGAAATGTTAAATCTACTGAAAAATAGTACAACTCCTATAATCGTGTCACACGAGAATCTCGAAACAGCTGTACGTACGATGCATTTGGAACTTTACATAATCTCTGTTATGACAATGGCTTAATAATAAACTGAAGCAATTCAAATTACCCTACGTCATTAAAAGTGACATACGGCAAAAATTCCACTCATCGAGTTTATTGCAGAAGACTTTTCGAGCCTGAGCGTTTTCGTCCATTCGTACAACGTGTCCAAGCCAGCGCATTCGGTCTATTTGAACGCGCTTGACTACGTCGATTTTGTTATACAGCTCATACAGCTCACAATTCATTCGACGACGATACTCGCGGTTAACAATGATGGGTTCAAATATTTTGCGTAGTATTTTTATCTCGAAGACTCCCAGAATAGATTGATCCGCTTGTGTCATTACCCAGGATTCTACGCTGTAGAGCAAGACAGGTAGTGTCAAGTACGATTTAAAAAAAAAGTTTTTATTCGCTTTCGGTTTTGGCATAACGGTTTCGGTTTTGCTTTTATCAGTTGAAACAACATTCAACTCTGCGTTTTATTTATCTATAAAGCTGAACTACACATATATCAAAGAAGTGACCTTTGTTCGATTGTCGAAATTTTTTTAGCTTTCTTTTTTCGGTTTAGCTTTCTAAAGTAAAGTTGAAGCAATATTGAATATAAAGTGATCAATTAAATTTAATACCATCATAATACAAATTTTTAATATTATACCAATTTTGTGACCAATTTTACATCACCTAAGGTAACATGCAGATATTTTGTTAAGGCAATCCCGTACGTGGTATAACAAAAAAATATATTCCAGAATATCTAGGTAGTATCAACGAGTGCTGGCAGCCATAGTTGGGAACGGGCCATGCAAGTGGGCAAATTTCGATAATTGTTGTCGCACCAAGAAAATAGTTCACAGGGAAGGCGGTCTTTTAATGTTACCATCATGGAGAGGGCCGCCCCGCCTTCATCGAACTTCGATCTGGTGAGTACATCACAAGCTTACAAAGCCAATGATTAAACACATTTAAGCATTACGTCATTAGTTTTTGTTTGGTTTGTTTCGCTTGTTTTACATCGATATTAATTTGCTGTAAACCTAAATATCAGTCTGATTAAGAAACAGAAACCGTTATCGTTTTGGAACCGAAACGTTTTTCTTTTTTTCAATAATATGCATGCTCTGTGAATTTAATTTTATTTGTAAGTATTTTTATATTTTTATTGTTAACAATCTAAAGATATACTTCTAGCTTATATGAATATACTTTTAGCTTAGTTTTAAATAAAAATGTGAATTTTTTTTTACTATTAAGAGATAAATTTATTTAACGTGTTTTAATTCGAAAATGTGGTAAAGAGCAGGTAAAGATGCGTATTAGGGGTCCTGATAAAAAAAATCTATTTGCCATCCGGACAATGGTAAGGGAGGGCAGCACGCTTTTGTATCTCTTTACATCCACAAAATACTTTAACAATAATAGAATGTGACATAATTTAAATTTCCTCATTTGACTACCATCGGGTTTATTTTTCTTGTAGTCATTTGCTTCTTATTGTGTAGATTCCGCTGTAATTTGGTATTTTTTTCAATGGGGAGTCCATACATAATTTTTTTTTAATAATATCTATGTTTTAAAAGAACCACTCCTCCCGACTAAAGCTAGAATTCAAAGGCTTCCACAGTCTAATCTTTGATAACTTATTCTACCATATGCAATATCATGAAATTTGTTTTTTTTATAGCAACATTTTGGTATAAAACTGATATATACCGTATTGCATAGTTACTCCATTACAAAAAGGCGCCCGGCGTGGGGCCGGAAACTGATTTTATTATTTTTGGTGCCCAGAACAATAGCCTATTCTTAATAGATTTAATTTTTGTTTAAAGAAGGATTACACATTTGTTATCTCTTGAAATAGACTTCTGGATTTCTTTGGACTATTCGAGTACCTGAGGTACGAAACTTCGGGTAAATCGACAAAGACAATGCAGAGTTACTTTTCATTAGTTAATAGTGGTAGTAAAACTATGAGGGTCAATTCGGTCATTTCTATGGTAGGTACCAGAAGGGGTGTGGTAAGGGTTTCGGTTTTCTTAGGGTTTATTTACTTAAAACTTAATTTCTCTTTGCACCCCATGAATGAGGTATGGGATAGCTTCTTGCGTTGTTGTTAATTAACATGCTTTCTATTTTTAGATTCACAACTAACGGCACCTACTTGTTTATCGACGAATGCGAGCGTCACTGTTTGAGAAGCTCTTACTAGACACGCCGATTGACTTGACACATACACTGCGAAGGTGCTGTCAACAACATTCGAGGGGAGCAGGTTTGAACCTGCGATCTCCCGCATGGTAGTCGCGTATTCTAACCACTATCCCACGGCCGGTCCCAGGGTTTGTTTACTAATGCAAGACAAATAAACTGACCAAATTTAATAGAGTTTTGAAAGAAATATTAATTATCCAAAAATAGGTAATTTTGTATGGGAGGTACCAGAAGGGGTGGGGCTATGCTGCCCATTTACAATCCCATAAATTCGTTTTGAAAAATATAAATACTGGTAAATTTTCATACCGATCCGTTAAGGTTTACTCGAGTTATCCTGCCCACCAGCCATCCAGCCAGCCTGCCAGCCAGACAGATCTCAATCGTCTTAAAAGTCCTGAAACGAATTTGGTCTTAAGACACTTGGGGTCTAACTCGTTGCCTTTAATGCGTAACACTTTTTTTCGTATCAAATGATATATACCCTTATCCCTAAGGGTGATGGTATAAAAAGGAAAAAAACATAAATGCCCAATAAACATTGATGTAAGATTTCAGTTCATTTTTCCAAATTAATTTGCGAAGTTTACGTTAACCTAACCTTCAGTAAATTATTTACAGACACTCGCAGGCTAGACAGAAAACAATAGTTATAATTTTTGTTTACATATTTTTTTTCGTCTTGGCATTTAGTATTATTTGCAGCTGCTAAAAGATTGACGTATTTCGTGTTAAAGTAAAATTGGTTTATAAATATAAAAGAAAGGGTGCGGAAAGAAGACCAGAAATAATAGAACTATTAAAAATAACTGAAAATATAAAGAGTCTATCAAAAGAAATCAATTGAATTGGAATATAATTAACAAAACTTTTGTATTTGCTTTGGAATGGTATTTATATATAATTTGGATATATATAATAATATAAATTTACCACAAGCTTCTTATACGCAAAAGAAATGTTAAATCTACTGAAAAATAGTACAACTCCTATAATCGTGTCACACGAGAATCTCGAAACAGCTGTACGTACGATGCATTTGGAACTTTACATAATCTCTGTTATGACAATGGCTTAATAATAAACTGAAACAAACCCAAACTGAAGCAATTCAAATTACCCTACGTCATTAAAAGTGACATACGGCAAAAATTCCACTCATCGAGTTTATTGCAGAAGACTTTTCGAGCCTGAGCGTTTTCGTCCATTCGTACAACGTGTCCAAGCCAGCGCATTCGGTCTATTTGAACGCGCTTGACTACGTCGATTTTGTTATACAGCTCATACAGCTCACAATTCATTCGACGACGATACTCGCGGTTAACAATGATGGGTTCAAATATTTTGCGTAGTATTTTTATCTCGAAGACTCCCAGGATAGATTGATCCGCTTGTGTCATTACCCAGGATTCTACGCTGTAGAGCAAGACAGGTAGTGTCAAGTACGATTTAAAAAAAAAGTTTTTATTCGCTTTCGGTTTTGGCATAACGGTTTCGGTTTTGCTTTTATCAGTTGAAACAACATTCAACTCTGCGTTTTATTTATCTATAAAGCTGAACTACACATATATCAAAGAAGTGACCTTTGTTCGATTGTCGAAATTTTTTTAGCTTTCTTTTTTCGGTTTAGCTTTCTAAAGTAAAGTTGAAGCAATATTGAATATAAAGTGATCAATTAAATTTAATACCATCATAATACAAATTTTTAATATTATACCAATTTTGTGACCAATTTTACATCACCTAAGGTAACATGCAGATATTTTGTTAAGGCAATCCCGTACGTGGTATAACAAAAAAATATATTCCAGAATATCTAGGTAGTATCAACGAGTGCTGGCAGCCATACAGTTGGGAACGGGCCATGCAAGTGGGCAAATTTCGATAATTGTGTCGCACCAAGAAAATAGTTCACGGGAAGGCGGTCTTTTAATGTTACCATCATGGAGAGGGCCGCCCCGCCTTCATCGAACTTCGATCTGGTGAGTACATCACAAGCTTACAAAGCCAATGATTAAACACATTTAAGCATTACGTCATTAGTTTTTGTTTGGTTTGTTTCGCTTGTTTTACATCGATATTAATTTGCTGTAAACCTTAAATATCAGTCTGATTAAGAAACAGAAACCGTTATCGTTTTGGAACCGAAACGTTTTTCTTTTTTTCAATAATATGCATGCTCTGTGAATTTAATTTTATTTGTAAGTATTTTTATATTTTTATTGTTAACAATCTAAAGATATACTTCTAGCTTATATGAATATACTTTTAGCTTAGTTTTAAATAAAAATGTGAATTTTTTTTTTACTATTAAGAGATAAATTTATTTAACGTGTTTTAATTCGAAAATGTGGTAAAGAGCAGGTAAAGATGCGTATTAGGGGTCCTGATAAAAAAAATCTATTTGCCATCCGGACAATGGTAAGGGAGGGCAGCACGCTTTTGTATCTCTTTACATCCACAAAATACTTTAACAATAATAGAATGTGACATAATTTAAATTTCCTCCATTTGACTACCATCGGGTTTATTTTTCTTGTAGTCATTTGCTTCTTATTGTGTAGATTCCGCTGTAATTTGGTATTTTTTTCAATTGGGGAGTCCATACATAATTTTTTTTTAATAATATCTATGTTTTAAAAGAACCACTCCTCCCGACTAAAGCTAGAATTCAAAGGCTTCCACAGTCTAATCTTTGATAACTTATTCTACCATATGCAATATCATGAAATTTGTTTTTTTTATAGCAACAATTTTGGTATAAAACTGATATATACCGTATTGCATAGTTACTCCATTACAAAAAGGCGCCCGGCGTGGGGCCGAAACTGATTTTATTATTTTTGGTGCCCAGAACAATAGCCTATTCTTAATAGATTTAATTTTTGTTTAAAGAAGGATTACACATTTGTTATCTCTTGAAATAGACTTCTGGATTTCTTTGGACTATTCGAGTACCTGAGGTACGAAACTTCGGGTAAATCGACAAAGACAATGCAGAGTTACTTTTCATTAGTTAATAGTGGTAGTAAAACTATGAGGGTCAATTCGGTCATTTCTATGGTAGGTACCAGAAGGGGTGTGGTAAGGGTTTCGGTTTTCTTAGGGTTTATTTACTTAAAACTTAATTTCTCTTTGCACCCCATGAATGAGGTATGGGATAGCTTCTTGCGTTGTTGTTAATTAACATGCTTTCTATTTTTAGATTCACAACTAACGGCACCTACTTGTTTATCGACGAATGCGAGCGTCACTGTTTGAGAAGCTCTTACTAGACACGCCGATTGACTTGACACATACACTGCGAAGGTGCTGTCAACAACATTCGAGGGGAGCCAGGTTTGAACCTGCGATCTCCCGCATGGTAGTCGCGTATTCTAACCACTATCCCACGGCCGGTCCCAGGGTTTGTTTACTAATGCAAGACAAATAAACTGACCAAATTTAATAGAGTTTTGAAAGAAATATTAATTATCCAAAAATAGGTAATTTTGTATGGGAGGTACCAGAAGGGGTGGGGCTATGCTGCCCATTTACAATCCCATAAATTCGTTTTGAAAAATATAAATACTGGTAAATTTTCATACCGATCCGTTAAGGTTTACTCGAGTTATCCTGCCCACCAGCCATCCAGCCAGCCTGCCAGCCAGACAGATCTCAATCGTCTTAAAAAGTCCTGAAACGAATTTGGTCTTAAGACACTTGGGGTCTAACTCGTTGCCTTTAATGCGTAACACTTTTTTTCGTATCAAATGATATATACCCTTATCCCTAAGGGTGATGGTATAAAAAGGAAAAAAACATAAATGCCCAATAAACATTGATGTAAGATTTCAGTTCATTTTTCCAAATTAATTTGCGAAGTTTACGTTAACCTAACCTTCAGTAAATTATTTACAGACACTCGCAGGCTAGACAGAAAACAATAGTTATAATTTTTGTTTACATATTTTTTTTCGTCTTGGCATTTAGTATTATTTGCAGCTGCTAAAAGATTGACGTATTTCGTGTTAAAGTAAAATTGGTTTATAAATATAAAAGAAAGGGTGCGGAAAGAAGACCAGAAATAATAGAACTATTAAAAATAACTGAAAATATAAAGAGTCTATCAAAAGAAATCAATTGAATTGGAATATAATTAACAAAACTTTTGTATTTGCTTTGGAATGGTATTTATATATAATTTGGATATATATAATAATATAAATTTACCACAAGCTTCTTATACGCAAAAGAAATGTTAAATCTACTGAAAAATAGTACAACTCCTATAATCGTGTCACACGAGAATCTCGAAACAGCTGTACGTACGATGCATTTGGAACTTTACATAATCTCTGTTATGACAATGGCTTAATAATAAACTGAAACAAACCCAAACTGAAGCAATTCAAATTACCCTACGTCATTAAAAGTGACATACGGCAAAAATTCCACTCATCGAGTTTATTGCAGAAGACTTTTCGAGCCTGAGCGTTTTCGTCCATTCGTACAACGTGTCCAAGCCAGCGCATTCGGTCTATTTGAACGCGCTTGACTACGTCGATTTTGTTATACAGCTCATACAGCTCACAATTCATTCGACGACGATACTCGCGGTTAACAATGATGGGTTCAAATATTTTGCGTAGTATTTTTATCTCGAAGACTCCCAGAATAGATTGATCCGCTTGTGTCATTACCCAGGATTCTACGCTGTAGAGCAAGACAGGTAGTGTCAAGTACGATTTAAAAAAAAAGTTTTTATTCGCTTTCGGTTTTGGCATAACGGTTTCGGTTTTGCTTTTATCAGTTGAAACAACATTCAACTCTGCGTTTTATTTATCTATAAAGCTGAACTACACATATATCAAAGAAGTGACCTTTGTTCGATTGTCGAAATTTTTTTAGCTTTCTTTTTTCGGTTTAGCTTTCTAAAGTAAAGTTGAAGCAATATTGAATATAAAGTGATCAATTAAATTTAATACCATCATAATACAAATTTTTAATATTATACCAATTTTGTGACCAATTTTACATCACCTAAGGTAACATGCAGATATTTTGTTAAGGCAATCCCGTACGTGGTATAACAAAAAAATATATTCCAGAATATCTAGGTAGTATCAACGAGTGCTGGCAGCCATACAGTTGGGAACGGGCCATGCAAGTGGGCAAATTTCGATAATTGTGTCGCACCAAGAAAATAGTTCACGGGAAGGCGGTCTTTTAATGTTACCATCATGGAGAGGGCCGCCCCGCCTTCATCGAACTTCGATCTGGTGAGTACATCACAAGCTTACAAAGCCAATGATTAAACACATTTAAGCATTACGTCATTAGTTTTTGTTTGGTTTGTTTCGCTTGTTTTACATCGATATTAATTTGCTGTAAACCTTAAATATCAGTCTGATTAAGAAACAGAAACCGTTATCGTTTTGGAACCGAAACGTTTTTCTTTTTTTCAATAATATGCATGCTCTGTGAATTTAATTTTATTTGTAAGTATTTTTATATTTTTATTGTTAACAATCTAAAGATATACTTCTAGCTTATATGAATATACTTTTAGCTTAGTTTTAAATAAAAATGTGAATTTTTTTTTTTACTATTAAGAGATAAATTTATTTAACGTGTTTTAATTCGAAAATGTGGTAAAGAGCAGGTAAAGATGCGTATTAGGGGTCCTGATAAAAAAAATCTATTTGCCATCCGGACAATGGTAAGGGAGGGCAGCACGCTTTTGTATCTCTTTACATCCACAAAATACTTTAACAATAATAGAATGTGACATAATTTAAATTTCCTCCATTTGACTACCATCGGGTTTATTTTTCTTGTAGTCATTTGCTTCTTATTGTGTAGATTCCGCTGTAATTTGGTATTTTTTTCAATTGGGGAGTCCATACATAATTTTTTTTTAATAATATCTATGTTTTAAAAGAACCACTCCTCCCGACTAAAGCTAGAATTCAAAGGCTTCCACAGTCTAATCTTTGATAACTTATTCTACCATATGCAATATCATGAAATTTGTTTTTTTTATAGCAACAATTTTGGTATAAAACTGATATATACCGTATTGCATAGTTACTCCATTACAAAAAGGCGCCCGGCGTGGGGCCGAAACTGATTTTATTATTTTTGGTGCCCAGAACAATAGCCTATTCTTAATAGATTTAATTTTTGTTTAAAGAAGGATTACACATTTGTTATCTCTTGAAATAGACTTCTGGATTTCTTTGGACTATTCGAGTACCTGAGGTACGAAACTTCGGGTAAATCGACAAAGACAATGCAGAGTTACTTTTCATTAGTTAATAGTGGTAGTAAAACTATGAGGGTCAATTCGGTCATTTCTATGGTAGGTACCAGAAGGGGTGTGGTAAGGGTTTCGGTTTTCTTAGGGTTTATTTACTTAAAACTTAATTTCTCTTTGCACCCCATGAATGAGGTATGGGATAGCTTCTTGCGTTGTTGTTAATTAACATGCTTTCTATTTTTAGATTCACAACTAACGGCACCTACTTGTTTATCGACGAATGCGAGCGTCACTGTTTGAGAAGCTCTTACTAGACACGCCGATTGACTTGACACATACACTGCGAAGGTGCTGTCAACAACATTCGAGGGGAGCCAGGTTTGAACCTGCGATCTCCCGCATGGTAGTCGCGTATTCTAACCACTATCCCACGGCCGGTCCCAGGGTTTGTTTACTAATGCAAGACAAATAAACTGACCAAATTTAATAGAGTTTTGAAAGAAATATTAATTATCCAAAAATATGTAATTTTGTATGGGAGGTACCAGAAGGGGTGGGGCTATGCTGCCCATTTACAATCCCATAAATTCGTTTTGAAAAATATAAATACTGGTAAATTTTCATACCGATCCGTTAAGGTTTACTCGAGTTATCCTGCCCACCAGCCATCCAGCCAGCCTGCCAGCCAGACAGATCTCAATCGTCTTAAAAAGTCCTGAAACGAATTTGGTCTTAAGACACTTGGGGTCTAACTCGTTGCCTTTAATGCGTAACACTTTTTTTCGTATCAAATGATATATACCCTTATCCCTAAGGGTGATGGTATAAAAAGGAAAAAAACATAAATGCCCAATAAACATTGATGTAAGATTTCAGTTCATTTTTCCAAATTAATTTGCGAAGTTTACGTTAACCTAACCTTCAGTAAATTATTTACAGACACTCGCAGGCTAGACAGAAAACAATAGTTATAATTTTTGTTTACATATTTTTTTTCGTCTTGGCATTTAGTATTATTTGCAGCTGCTAAAAGATTGACGTATTTCGTGTTAAAGTAAAATTGGTTTATAAATATAAAAGAAAGGGTGCGGAAAGAAGACCAGAAATAATAGAACTATTAAAAATAACTGAAAATATAAAGAGTCTATCAAAAGAAATCAATTGAATTGGAATATAATTAACAAAACTTTTGTATTTGCTTTGGAATGGTATTTATATATAATTTGGATATATATAATAATATAAATTTACCACAAGCTTTCCAACATTTTTATGATGTATTGCATACATATTGTAGAGAACATTATTGTTACATTGTTATAACATCAACTTTTGTATATTTCAAACAAAGCAAGTATTCTATTTTAAGTTTTGCTTTTGAATTTGAACTATTAAAATTTTCTTGATTGAATACACATACTTTGTATCTACAACACGTATTCTGAATTGTGAATAAAAATTTATAAAACAACTAATATTGGTACTACAATTTGGCGATCCTGCATCGGACCTTATAAATAACTGGGAATACAAAATACATCACTCTGCCTCGCTTTGTGTTGCATTACTTCCAATAAACCTAATTCGTTGCATGTGAACTATTTGAAGATTGTTTGTGACAAGGTCCAGAAAATACTACTTAAGAATTGGCATATTATCCCATTAAGCCCGAACAGATGAAACACAACAAATCTCAAGTTACGAATAAGCAAGAGCAAATAGTTGGATTTCCAGATAGTTCGCACAGCAAGGCGTGAGCTGAATACATAATTTCTTCTTTTCAAGACATTATTTATTTATTATCCATCAAGACTAATCCAAGCCTGACAATTCAAAATACAAGAATTTTTTTCAACAATTAAATTGGAATTGTTGCGGTTCAACCTTAAGTATAATTTATCAGATAAGTTACATACTTTTACAATCTTATAAATTTTTTACAATCTATTTTAAAATTTACACTACAATCAATATTTGTTATCCCATCCCAATTGAACATAATTATCTAACTCGTTAGTCATACGAAAATTTGTAGTATGAAAAGGACACGACGCGGATACATAATTGATAACCAACCATTTTTAATTAATAATAACAACGTAGAAGTTAATGATCCTGATTTACAAACTCAGCCAAATAATACTCCTTCAGTCAATACAGATACACAAAATAACAGTGCGAGTCCCACATCGGAAAGAGTGATAATGGTTCCATGTCGATTATTGAAGTTGCCAAGCTTTTGGTCTGAATGTCCAGATGCTTGGTTCATTCATACTGAAATTGCATTTTCGTTAAATAATATTCAAGGGCGTAGCCAGGTAGGGGCAGGGGGGGGGCATCTGCCCCCCTACAGCTTGAAAAATCTGTCAAAATCCCGGAAGATATGAAAATCAAAATTAAACAGTGCAGAAATTTCACTAAGGTGAACTGACTGATAAAAAGTTTCAACCTATGTTCATTCTCCAAAATTCTAGTGGATAAAAGCGCCAAAATTCCAAAATTGACATAATGGCAAATTCGGAAGCGTGAATTAGTTTCTGATTTTTTCATTAAACTTAAATGACTTATTTTCAACTGCAATTTGCCACTTACTATGATAAAAAATCGGCTTTTAAGACTTTTTTCCTTAGTATCTATGATATTTTTGGATATTATGACTTTTTCTCAAGTTCTTGCAAACATGACAAAACCGTATTTATTATATTAATTAAAAATAGCAACTAATATAGGTAAAGACACTATTACTTTTGCGAAAAAATGCAAAAAAAAATTGAACTTATTTGTAGAATTTGGTTTTTCTTGGTTTTTTGAATGCCAAAAAAGTCATAAGTCCATTTTCTCTACTTTATCATCAAAATTAAACCTGTTTGTTACGATAATAAAATTAAAAAAAATAATATTTATTTTTTTTTTTAAATTTTCAAAAACTGTTAATGTTAAGGCGCGAGAGATAAAAAACATAGCTTTATATCTCAAAACTACTAAAATGGAGATGTGACTTTCTTTCTTTGGAGGGCAGTATAGTCCTGCTTGTGCAGTGGTAACTGTTGGCCAGACGTTTACAGGAATATATCAAAGCTGTGAGGTTACAGTTGAGAAAGTGCTAATGAATTCACAAAACATTAAGAGTTCCTCCTTAAAAATAATTGGGCAAATTGGGACTACCTTGTATTGGAAGTACTAGTACGTAGAACGATGCCTCTTTTTATTCATAGGTTAATGTTCAGTAAGCGATAAGATTGTGGAAAATTTTTACTGTATTTAGTGCACTTCCAACAAAGATGTATGTAAATGTATATGGGTGAATTTGGTCATTTGTATTGAAGTTTTAAGTTTTAAGTTTTATTTATCCAAAATAAACATTACATCTTCAAACGACATGGTATACATATTTTGAGTTTTATCTCTAGGATATATCAACAATTGAAGCTTAGGTAAATATAAATTTGATAATAATTATTTCTTTTTGATATTTTTAAAAAGGAAAAAAGGATTAAAAACCTTATTTGAGTGTATTAATTAAATTTCAAACATAAGGGGAAAAATATTGTACATAGGATTACTATTTACAAAATAAATAATTATCTATAGGACAACATTTTCGGTTTGGTAAATTTCTGTTAATAATTAGGATAATTCTTTACATTCACTCAGGATTTGATGAGAAGAATCTGTAAGCTTATTGAAGTAATTTTCGGTGTCATTTAACAAAGTCGCCGAATTTTAACAAAGTCGCCGAATTTTTCGTATCCAGTTTCTTCGTGTAGCATTTCCGTGGAGTATCTCCAATGTTTGCAGTTGATCATTTTGAGACATTTATTTTGTATAATTTGAAAACGTTTAAGATGAGATTTTGCAGCTTTGTACCAGATAGGAGATGCAAACGCCAGTATGGGTCTTATAACGCATTTGTAAAGCAAATTTTTGTTTTTGTGATTAAGTGTAGAACGTCTGTTCAATAGGGGCCATAGTGCTCTGAACGATTTAATTGCTTTTTCGCAAGACATTTCAATATGTTTTCGAAAAGTAAGTTTTTGATCCAAAATAACGCCAAGATATTTAACTTCATTTTTAATTTCAATACAACTGTTGCAAAAATGTAGTGGTCCTAATGGTAATCTCTTCGGCGATTTATTCCATGGAAATATAATACATTGGGTTTTTTGTTGGTTGATTTTTATTTTCCATTTGTAAAAATATTCGTAGCAGGCTTCCAGACTGCGTTCCATCTTTTTCATCAGTGCGCTTGTTAGTTTGCTTGATGATATAAGTACGGTATCATCCGCATAATATGCAATATCTACTTCTTTAGGAGGTTTGAAGTCAGATGTATAAATAGAATATAATATTGGAGAAAGAATAGATCCTTGCTGATATGTTTTTAATGGAGGAAGTATTATTATTTATCGATACCGCGAATGTTCTGTCATCTAGGAAGTCTGCTAAAATATTCCAAAGATATTTGGGAGTGTTTACCTTGGCTAGCTTATAGAGAAGACCGTTGTGCCAAACAGTGTCGAATGCTTTTTCAATATCCAATAGGACTAATCCAGTGGATTTTTTTAGTCGTTTGTTAGGAATTATTTTGTTTTTTATTCTGCCAACTTGATGAATTGTGTTTTGGTCCTTTTTGAATCCAAATTGTTTTTCTGATATTATATTAAAAGTAGATGTGAACACATTTAGTCTTGAATATATTAATTTTTCGAATATCTTCGAATATTGCTCAAAAGACTGATAGGTCGGTAGCTATTCGGGTCATTGGTTGGTTTATTTGGTTTATGAATCGGGATCACCTTAGCCCTCTTGAAATGCCTTGAAAAATAATTTAAATCAATACAACTATTTAATATGCAGGTAAGTCATTTGATTGCTTTTATGGGAAGATTTTTTAAAAGAATATTTGAAATATCATCAAACCCAGGAGATTTCGAAGGCCTTAACGTGGTTAATATGTCAGAAATTTCAGAAACAGTGACAAAAATTGCCCCATCAGTATTCGGGGAATCGGTTCTTTGGTTAGAAACAGTAGAATTCACTAGTACATCACAAGCATGTGTGTAATTTTGAGTAATGGCATGGGATTTAACAAATGTGTTTGCAAATAATTCTGCTTTTTCAGTATCTGTGATGATTTTGTCATTATTATACAGAAGTTGCGGTATGTTTTTCTTGCGTTTGCATCTTAGAGAACGGCTTATTTTCCAGAACTTTTTGTCTCCTGGTCTCAGACGTTGCAGAAGATTAGACCATTTACTATTTCTAACGGCATTGATTCTCCTGTCGATAATTTGGCTCAAAAATTTTACACATTGGCTATAAAAATATTCCTGTTGGATACTGGCGGATCGTTGTTCTTTTCTTTTAAATTTCTTTCTCTGTCCAATGAGACGCACAATATCTGTAGGTAACGAACTGTCTTAAGTTGGGAAAGACGAGGATGTGGATATGTTTCTTGCTCGAGTAATAAGTTCAATAAATGACTCGATTTCTTGGTCGATTGAGTATTTTGTGTTGTATCTAGTTGTAGATATGGTAATACATCTGTCAATGATACTTCTAAATAAATCCCAATTGGTATTCTTGAACGAGAAATTACTATTTTTGTTGGTAAGAACCGATGAGCATTCAATGGAACAGATAATTGGACGGTGATCAGATGGTATTTCATATTCCAACGTTTTTAGTCTTAGTGGTATGGAAACATTACTAAGAACAATATCAACAGTTGAAGGTCTTCTGTTTCTTTGGTGGGGATAAAGAGTATGGGTAGTTGGATGGTAAACGAAAAAATTGCTTGAATGTTGTAAGTTGTTTAAGGATCATTTGTATTGAAGGTACCGAAAGGGTTGTAGAAAATATTTCAGTTTTCTGAGATTTTACCTACTCTTGTAAGATAATTAAACTGACCAAATCCAAATATCGTCCAGTTTTTCATTAGAAAGTTATGTTTTTCATTAGAAAATAATTTTTTGGAAGAAAATAAAACTGTTGATTCTTTAAAAGGATCAGTAAAGTTTACTCGAGTTATCCTGCACACCAGCCAGCCGCCCAGACAGATGGACATGGCTTCAGAATTCGCTACTTACGGTACTTAAGGTCTAACGTGTCTCCTTAAATAAGTTACACTTTTTATCGTATCAAATGATATAGAGGGTGGACCAAATACAAGTGAGCTTTGAAATCATAGATTGTTTAGTTTTAGTTTTGTTCTTTAAATTCGACCTTTCCTAGTTATCATTATTTACCCTATTTTTATAGCAAGCTCGAGATGAGTATTTTACGTATAATTTATTTATTTTTCAATATTTCAACCCTCTTTGAGGATCATCTTCAGGAATGACAAATAAACAAAAATTAAATTAAAATGAGTGTAAGTGTAGACTCTCGTCTATGTCTTCTATTCTAACACTATTAGAATGAAGAGAGTCCAAATATTGAAAAATAAATAAATTATACGAAAAATACTTGACCTCGAGCTTGATATAAAAACTAGCGGACCCGGCGAACTTTGTCTCGCCCCAATTAAATGCCTTCAGATAAACTCTGTAGAGAGTGGTATGATAAACAAAGTGTTTGGAATCTTGACGGACAGCCGTGTACCGTTGCACAATTTCGGGTTATTCAGATTCCGCAATATGATTATGATCGACACTACCTTCATCTGTATATTATGCGCCACATTAAGCGAGTTGAAAAATTCGGTTGGATTGTTGGTCGCTTCATCCTCGTCGATCAAGCTGTAAACAGATTTGTACGAATGCAGTTCTCCAGCAATTTGACTTTCTAAAATGAATTTTAAGCAGACGATGGGAGGTTCTTCAATGCGACTCTTATGTTCTTGGTCAATTTTAACTTGTTGACATTGACGACGATTTCAAGCATGGTTTAAGTACATAAAGCAGCAACAGATTTCGTGAGCAAAATCATAGCCCCACCAAATCGTTTAAAACCACCTCGTAAATCCTTCATCGTTCGGTCAACTACTTCCAAAGCTCGTTTAATCGTTATCGCGCAATCTTCCCAAGTATTGATTTTGCATTCTCGCATCAATTTCGCTGTTGCCGAATTCTTGGTCATTTTGTACTTTGGCTTTTTAACCGTGAGAAGATTCATCGTCAGTTTCAAAACAGAATTTGCAGTACGACTGCCTTCCAACAATGTGGCAGCCATGCCAGAGGATGCAGTCAACAAAAAATGTCTTTCCTGTCAACAACCTTCATTAGCGAATCGTACACGTTCTTGTACTCGTCATTTAACAGCGACACGTTTGTTCGAACTCTTTCGGTCAGCTTATCTCGATTTTACTTACACCCATTAAAATTCGCGATCGAATGCAGTTTGCATCGAACGATTCGGAGCTGGCATTCCCAATGTCGACAGCAGATTGCCGCACGATGAGAGCAAACAATGTACGAATTTGAATCGCTGACGTGAAAACGGTCGCATTAGTGAGTCCATTTTCGAGCACTTTTAAATTTCGGCAAGCCTCCCGAAATGCGGCGCACAGAACTCCATCCTCAATACGCAGGGAATTGAAGGATAGCAAAGATATAAGCATACACCTTGGCGCTGATGAACTGTGTATAGTCTGACTAACTATTGCACGACATTTACGTCATCTAACATTTGATAGTCTAATAGGAGGCGTTAGCCAAACAAATAACTCTCCCTAAAAAACTACAGAGTCGTTTCGGAATGAATGCCCGCAATCCAATTGGATAACTTAATTTTTCACACGTAAACTCATTTTCTGAAAAAATTATCAAATTGATAAGTATTGCATAGGATATCAATACATATTTTTATCTAAATATTATTTATCTCGCTAAATACTCCAACCAACTTTTATCCGAAATTTTCTCGTTCAAAATCATCAAATCATGCGAAAGAATTTTCTATTTTTCCATACGAAAAAATTCCATACAAAAAAGCTATTTTTCCAATTTCCCGACTTTTCCGAAGGATTTTCTCAAAACTTATTGCAATTACGAAAAATTTAGCAAAATGGGCCATCCTATTTTTCCATTCGGAATAATTATCCGAAATTTTTCACTGTTACATTGTCCAAAATTATCGTTTCATACGACAAAATGCAAAATTTCGTCGAAAAATAAATAAATACAATTTTTAAAATTTTTCCGGAATTTTCCAACTAAAATTTTCTATTTTTTCAATCGATAAGCCATTACGGAACAATTAAACACAAAATCTATATATATAAAAATGGTGGCAAAAATGTATAGTAATTCATCAATTGAGAACGGCTGGGCCGATTTGCTCAAACTTTTTTTCAATTGTTCGTCATTGCCAGGAGAAGGTTTATGTGAAAGAAAATTTTTGGAAAATCTTCCGGAAAAGTCGGAAAATTGGAAAAATCAAAAATTGCCTTTTTGTATGGAATTTTGTGTACAATTGTTACAGAATGGCTTTTCTAATAGAAAAATGGAAAATTTTTGTTGAATTATTATCATATTATCGTATGATTTTATAGTTTTGGACGATGTAACAGTGAAAAATTTCGGATAATTATTCCGAAATGACTATCCGAATGGGAAAATAGATAAATTCTCGGTGGAAAACTCGGAAAATTCACGAAAAATTTTGATGTAAATGTGAAAAATTTCGTATAATTATTCCGAAATGACTTTTCGAATAGAAAAATTCTCGGTGGAATACTCGGAAAATTCCGGAAAAAACTCGAAAATTTTTGATTTTTTTCAACAAGAAACCTTTTGGATGCCATGTAAGACAATTCAATGCTCCCACTATAAATGAAGACGCAGTGGTGATTGTTGCGGAGAATGTGGAATCACGCGATACTGTTCTCAAGCTTCGGGATGGTGGACAAGTTAGACGAGATGGCTGATGACATTTGCATCCATTTTCGATCTTAAAATTATCTTCTGATCAAAGTCATGTGCGTGCTAATGTGCGGCAGTCTACTGTCGAAATTGGGAATACCAGCGCCAAATCGTTCGATGCATGATGCATTCAATCGCGAATTGCAACAAGAACAAGACTTTGATCATTATTTGGAATGAATGCACGATGGCGCATAAACGAACATTGGAGGCAGATGACCGAACGATGAATAATTTTCGAGGTCATTTAACGAGAATGAGGCGACCAACTATTCGACAGAAATTTTGAACTCTCTAGATGTGCCAGTTTTGCATAATTTGCAGCTGAAGGTGGGATCGATCATGATCATTTTGCGGAATCTGAATCATCCGAAATTGTAATTAATCTTCCCTCCCAATTCAACACCCCATTCGATTGCCTTTTGCGATAAAAACCAATAAATCGAAAGGCCAATCATTGGAAATTTGTGGAATAAACCTCGAATTTCCCTGCTTTTCACACGATCAGCTGTGCGTTGTCTGTTTGCGTGTTGGCAAACAGTCTTCATTGTTTGTTTTTCCGCCGGAAACAAATCGAAAAACATTGTATATCAGATTGCTCTTCACAGATTTCGATTAAATTCAAGTAAATCAGATTAAAACTTGAACTATCTGTGTTTTACTTTTATATAAAGGCGTTACCTTAGGAGCGAGACGAAGTTTGCCGGGTCCAAAGTTGTATGGCAGAACAACGTTTGCCGGGTCAGCTAGTTTTATACAAAAATTCAATTTGCAATGCAAAATGTTTCCGAAAAATCCAAATTTTTCGAGTTTTTCCAGAATTTTCTGTGTTTTCCACCGAGAATTTTTCTATTTTTCCATTCGGAAAGTAATTTTGGAATAATTATCTGAAATTTTTCACTGTTACATCGTCCAAAATTATCAATTCATACGATAAAATGCAGAATTTCGTCGAAAAAAAAAATAAATAAAATTTCTAAAATTGTTCCGGAATTTTGCGAATTTTCCAAAATTTGTTTTTTTTCATTCGAAAAGCCATTCGTAACACTTGCAAACAAAATTCTATACAACAAATTTTTGATTTTTCCAATTTTCCTAATTTTTGGAGGATTTTCCGGAAATTTTCTTTGATATAAACCTTCTCCTGGCAATTACGAACAACTGAAAATTTTTTTAGATGAATCGATGAATCGATATAGATATTTTACAATAATCCGAAATTTTTCAGCAACAAAACGAAATTTGCACCTTTAGGTCGTCTGAAATCATCAAATCAAGCGATACAACGGAAGATTTCGTCGAAGGCATCCAAATCTTTCGATTTTTTTTCCGGAGTTTTCCGAGTTTTCCACCAAGAATTTTTATATTTTTTCATTCGAAAAGTCATAATTGTTCGAAATTGTTCACATTTACATCGCCCAAAATTACCAAAACACGATAAAATTCACAATTTTGTCGAAAAAAAAAAATTATTTGGCATTTTCCATAATTTTCCAACCAAAATTTTCTATTTTTCCATTCGAAAACCGACAAAAATTTAGTTTGTGATTTTCCTCAAATCAGACGATGAAATGCAAAATTTTGCAGAAAAAAATCAAATTTTTCGATTTTTTCGAAATTTTCCGAGTTTTCCACAAAGAATTTATCTATTTTTCCATTCGGAAAGTCATTTCGGAATAATTATCCGAGATTTTTCGCAGTTACATCGTTCAAAACTATCAAATCATACGACAAAAAGCAAAATTTCGTCAAAAAATAGAATTAAAATTTTTCGAGTTTTCCGGAATTTTCCAATAATTTTTTTTATTTTTCCATTCAAAAAATCATTTGTAACACTTGCACACATTTTCCATACAAAAAAGCAATATTCGGTTTTTCCAATTTTCCGGCTTTTCCGAAGGATTTTCCCAAAATTTTCTTTTACATAAACCTTCTCCTGGCAATTACGGACAACTGAAAAAAAATTTGAGCAAAATCGGTCCAGCCGTTCTCAATTGATGAATTACTATACATTTTTGCCACCATTTTTATATATATAGAGATAAAGATCATAGGTTATTTTAATCCTTTAATAAGGTCTTGAAAAATTTGGGAGACAGAATGAGCTACTTCGATGAGAGCCGATGCAGCCAATTGAACGAACACAGTAAAAATATTTAAAAATAGAACAATCGAGTGAGGAATTAAGAATTTTTGAGGCAACTGATTCCCTACTCGATTTACTAATGGATTATTTTAACAAAACATAAGACTAAATAATTAGTTCTTTGGATTTGTAGATTACATTCAGTAAAAAAGAACACTGTGGTTGTCGAAAAAATAACAAGACCGGACTCAACGGTTTTCACCTAATTCAGACACGAGGAATCGAACTGCATCATTAGATTTTTGAGTTACTATGAATACAGTGGCATTTACACTTTTTATCGTTATTTTCATGCAACCTAAAACGGTCCACAATGGTAAAAAGGGTTTTTTTTGCCATATGAAATTTGAGGTCGCAATTCTTGACAGATTTTAAATTTATTTTTGTATTATTGCAAACAGAATTGTTCACAGAGCGTTTTTTTTATTTTAAATTCCTTACCGTTATTTTTTTTAAATTGTCTAATTCCAAGAAAAATTAATTTTGATTTAAATTTCAAATATTTTTTGGATTTAACAAATTTCTTTATTCAGATGATGTAACATATTATGGCATTGGACTTTTTAAATGAAAAGCACATTACTTAGCCTACTTATAAACACAAAATAGTATTTTGAGCTTAAAACTGAATTTTTTGTATATATTTTTATATATCTAGTGACTTTCACTAATTTGACTTATTTTTTACAGAAGACTTTCTTAAAACTTAACATTTATTTTATATTATATTATATATTAAGATTTGTACTAATATGATAATAATTGTGAGCAGAACAATATAGTTTTTCCTTATATTTTCACTTAGTTCAATTTGTAACATATACTCACAATTATTGCGGAAGTTTTTGGACATATAATCCAAAATTGAAAAATATTTTGTCATCGACATTGACACATTAAAAAAAATAAAGATAAGGAATTCAGAATAAAAAAACGTCCATTCTGTGCACAATTTTGGTTACAATAACACAAGAAAAAATGTTTTAAACCGCTCAAGACTTGTGGCCTGAAATTTCATATGTCCAAAAAAAAAACAAAACAACTTAAAAGAGTAGTAAAAATTATTTTTTGGTACTAAATGAATTCGATGACCTTAAATTTTTTAAAAAAATTTTAGTGTACCTTTGTTGAATAAAATATTGTCAAAACAATAAGTATTGACTTTTTGTTAGGTACTTAGTTTTTATTTTTTTTGTAGACATACACCGAGCGAAAAAACAATATCAAATTAATATTTTCGTTAACGAATTGATATTAAACGTTAACAAAATGGGGCTAAGTGCGAAAAATATCAATATGATATCGTTCAATATCAAATGTCTCGGTCGCTATTTTCTCTTGGAATAAATAAATAATAAATTATAATAAACTTTTTTCTTGAAAGTCAACCGTGCCATTTGATATTGATCAATATCAAATTGACATCTAAAATGTCAAAATAAAAATGCCAATTGATATTCATCAATATCGAATTGATATTAACCAACATCAAATTGATATTAATCAATATCAAATTGACATCTAAAATGTCAAAATAAAAATGCCAATTGATATTCATCAATAGCGAATTGATATTCATCAATATCGAATTGATATTAATCAACATCAAATTGATATTGATCAGTATCAAATTGACATCTAAAATGTCAAAATAAAATTGCCAATTGATATTCATCAATATCGAATTGATATTAACCAACATCAAATTGATATTGATCAAAATCAAATTGGTATCTAAAATTTTAAATCAAAAATTAATAAATTTGAATACGAAATCTATAATTTGATTTTAAAAATAAAACAAATTTAATATATATTTTTATTAAATTTTTTATTTACGTTTATATTTAGTACATATAACTTAGACAAACTTTCAAAGTTTTCAAAAATAATAAGATATTTAAACAAATTAAAATTGATTTCAGTTCAAAAAGGGTAAGATATTAAACTTGGAAAAAATTTTAAAGTTTACAAAAACAATAACAATTCATAACGTCTTAAGAATATAATAATGATTTAATAATATGTTTTCCGAGCATATTTTAGACAATTATTTGAAATATGTATAAATGTAAAAATATGAAAACAACAAACAATTGCGTCGAGAAATGAATCAAATTTATACATATTCTTATCAAAATAAATATAATAATTTTCTATAACACTTTCGGAATAGCCTTCGCAAATAACAAACGGTTGTATAGTTAGTCCTGAAGAATAAAACTTATCTCGAATTGCAGTTACCTGACGATCTAAATCATTTAATGATGGAAGTCTTAGAACTAGACTGTCCTGGGCATCCGAAATAGTCACCTTTTTGTGTCCCTTTCCATCAGCGAGTTTAAAACGGGCAGTGGGTTGCAGTACTCCAACCAACAAAATTGTTATTAAATAGTTTTGTATCTCTGCAAAGATTTTTAATTTGTTAATGAGAAACTAACTAACCGATGCAAATTTTACCTTGATTCTTTGTTGCTTTGTAAGATAAGAGCTGTCCTTTGCAGGCTGGATTATGGAGGTTTTTTTCTATGTATTCAACAATTTTTGACTTACTGCAGTCCCATTGTTCCTTAAACGAGTTACCTTTTCCAGGATAGAGGTAATTAAAATCAATCGCGAACTATGAAAAAAATTAATTTTTGGAAAATATTTAAAAAACAATATAATATAGTAAATATAATAATAATTTAGTATATAAAATTCGTTTTTTTGTTGCTAAAATCACTTAATAAATAAGTAAAACAAATTGATGTTGGACCAGATTAATAATTATAATAAATTAAAAATAATAGCCGATTTTAGCAAACAATATTTAAAATTTTTATAAATATTTTTTTTGTAAGTATTACCAATTCTGGAGCACGCGCGTCCAAATATTTTGGCCAAGCCTCAAAGAATTCAGTATTATTTAAAAGTTCAAAATCTCGACGTCGCAGCTGTACGGTGTTTTTCCATTTTTCACAGACTTCATCCCAGGGCAAGCTCCTTTTTAAATCGTTTTTAATTGACAACTGCTCAGTTTCGTCAATAGACGATATTGAAATATTTTTGTTTTTGGGTTCAATAATAGAATCTGCTTTCTGAAGCTTATTTTTTTTTTCTAATTTTTGTATTTACGTATTTGAAAAACTTTCTACAATTAACTTTTTATAATTAACTTTTATTTGAATTTAAATGTTTTGCTTATTTATTTATTCACTTTCTTTATTTATTCTTTTGTTAATACGACAATAAGCAATTAACACCACACTGATTAAATGTCACTTTTCAACTGAGCCGATAGGCAATATCATTTTTGCATATAAGCATAGGCAAGAAATATCATGGGTAATGCTGCCGCGACGTCAGAAAAAATGTATCAGGCAAAAATCAAATATATATTTGTTTTTGTAAATTTTTTTTACCACAGAAAATGCGTGTGATATACAGCCAAACAATTTCGCAAAAACAATACATATATGTGTATGTACATATATGTGTATGTGTTTTACAGGTTCATGCATTAATATGAAATTGATACCGTAAGCTAAGACAAATAAAAAAATAACAACAAAAATTTAATTGTTGTACTTGGTGACCGAGCGCTTTGATATTGATCAATATCAAATTGATATTATAAATTTTCAAAATGAAATTTTACTACAACTATACGAAAAAATTGGCTACAATCACAACAAACATTTAATTGTTGTACTTGGTGACCGAGCGCTTTGATATTGATCAATATCAAATTGATATTATAAATATCAAATTGATATTATAAATATCAAATTGATATTATAAATATCAAACAGGACGCTTACGTCGCATCAAAATTAAAATTAACAACAACCATATGAAAAAAGTGGTTACGCCAGTGTCAAAAAATATAATTTTGTGCAATATCAAATCAATATTTCAAAATATCAATATGATATTGCCATTTTTCGCTCGGTGTACTATTAACATGAAATGTAAAACCGACTGCCCCCCCCTACATGAGATCCTGGCTACGCCCTTGATAATATTATTGATGATACAACTAAATATCATCATGTAGTAGCATCCTTACCTCAAGACGCTATAAATAAAATATTAGATGTATTACAATTTCCCGTTTCGGTAGACAAATATGAACAACTGAAAAATGATCTGTGTAATAGATTTTCGATTAGACCAACTGTTATCGAACCATTATCTTGGAGATCGAAAACCTTCGGAATTTTTCCGAGATCTTAAGGTATAAGCTGGTTCCGACAACATTATCAATCTTGATTTGCTGTATAAACTGTGGCTTCGTAAATTACCACAGAATATACGGATTCAAATGATGTCTTGTGCATCCTAATGTATTGAAGAAAAAATGTCACTTGCTGATAAGATTTATGAAGTGTGCTCAAAGTCTCAAATATCTGCAATAAGCCATGGGTCAGACGAGAACATCGGAAATTCGGTTCAAAAATTAGCGGAAATGACTAAAGTTCTTTGTGAAAACTTAAATAAGATCACCACAGAAGTCGCAGAAATAAATAAGAGAACCTCTTCTCGAGACAGACATGGTCAACGCTTTCACAGTCAGTCGCAAGGTCGTACATCTTACCTTAACAATCGAGAAGGATTTTGTTGGTATCATTTAAAATTTGGCAATAGGGCTGTGAAATGTGTTCCACCTTGTAACTATCATAACTATGTGAATAATTTCAATTCAAATAACTCTTTAAATTGAAAACGACCATCATGACGGTGGCTACTGATGGACCACATGCTAATACATTAGGCCGCCTATTTCTTTACGATTCCAATAACCGTCTTAATTTTTTAATAGATACTGTCGCAGCTGTGTCTGTTGTACCATATTCTCAATTTAAAACCTTATCCAGGAAATCTGATTTAGAGCTAACAGCTGCAAATGGGTCCGTAATTCGGACATTTGGTACAAAACTATTCAAAATTGATCTAGGTCTTCGTAGAGAATTCGAGTTTCCATTCCTTATTGCTGACATCAATACCCCAATTATTGGCTTTAATTATCTTGAAAAATTTGGAATAGTCGTTGATGCTAAAAACAAACGACTTATTGACTCAGTAACTACTTTAAACGCTCAATGTTCATCAGGATTCAGCTCCATCTACTCAATCAAACCCAAAATTTCAGAGCCAAACAAATACTACGAAATATTAAAGGATTTCCCTTCTGTGACAGCTGAGCCCGATTATACCAAAATGGTAAAACACAATACGGTTCATCATATAGAAACCAAAGGAAATCTTCCCTTTTGTAGACCTCGCCGGCTTGATCCTCTAAAACTTAAAATAGCGAAGAGTGAATTTGAGTACCTAGTAAAAATAGGTGTCTGTAGACCGTCCTCTTCTCCAACTGCTTCTCCTTTACATCTTGTGCCTAAAAAAGAAGTAAATGATTGGAGACCTTGCGGAGATTACAGGAGACTTAACTGTGTTACAATACCAGACCGTTATCCACTACCCCACATTCATGATCTTAGAAGAAGAAGAATAAGACTATATTTTCAAAGCTAGATCTTGTAAGGGCATACCACCAGATCCCAATAGCCGAAGAAGATATTTCGAAGACGGCTATCACCACGCCTTTCGTATTGTTTGAGTTTTTAAGAATGCCTTTCGGATTAAGAAATAGCGCTCAAACTTTTCAACGTTTTATAAACGAAGTGTTTTTTGATCTCGACTTTGTTTTCACATATATTGATGATATATTAATAGCCAGTGATGACGAAGTTCAACATATAAATCACTTGAAAATTGTTTTTGCAAGGTTAGAAAAATACGCACTGAATATAAAGGTTTCTAAATGTGTTTTCGGTTCATCGACAATAGATTTTTTAAGCTATCACATTTCGGCACAAGGCATTCAACCTTCTGAAGAACGAGTAAAGGCAATATTAGACTTTGAAATACCGAAATCTATTAGACCGGGTCGGTCCCCATACAAAATTTTTTTTTCTCCAAAGTCGAGGGCAAATATTAAAGATCACCTCGAGACAACTTAAAAAAAAATGTTTATCACTGCTTTTTTGTTTGTGGCTCAATCGTTACATCAAAGGCATCGGTGTATAGGTCTCGACGAGTACTACATTTGTCCTTTAGATGTCGCTGACATACGACATCATCTTGTAATGATGGCCTCATGTAGAGCAATTTCTACCCCTAAAATTTGAAAATATTTTTTCTCAGAATTAAAGTCCTTTAAAAACCAAGAACATTTTGCTTTGGAAGTATACAGTTTTATTCAAAAACAAAAAAGTTACGTATGAAAAGATGTATTTACAGCATCAACACTAATATTTTTCCCTGCTGTTTGCATTATTACAGAAAACTATTGCATACTTCTTAGCGCTGATACAAAATGTTTATACAAATGATTATATACTTTGTAGCTCAAATTGTTGCATAAGTCTTAAAGACATCGAAAAAACATTAAAAATTTTCTCGAGATAATTCATTTTTAATCTAGTTACCGACGAAATATAGTTTTTATTATAGATAAAATCCCAAAAAGAGCAAAGATATGTATGTAATTACAGCAAATATTGGCGCGACCCAAGGTCCGTTCACTACTTTCTAGTTTGGCAATAATTTTTCATTTTGATTAGTCATTCCAAGCGCTGATTTACTTAAATTTCGCACAAATGTTCAGTGTTGCAAATTGCATGGGAAGAAAACAAGTGCATATTAATGTCTATATTTTATTAATAATACTTCCAATTTGCACCAGATATCTTTATAATTTCGTTGCTTGAATATTGGTGACGCTGAATAATTCCATCCGCATGTTTGAAAACACTGTTTGCGCTAAAAAGTATGCAATAACTTGTATTTAATTTTTTCCCAAACGCTAAGAAGTATGCAATAGTTTTCTGTAATAATGCAAACAACAGGAAAAAATATTAGTGTTGATGCTGTAAATACATCTTTTCATACGTAACTTTTTTGTTTTTGAATAAAACTGTATACTTCCAAAGCAAAATGTTCTTGGTTTTTAAAGGACTTTATTTCTGAGAAAAAATATTTTTAAATTTTAGGGGTAGAAATTGCTCTAAATGAGGCCGTCATTACAAGAAGATGTCGTATGTCAGCGACATCTATAGGACAAATGTAGTACTCGTCGAGACCTATACACTGATGCCTTTGATTTAACGATTGAGCCACAAACAAAAAAACAGTGATAAAGAAACTATTTTGGCTGTTTTTCCGGGGGGTGGGGGAGGAAACAAATTTTTTTTTTAAGTTGTCTCCGGGTGATCTTTAATATTTGCCCTCGACTTTGGAAATTTTTTTTCGCGACCCGGTCTAAAATCTATATCTAAGTTACAAAAGTTTTTTGGAATGGTTAACTATTATCACCGATATGTGCCAATGTTAGCCACCGAACTATGTCCAATTTATGATATACTCACAACAGCTACTAAAAAAACGGATAAAACGGTTATATGGAATGAAATTGCAGCAAAGTCTTTTGAAAATGTAAAACAGCTTTTTGCGAAACAATCCCTTCTAACCCATTTCGACGAGAATTGTAAATTATAATTAGCTGTAGATGCATCTAATGTGGCCATAGGCGCTGTTCTACAACAAATTGATGGTAATGGTGCAAGTGAACCATTAGCATATTACTCAAATAAAATTAGCCCAGCAGAACAAAAGTATTCCACTTTTGATAGAGAATTGTTGGCAATTTACAGAGCTATAAAACATTTTAGACATTTCCTTGAAGGACGCGATTTTGTAACCATAAACCACTTACTTTTGTACTCGATTCTTAAGCCGATCGTTCTCCCAGACAAACAAGGCATCTAGATTATATTGCACAATTTACCGACAAGATACAATATATTCCAGGGAAGCAAAACATTGTGGCAGACTCTCTTTCTCGTATCCCAGAAGTTGACGTTATTTCAACTCGTGATATCAATGTCGAAACACTTTATAAGGAACAGCAATCAGACGAAACTCTGAAATCCATCGTTGCTGACCCTAGCTCAAAACATAATCTGAAAGAGATTTTAATACCTATTATGAACTTTAAAATTTGGTGCGACGTATCAACAGAACCTCCTAAACCGTATCTACCTCCAAGTTTACGTAAAATTATTTTTGAGAAAATTCATTCGTTATCACACCCTGGATCTCGACCGACCAGAAATTTAATTCAGTCCAAATATTTTTGGCCAAAAATGAGAAAGGACATAAATCAATGGGTAACATGTTGTCCTGCTTGCCAGTGCTCAAAGATCAACAGGTTCACAAAATCACCTGTAAAAGCAATTGAAATTCCTAAAAATCGTTTCGAACATATACATATAGACATTGTTGGTCCTCTTCCAGTTTCAAATAGTTACAAGTATATTCTGTGATAAGCCAGAGGCTTATCCACTGCGTGATATTTCTGCTAAAACGGTAGTGAAAACGTTTGTTGAAAATTATGTACCACGTTTTGGAGTACCAATAAGAATTACAGCCGATCAGGGTACACAGTTCACTTCTAATCTATTTCGTGAATTGACATCATTACTTAGGGCACACAAGATACATACTTACTTACTTACTTACTTAAGTGGCCCATTACAACTTACGAACATGTTTCATAAGTTTGAGGCCTGAAGTACGAAAGAATTCCACACGCTTCGGTCTTGTGCATGTGTTCTCCAGTTAGTCCTACCAGATGGTGGCACGTCGTCTACCACTTGGTCCTTCCAACGGAGTTTGGGTCTCCCTGCTCTGCGCCGTCCTTCAGGTTCGCCTTCAAACACCTTTCTCGCTGGAGCATTTACATCCATCCTGGCAACATGACCCAGCCATCGTAGTCGTTGCATTCTGACTCTTTTAGCTACGTCGATGTCGTGGTAAAGCTCATACAGCTTATGGTTTATCCGATGGCGAAACTCGCCGTCGACACAGCTAGGTCCATACATTTTTCGGAGTACTTTTCTCTCGAATACTCCCAGGTTTTGTATGTCCGTTGTCGTAAGCACCCATGATTCGGCAGCATACAAAAGAACGGGTAAGATTAGCACCTGGTAAAACTGTTTCTTAGTATTCCGAGATAAGGTGGTGTTTCTAAAGTGCTGCCGAAGTCCGTAGAATCAATGTCGAAACACTTTATAAGGAACAGCAATCAGACGAAACTCTGAAATCCATCGTTGCTGACCCTAGCTCAAAACATAATCTGAAAGAGATTTTAATACCTATTATGAACTTTAAAATTTGGTGCGATGTATCAACAGAACCTCCTAAACCGTATCTACCTCCAAGTTTACGTAAAATTATTTTTGAGAAAATTCGTTCGTTATCACACCCTGGATCTCGACCGACCAGAAAATTAATTCAGTCCAAATATTTTTGGCCAAAAATGAGAAAGGACATAAATCAATGGGTAACATGTTGTCCTGCTTGCCAGTGCTCAAAGATCAACAGGTTCACAAAATCACCTGTAAAAGCAATTGAAATTCCTAAAAATCGTTTCAAACATATACATATAGACATTGTTGGTCCTCTTCCAGTTTCAAATAGTTACAAGTATATTCTGTTATAAGCCAGAGGCTTATCCACTGCGTGATATTTCTGCTAAAACGGTAGTGAAAACGTTTGTTGAAAATTATGTACCACGTTTTGGAGTACCAATAAGAATTACAGCCGATCAGGGTACACAGTTCACTTCTAATCTATTTTTCGTGAATTGACATCATTACTTTGGGCACACAAGATACATACTTACTTACTTACTTACTTAAGTGGCCCATTACAACTTACGAACATGTTTCATAAGTTTGAGGCCTGAAGTACGAAAGAATTCCACACGCTTCGGTTTTGTGCATGTGTTCTCCAGTTAGTCCTACCAGATGGTGGCACGTCGCCTACCACTTGGTCCTTCCAACGGAGTTTGGGTTTCCCTGCTCTGCGCCGTCCTTCAGGTTCGCCTTCAAACACCTTTCTCGCTGGAGCATTTACATCCATCCTGGCAACATGACCCAGCCATCGTAGTCGTTGCATTCTGACTCTTTTAGCTACGTCGATGTCGTGGTAAAGCTCATACAGCTCATGGTTCATCCGATGGCGAAACTCGCCGTCGACACAGATAGGTCCATACATTTTTCGGAGTACTTTTCTCTCGAATACTCCCAGTAGCCCGTTTCTGTAACTCATAACGATTGCAGTTACCGACCCATATTACCGATTTGACGTCACCCTGACGTCACTTTTACCTGAAATGTTTCTGTAGTAATATGAATCGATTGTTGTTCAATTCACTCATTCCAAATCGACAAGCAATCGCATGTTCCGATTTCACTTCATAGGAACATTTAAATAAAGTGTTTCTGTAAAAAATTTAAATCGATAGTTTTCTCACTGACTTTTTGCCAGGCGAGAACTTTACCGATTTCCATAAATGTAAAATGTTGTGCATATGTAAAATAACTAGTACTCATAGATAAACGGGTACTTTTGATTAAATCACATTTATTAATGAGTATCAGCAAAATTAATAAAAATTAATTAATTTGGATATCAGTGATAGCCTTTAAAACACTTTTAAGATGTATTCATAAACGATTATTATCACTGTAATAATGGAAAAATGATTTATATATCTCGGTGTTATGAAGTAACAAACAATTTTTTATATATTCGTATACAACTAATTATTGAATTTGTACTAGAACATTTCCAATTAGAATTTAAAATAAATCAATTGAAATTCGAAAAGTGAATTTGAAATAGAAAACACATCAATTAAAATTCAAATTTCCCGTTTAAAATAATAAACATAACAATTGAAATTCTAAATTTGTCAATTAAAATTCAAAACTCATCAACTGAAATTCAACTCATTTAAATTCAAAATATTAAAATGAAAATCAAAACTCGTCAATTCATTTGAGTTTTAATTGATGTGGTATGAATTTTAATTGACGAACTTTAAATTCAAATTGTTTTTTTCGATCTTTCAATGGAAAATTTGAATTTTACTTAGTGTGTTTTGAATTTGAATTGAAATTTTTGAATATTAATTGACGAGTTTTGAATTTCAATGAAAAGGAATCAAATATAAATTTTGATAAATAAAAGCCATCACGCAAGGTAACACTTAATAATAAACTTAAAATTGTATTTCCTTTCTATCAAGATAAAATTATAATCGAATACCGATTACCTTATTGTATTTGTTTCTTTGTTTTGATTTTTTACACATCACGAATATTATTAAATTATTTTCAAATAAATTTTGAAAATATTTTGAATGATAAGCAATTTATGAATGAAAAGTGTCTTTATGTACAAATTTATATATGCCCAAAGATTACGACTAAAATATTCTACATGATAAATGCATCTAACGTCTCTTCTTTGATTCAAAAGTGCCAAAAAGCACTCAAAATAAAAACAGTCAGACACTTTTCATAGTTGTCATTTGATTCATTTACGTAACGTTTCACTCGATTTGTGTTCTTTTTCATCGCATACCGATTTTTTAACGATTTCAACATACAGAAACAGTAGTTCTGTCGATATCGGTAACTAAAGACTGAAACAGTGTGACGTCATACAAATCGGTAACTTGCCGATTTTTTTTACAGAAACGGGCTACAGGTTTTGTATGTCCGTTGTCGTAAGCACCCATGATTCGACAGCATACAAAAGAACGGGTAAGATTAGCACCTGGTAAAGCTGTTTCTTAGTATTCCGAGATAAGGTGGTGTTACTAAAGTGCTGCCGAAGTCCGTAGAAACATCTATTGGCTAGCACTATTCTCCGTTTAATTCCTTGGCTGACATTATTTTTCTTGTTGACGGAAGATCCCAGGTAGGTAAACTCGTCGACTACCTCAAAACAATAATTGTCAACGTTCACGGTGCGTCCACAACGAGAGGACTCTTTGTTAGTCGAAATCATTATTTTTGTTTTGTCCTTGTTGACCGCTAAACCCATTTTTGCTGACTCCTTTTCTAGTGATGAGAAAACTGCAGTAACACAGTGGCATGTGGCTCTTGTGGAATATGGTGCCAGACATGTTGACACCAGCCTTTCTCATCACATTCTCCATAACTATATTAAATAGTGTACAGGACAGGCTATCGCCCTGCCTGAGACCTCTTTCCGTGTTAAATGGTTCAGACTGATCCTTACCAATCTTAACAGAGGATTTGGTGTTGTCTAAGGTCCATTTGCAAAGTCGAATCAGCTTTGCAGGAATACCAAACTCAGACATGGTCTCATAAAGCCTATTCCTTATCGGAGAGTCAAAAGCAGCTTTGTAGTCGACAAAGAGGTGGTAGGTGTCAATCTGTTTTTAATGGTTTTTTTCCAGGATCTGTCGTAAGGTGAATATTTGATCCGTCGTAGATTTGCCAGGTCTAAAGCCGCACTGATATGGTCCAATTAGTTTTTCTACAATTGGCTTTAGACGTTCACACAATATGCTTGAAAGGACCTTGTACGCAATTGGTAATAGGCTTATTCCACGATAGTTCTTACATTCACTACGATCCCCTTTCTTGTATATGGGACATAACAGACTGATACTCCAATCCCCGGGCATGCTCTCCTTTTGCCAGATGTTCTCCATGAGCTGATGCATGCTCCTAATCAACTCCTCCCCGCCAGCCTTAAACAATTCAGCAGGGAGACCATTGGCTCCAGCAGCTTTGTTGTTTTTAAGGCGGGAGATGGCCATACGTATCTCGCTCTGGCTCGGAGGTGGGCAATTAATACCATCGTCATGGATTGGAGCGGGGTCTTCTGGATTGGTGTCAGTATCCTGTAAATTTCTAAAGTGGTCTCTCCATATCTTCAGAACGCTATCCGGGTCCGTCACTAGCTGACCATCGCTGTCCTTGCAGGAGGACAACCCTGTTCCACGCATTCTCGCTTTAACTCTCTTGTAGAATTTTCGGGCTTCCCCTCTACTTCGGAGCAACTCAGTACACTCATCCTGTCTCTTCTTCAGCTCCTTCTTTTTTCTTCTAAAAAGAAGAGTTGCCTGTCGTCTCTTCTCCCTGTGCCGTTCACGAACAGCTCGCGTTGCCATTGGCTGCAGTTTTGCCCTGTATGCAGCATCCGTCTCTCTCGTCGCATTGCGACATTCATCATCGTACCAGGCATCTTCTTGAGACGGCTTTGAGTACCCAAGTACGCTTCTCGCAGTCCGTTCTATGGAGTCGGCTATATATTGCCACTGCGAGGTTATATTATCAGGGGTTGGAGCATTCCGCAACAGTTGAGTTAGGTGGTTGGAGTAGGCATCCGCTACCTCTGTGGTCCGCAGTTTACCGATGTCCAGCTTTCGTTGTGCCTGGTTACGTACGTTTTTCGCCATGCTTAGCCTAGTGCGTACCTTAACTGCGGTAAGGAAGTGATCAGAGTCAATGTTCGCACCCCTGATCACTCGTACGTCCAGAACACTCGATGCGTGTCTTCCATCGACTACCACGTGATCTATCTGATTCCTCGTCAATTGATCTGGAGATAACCATGTTGCCTTATGAATATTTTTATGGTCAAATCTAGTGCTGCTAACTACCATATTTCTTGCCGCAAAAAAATCAATCAGACTGATTGATGCCATTGTTCGACGTTTCGGTGTGCAGACTGAATTTTTCGATTGTAGGCTCAAATGCGGTCTCCCTGCCTATTTTAGCATTAAAATCGCCTAGTACAATTTTGATGTCAAGGCTGGGGCTACGGTCATATACATTTTCACCGGGTTGAACCTTGAGACTAGGTGTCGCAGTCTTTTGCCAACCACAAATCCACATCCAAACTCGTGCTTGTCCGCATGGCCACTATAGTAGATGTCGCACGTCTTCATGCGCGAGCACCCGTGTCCCGTCCACCGGATTTCCTGTAAAGCGGTTATGTTAGCCTTTTATTTTTCGAGGACTTCCGCCAGTTGGATGGAGGCACCTGGTCTATACAGTGTTCTAACATTCCAGGTGCATATCCTCAAATCATGGTCCTTAATTTGTTTGCGGTGGTCGTCAACATTTTGGGGGGTCCGTTTTATTCTTATCTTACTTCTTTTCATTGCAATAGTATAAACGTCAGTGGCGGGTTGCAAGCCCAGCGCACCACGTCGCAGTTTTCTCCTCCTGCCAGGATTTTATTGCAGCCGCCCATTCTGGGTCAGACGCTGACCAGGGTACCGCTCACTCTGAGCTGACGTGCCTGGGTTTTAGGTTTCGCCCCTCACAGTTAGCCGTGCTCTGACGGGTGTCAGAAGCACGTTTCCAGGCGTCACCACGTGGAGGTACTCCGTTCGCAGTAGTACCAAATTACATACTTAACGCTCGTATATTTTTTTTTGGACAAAAACAGTACATTTCACTAAAATTTTCTAAAAAAAGTAGTACATCGATTTGGAAAAACAGTACTTTTCGCAGTACATATTTACATTAGCAATCATTTCCAAAATCAACTTTTGTGGTTGTTTTGTATTTGTCCTTTGAAGCAATTTGAATAAGCAATGCCGGATTTGCTTTGAGGTAATTGTAGATATAAACGCATTTGTACTTCATATTACATTTGACAGTCAGAATCGCCTTCAATGTTGGCACATCTAATCGGGTTTAGTCTGACGCCCAAGTTTTGTTCACTGCAAAGAAGATTCGCTCCACTGATGCTGAAGTTCCTGGCAAACATAAAATATATTCAACGATCGTGGCCATTTCTTTGAATTCTCAATCAGCGTTATTGAGATGAATAAATATCTCCACTCATCGATCCACATTCGAAACATTAGTTGTGTTCGAGAACTTTTCCAGCAGAAAATATCAAGTAAAAAATATCCGGAGAGTAAAAGTGATTTTACTCTCTCAGTAAAAAATATCGCAAAAAGTACGCGAACGACATCCAGTAAAAACTATCAAGTAATCAACATCTGTTTGTAAACAAACACATTTTTGTTAAAAAAATATAAATACCTCCAATCCTTTCAAGACCGGGCCTTGTTCCACATTGCTGCCATTGTTCATCGACGCACTTCACATTGTTGGAGATCTATTTAATTTACAAATTTCATTAAACTGCTTAAAAAAAACAATTTTCATACTTACCTCTGTCATTGTTAAATTTGTTCTTTTATTTTTGCTAATTTTTTAATTTGGTTTATTGACATACAACAGCTGATCAAAAACAGCTGTTTGTACTTGCAAATTCTTACTGGGACAAAGTTCTCATCGAACTGTCAAAATAATCGCTCTCTGGCTCTCTCGTTACTGGCTTTTTGAGTAAACGAACACTATCAAGTAAGAAATAGTAATCATTTGTACAAATTTGTACAAATTATCATGTTCTCGAACACACCTATTGCCTTCTCTCCATTGCATAATTTTGTAGCTCGTTTTTGTTATATCTAAATTTGGTGTGTAAATATACCGCATTTTCATTTGCATTGTACAAATTGTATTCCCTTAACTTGTTCATAACTGTAATATACGTTTAATTATACGCTTTAAAAATTTGAATAAAAATAATTCTATCATGATATAATCAAATCTTCCATTACAGCAACAAAAAAATATCACTATGTTATATTCTATATGCAAGCACTAGCCTGTAAATGTGTAACTACCAATCACATCACTACCATATCAGTGGTAAAATACTGCACGAGCAATATACGGCTTTCTTGCATCAGGAAACATTCATTTTGATGTATCTAAGACAACAAGTGCGATGCTCAGCTGGCATACACTTGTTGAAACCCAGGTTCAAATCCCAGCTGGGTTAGTTATATGTTTTGGTTTTTTTAATATTTATTTTTATTACTTGTGTTGGTCAATGCAGACAGGCAAGCATTTAGCGAAGCTTGAGTTAAATCGTTGCTCAGTAGTATGGTGGATTTTTTATTAACGGCATTGTGTAGCTAAAGACATTGAGAGTAATGCTAGTATTAGATTAGCGTTCTCGTAAGCAGTTTGTCAAACTACAAAACTCCTACAAAAATTATGTGTGGTGAATAACGAGAATATCGCTATTATAATTTTGTTCTCCGGTTTAGCAGATCACTTAGCAGAATATTTCTTTCTTTTGATATTTTAATCTCGACTAATACCGAACACTGATACTTCCGAAGTTTAATTTTTTGCCAATCAAGTGAACCTTAAGTTGATGATGTGATAATCATCGAGTTTGCCAACATTATACCATTTTAAATTATCAGCTAATCAATTTTCTTGGTATTAAAAATATTGTGGTGTCACTAAGAGCGGAATAGAAGCGCATTCCCTGTCAAGTCAAAATTCAGCAAGAAATTTATTCTGCAAAAGGAGAAATCAATCAAAGACACATCATTTATAAAATTTGGGGTAAGCGGTGTGAAATTTTATTGTAGAGAGCAAACTTGTATAAATTTGGTTTGCTTTCACAGATTTTGTTTCGGCCCGTCGACAGCAAAATCTCATCCACCGACCTCCATTCTGTGGACCATTTTCCCGCAGAACGGAGGCATTTTGTCTTTTAAATTAACCTACTTACGGCTGAAAGGAGCCGTGCCGATTACGCAACATCCACGTGTCAAGACCGAGTTGGACCCAGCTATATTCTTTTAACACCTTCCATCAGTAAATTCCCCATCGTGGAAACCCATAGACTGGTGTCAAATTTGCAAACAGTGTGCGGTGTATGCCAATTTTTTGGCCCGCATCATTATTTGTGTTATCATAAGCAAACCATATTTGCATTTCATTTTGTTGCGGATTCATGCGTTTTACTCCATGGTGACCAGGAGTGTCACCATAATTTAGCAAAATGATCCCGGACCACCAATAATTATATCCGAATTTATCATCATGAACCAACATAACCACTAAATAGAATTAAATAAGAACAACAAGCTTATTAAGAAAACCAGCTAAGTGTACATCCATAAATTTAATATGCAAAAATAATCATTATTTCTGTTCCAAAGCCATATCAACAAACACCAGACCTATCATCGAGGCCTCGAAGATCGGCTCTGCAGATATCTCCAATAATTATTTGGTGAGTTAATCATTTTCGTTAATATATTTTTTTTTTTTTTTTGCATATTAGATTGATGGGATATAGGTTAACTTAAATCTAAATGTCAAATTATTTTTATTTACTATTATTATATTCAACCATTTTTGTTTTTAATTCTTATTTTGCTATTTTTTTTTTCATTTTTCTATATCGATAAAACATGGTCAAAATAATATAATATTACAACTAATTGGTTAAAATGATTTTCGTAATTGAATTTGCGAATTAATTTTACATCGCTCCAAATTCTTATAAAATAGCTTCTCTATCCTACATGAATTTGCCTAAATTTAATAGACCTAGAAATTATTCTTCTTATAAGGCTTTAAAATGTGTGTTTTTTTTTAATCAATAAATAACTGAATTAATCAACTATGATTGGCTAAATTTACATTTACTGATGGTGATGATATAAGACAGAGTAATATTTATCTTAGGGGTCTTAGTAGATTAAAAGCCGATAAGACCATGGAAGGGAATTGGGTTTAGAGGCTATAGATTCAAATAACAACTATGAATCTATCACAATTATATTTAGGGCTGATACTTCTTTCTTTTCTTTCCTATCGTTTTGATTTTATTCTATTTTGTTTGGTTTTTATCAATAATCCCCTACTTTTCAACATTTTCAAATATACGTTTCTTTTAAAATAAAAGGAGTCTATAAAATTTTGTTTTTGTATGTGATTGTAGGAGCTAGTTGATCGAAGCAGATCAGAACCCCCGCACCCGACTTTTAGCTAGCAATGCACAGTCTCCTGTCTGTTTCGATCTTCATCAAACTGGATTTATTTCAAATTTAATATATTCACCTGCAATCATAGTTTACATAGTGATTGAACAACAAAATAGAGAGAACTTTTATTAAAGTACCAGGAAATATGCAGTGAATCACTATTGGACATTACAGAAATAAATGGCACCCAACGTGGGGCATGAAGTCAATCCTTTTGGGGAATGATATTCACCCCAAAACATAACTAATAAATTTCAAATTCAGAAACCCTCTGAGATCTTTTGTTAGGAAGAGATGCGGAATTTGAATACTGTTCGGACGTTTTCGGGAATCTCAGCTGTCTGGAGTTTTCGGCACAACTGACCGATAACAGTCCCGTACATATTTTCTCTTCCCCATAAATTGATTTCGTTCTCTTTATCACAGACTCATTTGGTACATTGTTATACTTATCTAGAGCGAAGTTATCAGTATCCTAGTGAAATTAGGAATTTCTTTTTTTTTCTGCTGAATGCAATAAAAGACTAATGGATCTAGTCGAAGATAGAGAAACTCGTACACTGATTAGCGGAATAATTATAGCAAAATAATCAAATGTTTTTCTCCATAGCCCAGTTAAGTTGTAATCAGCCCATGCATTGTGTTTACTCTGTCCTTAGAAAAATCATCCACCTTAGTAAAGAATACTTATCTTGAAACTCATTTAGTGTGTAGCAAGCGACGTAAAGTTATACTCACTTACGTTTTTCCTACTGTAATTTTAATTTGTTTTAGTAACTCCATTTTTTTTTAAATTAAAAATTAAAATGGCAAGGGCCCATACTCCTCCACCAAACCCTGTGTCTGGGCTCAATCTTTTCTTTCAAACCTTAATGACAATAAATGCTCTCTTTGTGAAGAAACAATGATGTTTGATATGCAGGAGTGCCAAAAAATAGTTTCATGCGGTCACATCTTCCATAGAAGTTGCATAGAACAATCACTGTCGTCTTCCGCAAATTGCCCAACATGCAAACAGCCATGTGAACTGTCAGATATGCGGATATATAAAGCTAACGCTAACGAAAATTTCTCGCAGCTAAACAGCAAACAGAAACTGTGTCCTCCGATGCGCGGAAAAGGGCGTGGAGGCTTTTCAAAGCGTCCTCAAACAAGAAGTTCAACTAGGAACTTATTTAACGAAAATGTAAACACTAGTTTAGAAATGAGCCCTCGCCAACAAAATCGTACTATCGAGACTGAAGATCAATTTTCACCGCCTCACCCTACTCAACCTCACACTCAGACTAATCAAAATTGTGCAACCGTAACTGAAAATCTGAGACAGCCATCCAATATTGTACCTGGTATTGATTATAATCAAATTAATCACATGATCGAAACAAATTTAAGTAGAATGTTACAAAACTTGAATATTCCACCTACCAGAAGCGTACAGAATGAACTGGCACAAACTTCTTCTAATGCCCATGCACATGGACAATATTCTAACCCACAATCAAATAAAGTAAACTCTCGCGGTAATATTAATCTAATTGATTCCCAACATCAGCCTTCTAATCAGTTTTTTATGCCGCCTGAAAAAATCACTTCTATGATATCCAATTGCAATTTAAAGTTTGACGGATCGAATAAAAGTATTACAGTAGATGAATTTCGCATCAAAGCATTAACCGTAGAACACTTCAACAGTAACTTTAGCCTTATTTGTAAAAATTTGCATGTCCTCCTCTCAGATAAGGCCTTGCATTGGTACTGGAGGTACCATAAGCAGGTAGAATCCATACAATGGAGCGAGTTTTGCGCCGCTCTTAAATATCAATATAAGGATATGAGATCTTGTTTCGAGGTAAAAGAAGAGTTTCGAAATAGGAAAATGAGACCTGGTGAGTCATTCGAAGCATACTTTGATGCCGTCACCACTATTCTCGACCGTCATGACCAACCAATGCCTGAACCAGAAATTATAGAGATTTTAGTCAGAAATTTACGTCCAGATATTCGACACGAATTGCTATATGTTCCCATTTATTCCATCGCACATTTAAGAAAACTCGTACAGATGCGGGAAAATTTATTGTCTGAGGAATATTATCGAAAGCATATGAGTGAAAAAGCTCCCACTATCCCTCATGTGTCATTCAAGAGAAACGTTTCAGAAGTAAATTTTGAAAATGATAGCGAAGAAACCGCTACTACATCAATGCAAGTAGAGGCAGTCAACCACTCTGGCTCTTCGATTATAAAGTGCTGGAACTCCGATGAACCGGGACACTGCTGGGATGATTGTGTAAAGGACCGTACAATATTCTGTTATGGCTGTGGTGCAAAAAATATTTATAAGCCCCAGTGTAGCAAATGTATTAATCGGAAGTACTCAATTTCAAAAAACTCCTCACGTCAATACCCAACGCAGAACCTTCAATAGCAAAACCTCAGCGCACCACATCTAATGATGGGTGTGAAAAGAAGAACTGTTTAAGTAAAGACCATCCTAAAAATTTGCCAAATAATGAAAGTATTAGTTCCCACAACATTACCATTTTACAACGTGAAATATCAAACGAAGCACCTGTGAATAAAATTTTATACCCTTTAAGACTATACCATGAGAGATATATGGAGTACATTGCAAAGCGCAATAAAATATTTTCGGTAAACTGTGCAACAACTTCTATCAGTAATCAGCAGAAAAGATCAACACAACGCCTTAGGAAATACTATAAGTTAAGAAAAATTGCCTCGAAATATATAATCTCTGGTATTATCAACAACGATCACGACAAACGATTCTACGCTAAAGTGAAATTTCTAAACTTTATTGAGTATGGGTTGTTGGATACCGGAGCGAATGTTTCGTGTATTGGATTGTCTCTCGCTATGCACGACTTCTTCAAATGCGTTGAATTCACATCTGCAAAATCATGTGTCAGAACTGCTGATGGCAAACTGCAAAAAACTCTTGGATACCTCGAAGTCAATGTCTTTTTCCGCAATAAAGTTAGGCCCCTAAAATTCTTGATTGTCCCCTCTATTACTCAACGGCTTATTCTCGGGCTTGATTTCTGGAAAGCCTTTAAAATAGCTTCCGATGTGTTTGAATCAGCTATTGTGTCTAATCTTAATGTTCCTGTAGAAGTTCCCTTGGTTTCGTCTATCGAAAGTTCATCTACCAACAAATTATCGGATTCAATGGATCAAAAGTATCCCCTTACTTCAATTCAAGAACAACAATTAAAGACAATTGTTGATTTGTTTCCAAATTGTAGTAAACAGGGATTAGGACGCACTAAACTGATAACACATGATATAGATGTAGCAGATGCTAAGCCGATAAAACAGAGATTTTATCCGGTTTCCCCCGCCGTGGAAAAATTAATGTTTGGTGAAATTGATCGAATGCTGGCGTTAGGTGTAATAGAGCCCTCAAATTCCGCTTGGAGTTCTCCACTGCGGCTAGTCGTCAAGCCGAATAAAATACGGCTATGCTTAGATGCACGAAAATTAAACCAAGTAACGACTAAAGATGCCTACCCATTGCCTAGCATTGAGGGCATCTTCTCTCGACTGCCTAAGGCAACAATAATCTCAAAACTCGATCTAAAAGACGCATATTGGCAAGTTGGATTAAGTGAAGAGACAAAACCATTAACGGCTTTTACCGTGCCAGGTCGTCCTCTTTACCAATTTGTGGTAATGCCGTTCGGCCTGTGCAATGCGCCACAGACCATGTGCAGGCTGATGGATCAACTAATTCCACCTGACTTAAAACACTGCGTCTTTGGCTACCTTGACGATTTAATTACTGTAACTGAGGACTTCCCTTCGCATATTGCGGTTTTAGTCAGAATTGCCGGTGAGTTTAGAAGGGCAAATTTAACGCTAAATGTGGAAAAAAGCCACTTCTGTGTAACCCAGGTTAGGTATCTTGGATACATTATCGGTAACGGTGGCATAACTACTGACATGGAAAAGGTAGATGCTATCTCAAAATGACCTATTCCTAAAACAGTGAGGCAAGTTCGTGGCTTCCTTGGTCTTGCCGGTTGGTACAGACGTTTTATTGAGAATTTCTCATCACTTACTTTCCCAATCACCGAAACGTTATCCTCTAAACGAAAGTTTAAATGGAATCAAGAGGCACAAGAAGCGTTTGAGGAAGTGAAAAAACGTCTGACCACGGCACCAGTTTTGTCAAATCCAGACTTTTCTAAAAAGTTTTATGTTCACTGCGACGCATCAGATTATGGGATCGGAGCCGTTCTTGTTCCATTGGATAATGATGGCGCCGAAAAGTCTATTGCGTTTATGTCGCGAAAACTAAATACGGCACAACGAAACTACAGAGTGACAGAGAAAGAGTGTTTAGCTGCTATAGAAGCAATTAAACGCTTTCGTTGCTATCTAGAAATGCAAGATTTCGAAATTATTACTGATCACTCTTCTCTGCTTTGGCTGATGCGACAACCGGATTTGACAGGTAGGCTGGCCAGATGGGTGTTTAAGCTCCAACGTTACACCTTTTCCATAAGTCATAGAAAAGGCAAAGACCACATTGTACCCGATGCCTTATCAAGGATATCGGGGGACGAAATATCGAGTATCGAACTTGCGGAGCCGGAAATAGATTTAAATTCCCCATGTTTTCATGACACCGATTACGAAGAGCTAAAACGGAAGATTCTCGAAAATCCAGTGAAATATCCTGATTCTAAAGTTGTCGATAAATTTATATATATTCGAACCGAATATTACACCGGAGATGAACTGCAAGAACAGGCTGCATGGAAATTGTGGATACCAAAAAAATTAAGGAAACCAATCATAATCAGATTTCATAACTCTGCAATAACAGCACATGGTGGCATGGCAAAAACCCTTCAGTTGATTCGACGTCACTTCTTTTGGCCTGGCATGGTAACCGATGTTCGCAACTACGTACGTGACTGTGACGTTTGTAAAACTTCGAAATATCCTAACCTTGTAATGAAACCTGAAATGGGAAATCCAGTGACCACAATTAGACCTTTTCAACGCATCTATGTAGACATCTTAGGACCATATCCCCGTTCTAAAAATGGGTATATTGGTCTGTTAATTGTCCTAGATCATCTTACCAAATTTCACTGGCTATGTCCATTAAAAAAGTTTACATCTTCTGTTATACAAGATTTTCTGCTATCTCAAATTTTTCACGTCTACGGTGTACCCGAAAATATTATAAGTGACAACGGCTCACAATTTAAATCTAATGATTTTAATTCGTTTTTAACCAAACTTGGAATAAAACATATATATACGGCCTTATATTCCCCTCAGGCTAATGCGTCAGAGAGAGTCAATAGGTCAATAATTGCAGGCATACGATCCTTCTTAAAGGAGGACCAAAGGCTGTGGGATCAGCATATTAGTGCTATAAGATGTGCCTTGCGCAACTCTGTACATCAGGCAATCAAATGTTCTCCATATTTCGCTACCTTCGGGTTTAATATGATAACCCATGGGGATTCATATTCTTTACTCAGAAACTTAAATCTCTTGGATGAACCAAATCAGCCAGTGAGCCGAGAAGACCAATTTGTGTTGCTCCGGAAAGAACTACGTCAAAATATATCGAAGGCATACGAGACTAATCGGAAGCAATATAATCTGCGCACCCGCCCTATTGTATATGAGGTTGGACAAGTAGTTTTCCGCAAGAACTTCGCTCAGAGTAATGCTGAAAAGCGATTCAACGCTAAACTAGCACCGGCCTTTATTAAATCCAGAGTTACGTCAAGGGTCGGGAACAGCTATTATATTCTGGAAGACCTTGAAGGAAATAGTAGCGGAACATATCATGCAAAAGACATGCGGCCATGAATATGTTTCTCCTGTTAATATTTTATTCAAAATAATAAATATTACCAGGTTTGTAATATACGTTTAATTATACGCTTTAAAAATTTGAATAAAAATAATTCTATCATGATATAATCAAATCTTCTATCACAGCAACAAAAAAATATCACTATATGATATTCTATATGCAAGCACTAGCCTGTAAATGTGTAACTACCAATCACATCACTACCATATCAGTGGTAAAATACTGCACGAGCAATATACGGCTTTCCTGCATCAGGAAACATCCATTTTGATGTATCTAAGACAACAAGTGCGATAGCTCAGCGAGTAAGACGCTGGCATACACTTGTTGAAACCCAGGTTCAAATCCCAGCTGTGTTAGTTATTTGTTTTGGTTTTTTTTAATATTTATTTTTATTACTTGTGTTGGTCAATGCAGACAGGCAAGCATTTAAGCGAAGCTTGAGTTAAATCGTTGCTCAGTAGTATGGTGGATTTTTTATTAACGGCATTGTGTAGCTAGAGACATTGAGAGTAATGCTAGTATTAGATTAGCGTTCTCGTAAGCAGTTTGTCAAACTACAAAACTCCTACAAAGATTATGTGTGGTGAATAACGAGAATATCGCTATTATAATTTTGTTCTCCGGTTTAGCAGATCACTTAGCAGAATATTTCTTTCTTTTGATATTTTAATCTCGACTAATACGGAACACTGATACTTCCGAAGTTTAATTTTTTGCCAATCAAGTGAACCTTAAGTTGATGATGTGATAATCATCGAGTTTGCCAACATTATACCATTTTAAATTATCAGCTAATCAATTTTCTTGGTATTAAAAATATTGTTGTGTCACTGAGAGCGGAATAGAAGCGCATTCCCTGTCAAGTCAAAATTCAGCAAGAAATTTATTCTGCAAAAGGAGAAATCAATCAAAGACACATCATTTATAAAATTTGGGGTAAGCGGTGTGAAATTTTATTGTAGAGAGCAAACTTGTATAAATTTGGTTTGCTTTCATAGATTTTGTTTCTGCCCGTCGACAGCCAAATCTCATCCACCGACCTCCATTCTGTGGACCATTTTCACGCAGAACGGAGGCATTTTGTCTTTTAAATTAATTAAAAGCGGCGAAAACCTACTTACGGCTGAAAGGAGCCGTGCCGATTACGTAACATCCACGTGTCAAGACCGAGTTGGACCCAGCTATATTCTTTTAACACCTTCCATCAGTAAATTCCCCATCGTGGAAACCCATAGACTGGTGTCAAATTTGCAAACAGTGTGCGGTGTATGCCAATTTTTTGGCCCGCATCATTATTTGTGTTATCATAAGCAAACCATATTTGCATTTCATTTTGTTGCGGATTCATGCGTTTTCCTCCATGGTGACCAGGAGTGTCACCATAATTTAGCAAAATGATCCCGGACCACCAATAATTATATCCGAATTTATCATCATGAACCAACATAACCACTAAATAGAATTAAATAAGAACAACAAGCTTATTAAGAAAACAAGCCAAGTGTACTCCCATAAATTTAATATGCAAAAATAATCATTATTTCTGTTCCAAAGCCATATCAACAAACACCAGACATATCATCGAGGCCTCGAAGATCGACTCTGCAGATATCTCCAATAATTATTTGGTGAGTTAATCATTTTCGTTAATATATATTTTTTTTTTTTTTGCATATTAGATTGATGGGATATAGGTTAACTTAAATCTAAATTTAAATTATTTTTATTTACTATTATTATATTCAACCATTTTTGTTTTTAATTCTTATTTTGCTATTTTTTTTTTCATTTTTCTATATCGATAAAACATGGTCAAAATAATATAATATTACAACTAATTGGTTAAAATGATTTTCGTAATTGAATTTGCGAATTAATTTTACATCGCTCCAAATTCTTATAAAATAGCTTCTCTATCCTACATGAATTTGCCTAAATTTAATAGACCTAGAAATTATTCTTCTTATAAGGCTTTAAAATGTGTGTTTTTTTTTAATTAATAAATAACTGAATTAATCAACTATGATTAGCTAAATTTACATTTACTGATGGTGATGATATAAGACAGAGTAATATTTATCTTAGGGGTCTTAGTAGATTAAAAGCCGATAAGACCATGGAAGGGAATTGGGTTTAGAGGCTATAGATTCAAATAACAACTATGAATCTATCACAATTATATTTTGGGCTGATACTTCTTTCTTTTCTTTCCTATCGTTTTGATTTTATTCTATTTTGTTTGGTTTTTATCAATAATCCCCTAGTTTTCAACATTTTCAAATATACGTTTCTTTTAAAATAAAAGGAGTCTATAAAATTTTGTTTTTGTATGTGATTGTAGGAGCTAGTTGATCGAAGCAGATCAGAACCCCCGCACCCGACTTTTAGCTAGCAATGCACAGACTCCTGTCTGTTTCGATCTTCATCAAACTGGATTTATTTCAAATTTAATATATTCACCTGCAATCATAGTTAACATAGTGATTGAACAACAAAATAGAGAGAACTTTTATTAAAGTACCAGGAATTATGCAGTGAATCACTATTGGACATTACATAACGGCTTCGACTTCATTCCATTAGTATAAAAGCATTCAAATCAAAGCAGGCAAAATTACTGAAAAAATCAATGGAATTGTATCCATTGTCAATAGGTTATTGCTTTTCTGCTACTACAGCTGGGGATAAAAAATCATTCTCTTGACGAATTTTTAATGTTTCTTCGATCTTAATTTTGAAGTAAACAGTATTATTGCATGAATTCGCCTTTCGCCGTTTATATTTCTATTATGTATCGAAAAACAGTACTTTGAGGGAGAAAAGCAGTACGCAGTTTTTGATGTCGAAAAACAGTACTGTACTGCGAAAAACAGTACAGATACGAGCCTTATACATACTACATCATATCACCCACAAGCGAATGGTATACTAGAACGGTTTCATAGACAACTTAAATCTGCTTTGATTACATCTTCTAACACCACGAAATGGTCTGAAATGCTTCCATTTGTGCTGTTGGGATTACGGACCGCAGTCAAAACAGATCTAAAATGTTCACCAGCAGAACTAATTTATGGTCAAGTTCTTCGGTTACCAGGAGAATTAGTGATAGAAAATGACTCAGTAGTGCCGGTAGATGAAACTTTGCAGAAATTAAGAGACCATTTTTCGGCAGTCAGATCAAAAGTAGTGTACCACAATGTCGATAAACATTTCATACCCAAACATCTTTCTGACTGTGACTAAGTTTATGTAAGAGCTCACAATAATTGAGGCTTAAATGCACCATATGAAGGACCTTTTCGGGTCATTAAAAGAAATGATAAGGTTTTTACAATACAGAAAGGAAATTCTGTTAAAACATATAACATAGATTGTGTGAAACTTCTTATAATAGTATCCTAGAATTACCCAATTTTTATGCATATGAAGCATATTTAAAAAATTGCCTAAGTTAAACATTCATAAAAAGAGACAAATTACCTATATGTTATAAATTACCATAAAATTTCAAACAAATGTTTATTAGACACCCTAATTTGTGAAATAGTATAGTCAAATTACTTTAAGAGATCACTGATATTGTTTTTGTTACCAAGGCTGAAACAAACAAAACAGGTAAACTAAATATACTCAACAACAACCATGATCATTAAAATCTAGCAATAATACCATCGCTACGAACCTCGAACTCATGATTATCGAACTTCGATCTGGTGAGTACATAAAAAATCATTAACTGCTTATACAATTATTATTGTTGTTGTTATATCACAAGCTTTCAAAGCCAATGATTAAACACATTTAAGCATTTCGTCATTAGTTTTTGTTTAGTTTGTTTCGCTTGTTTTACATCGATATTGATTTGCTGTAAACCTTAAATATCAGTCTGATTAAGAAACAGAAACCGTTATCGTTTTGGAACCGAAACGTTTTTCATTTTTCAATAATATGCATGCTCTGTGAATTTAATTTTATTTCTAAGTATTTTTATATTTTTATTGTTAACAATCTAAAGATATACTTCTAGCTTATATGAATATACTTTTAGCTTAGTTTATCTTATTATTATTATTTTTTCTTTTAATAAAAATGTGAATTTTTTTTATTTACTATTAAGAGATAAATTTATTTAACGTGTTTTAAATCGAAAATGTGGTAAAGAGCAGGTAAATTTGCGTATTAGGGGTCCTGATAAAAAAATCTATGTGCCATCTGGACAATGGTAAGGGAGGGTAGCACGCTTTTGTATCTCTTTACATCCACAAAATACTTTAACAATAATAGAATGTGACATAATTTAAAATTCCTCCATTTGACTATCATCGGCTTTATTTTTTTTGTAGTCATTTGCTTCTTATTGTGTAGATTCCGCTGTAATTTGGTATTTTTTTCAATTGGGGAGTCCATACATAATTTTTTTTAATAATATTTATGTCTTAAAAGAACCACACCTCCCGACTAAAGCTAGAATTCAAAGGCTTCCACAGTCTAATCTTTGATAACTTATTCTACCATATGCAATATCATGAAATTTAATTTTTTTTATAGCAACAATTTTGGTATAAAACTGATATATACCGTATTGCATAGTTATTCCATTACAAAAAGGCGCCCAGCGTGGGCCGAAACTGATTTTATTATTTTTGGTGCCCAGAACAATAGCCTATTCTTAGTAGATTTAATTTTTGTTTAAAGAAGGATTACACATTTGTTATCTCTTGAAATAGACTTCTGGATTTCTTTGGACTATTCGAGTACCTGAGGTACGAAACTTCGGGTAAATCGACCGAGACAATGCAGAGTGACTTTTCATTAGTTAATAGTGGTAGTAAAACTATGAGGGTCAATTCGGTCATTTGTATGGGAGGTACCAGAAGGGGTGTGGTAAGGGTTTCGGTTTTCTTAGGGTTTGTTTACTTAAAACTTAATTTCTCTTTGCACCCCATGAATGAGGTATGGGATAGCTTCTCGCGTTGTTGTGAATTAACACGCTTTCTATTTTTAGATTCACAACTAACGGCACCTACTTGTTTATCGACGAATGCGAGCGTCACTGACTTACCAGACACGCCGATTGACTTGACACATACACTGCGAAGTTGCTGTCAACAACATTCGAGGGGAGCCAGGTTTGAACCTGCGATCTCCCGCATAGTAGTCGCGTGTTCTAACCACTATGCCACGGCCGGTCCCAGGGTTTGTTTACTATTGCAAGATAAATAAACTGACCAAATTTAATAGAGTTGTGAAAGAAATATTAATTATCCAAAAATAGGTAATTTTGTATGGCAGGTACCAGAAGGGGTGGGGCTATGCTGCCCATTTACAATCCCATAAGTTCGTTTTGAAAAACATTAATACTGGTAAATTTTCATACCGATCCGTTAAGGTTTACTCGAGTTATCCTGCCAGCCTGCCAGCCAGACAGATCTCAATCGTCTTAAAAAGTCCTGAAACGAATTTGGTCTTAAGATACTTGGGGTCTAACTCGTTGCCTTTAATGCGTTACACTTTTTTTCGTATCAAATGATATCTACCCTTATCCCTAAGGGTGATGGTATAAAAAGGAAAAAAACATAAATGCCCAATAAACATTGATGTAAGATTTTAGTTCATTTTTCCAAAATAATTTGCGAAGTTTACGTTAACCTAACCTTCAGTAAATTATTTACAGGCACTCGCAGGCTAGACAGAAAACAATAGTTATAATTTTTGTTTACATATTTTTTTTCGTCTTGGCATTTAGTATTATTTGCAGCTGCTAAAAGATTGACGTATTTCGTGTTAAAGTAAAATGTCTTTATAAATATAAAAGAAAGGGTGCGGAAAGAAGACCAAAAATAATGAAACTATTAAAAATAACTGAAAATATAAAGAGTCTATCAAAATAAATCAATTGAATTGGAATATAATTAACAAAACTTTTGTATTTGCTTTGGAATGGTATTTATATATAATTTGGATATATATAATAATATAAATTTACCACAAGCTTTCCAACATTTTTATGATGTATTGCATACATATTTTCCAAACATGAATACAATTGTACAATAAGGGATCCCTTTCGCTTATCCAATAATTGGAACTTAACAAGTTACAATGCCTGCGATAAAGTTTTTCCAAACATCATGTTTTCCAATGTATGCTTATAGTATGGTTTACACGCTATCTACCCATATCCACTCATATCCCCTGAACAACATGAGCGAGATAGCAAAATTAGAAAACATGTAGGAGTAAGCAAAGACAAACACTACAAAATTATAGCAAAGTAATATTGAATTATAGGAAAGTGAATAGGTAATCAAAATGTACTGATTTGACAGTCGATAGGGGATATGGGTGGATAGCGTGTAAATCAGCCTTATAGCAAATTTATAATAAGTTTATATTGTTTATTGGGCCACATCTCTACTTACATAAGTAAAAACTTAAATAAAAACAAGCATCGCTTGGCACTTTTTATAGACTTCGGAAAAGCATCTTTCACATAAGAATTTGATATGCATTTTAGAAGGAATGGGATTCGTGGCAAGTGCCTGGCATGGTTTAGAAGCTACTAGGGTTAAAATTGGTAATAATCAAAGCCAAGAAATCTCAATGAATAATGGTGTGTCTCAGTTTGGTCCGATATTGCATCTTTTCTTGTACGCAAATGAAATGTTAAATCAACTGAAAAATAGTATAATTTCTTATACGCAAAAGAAATGTTAAATCTACTGAAAAATAGTACAACTCCTATAATCGTGTCACACGAGAATCTTGAAACAGCTGTACGTACGATGCATTTGGAACTTTACATAATCTCTGTTATGACAATGGCTTAATAATAAACTGAAACAAACCCAAACTGAAGCAATCCAAATTACCCTACGTCATTAAAAGTGATATACGACAAAAATTCCACACATCGAGTTTATTGCAGAAGACTTTTCGAGCCTGAGCGTTTTCGTACAACGTGTCCAAGCCAGCGCATTCGGTCTATTTGAACGCGCTTGACTACGTCGATTTTGTTGTACAGCTCATACAGCTCACAATTCATTCGACGACGATACTTGCGGTTAACAATGATGGGTTCTAATATTTTGCGTAGTATTTTTATCTCGAAGACTCCCAGAATAGATTGATCCGCTTGTGTCATTACTAGGGCGACCAATTTTCAGCATATGCTGAATATTGCTGATGCTGCTTAATTTAACGATTTCAAGCGATCTTGCTTATTTAAAAGGTTTTTGCTTTTTTATGCTGATCTGGCCATTTTAATACATTTTGCTAAAATATATTTCTATTAATTAAACATTTTTACATATCACAAGCCCTTGCGGTTCATAAAAATATGCCAGGTAGTATTAAATTTGAAACTTAAAAACTTACTTTCCCTTTACACCCCATGAATGAGGTATGGGATGCTTACGCGTTGTTGTGAATTAACACGCTTTCTATTTTAAATTCACAATGCGAACGTCACTGTTTGAGAAGCCTTTACTAGACATGCCGATTATCTCGACTCTTATACTGCGAAGTTGCTGTAGGCTACATCGAGGGGGCCGGCAATGAAAGAAAAATGCAGATGACTGGAGCCGGGAATCGAACCCGGGATCTCCCGCATGGTAGTCACATGTTCTAACCACTATGCCATGACCGGTTTGAAACTATCCTCTTATTTTAAACACAACCTTTGTTCAAGATTTTGTAACAGCCCTGTTTTTATCGATAACTTAGATCGTTCGATTCGTTATATTCCTATAGTTGTCCGTTTCACACTCTATCTTTATCTATATCGTTGTACTCAATGTGAATTTAGTAAGGTGTATGCAAAGACGAATTGGTTGTACTTTAGCGAAAAAGGTCTTGCTATTAAATGTGTATACTCAAACTGGTTTAGTGGTTGAGTTTTTTTGACAATTCCAAAAGAAAAAGAAAAATCAAGTGATTTTCTCACAAGAGTCAGTGGGATGTATAGTGGTGTTGTCCGTACGGACGAGAGTATTTTGTTTTGTGTTTATTGCAACACAAAGATCAATAGCACTAGGCTTTCCAATGTCAAGCAGGATATGGACTCGGCAAAACACAAAGATTTAATTAAAAGACGGGAAAGCAGGAACGAGAGTGAACAAGCTCTAATAAGAAATTGTCGCGAAAGGAGCATCAATCCTTTTACTTATTGTTTTTTATTACTTCTTTAATAGATGTGAAATTGTTTTTTGTTTGTTTTTGAATAAATAAAAAAATGAATGCTGAATATAAAATTTATCGTGCTTATTTCAAGTGTTTTTCGTGCTTTTTTAAGTACTGAAAACCGTTTTTTTCGTGCTGAAAAATGGTCGCCCTAGTCATAACTAGGGCGAGCATATGCTGAATATTGCTGATGCTGCTAAATTTAACGATTTCAAGCGATCTTGCTTATTTAAAAGGTTTGTGCTTTTTTATGCGTTTTTTGCCCTTATTTAAATTTTTGATACATTTAGCCTTTGCGGTTCATAAAAATATGACAGGTAGTATTAATTGTACAAACTATCCTCTTATTTTACACACAGCCTGTGTTCAAGATTTTGTAATATCCCTGTTTTTATCGATAGCTTAGATCGCTCGATTCGTTATATGCCTATAGTTTTCAGGTGCCTTATCGAAAACAAAAATTTAAACTAATGAAACCTAACGTACCTCTATAACCTAAAAAAAGAACGACACGTAAAAGCTCATTTCACTCATTGTCCTTCTTTCAAAGTCCATTGTTGCCGATGTGTTGTTTTGGTCTTTTCAAAAGCTTTTGCTATTGAAAAATACCAAGTTTTTCCAAGATGGGGGCAACCCTGTCTGTAGTGAATACAGCTGACTGCGGACACACAAACAAAACAAGCAAACAACAACTCAAGGTGTAAACTTTACACCTTTACACTGTAAAGCCACAATAAATAACAGTTGTATTGATAAAAATCTATAATGATTTAAGTAACAATATAACATATACGGAAATCAGTAACATAGATCGATTCCACTAAACATCTCAAAAAACCAGTTGTCGTTTTTTTAAATAAAACATTTCCAAATTTCAATGTATATAATTTAAAATGGTCTAAGCTGTAAGAAAGAACATTCTTTTGTAAAAACACTCTATTTTAGTAATAATATTTTATTTTCTGTGCAATGTTACACCTCAACGATTGCTAATTTTTGATCGTCTAAGACGACGTGTTGTTTCGCCCGTGTTTCAGTTTGTCGAACCAAAAATTGCCATCAATAAAAGCTCTTTTTTTGTTTCACTCAAAATAAAGAGTAAAAAAAAACAAAAATGTCAATCGTTCGTCATTTGGCGTACGAATGGTTGAAAAATAAGTTACAAAAACAGGCCATAAGTGCATCCGGCATGCCATCACAAAAATTGAGTCAAGCGGATTGCCATTGAATGAAAGCTTGGAAACAATACAATCAATTCAACATGCTATAGAAAAACATCTGATAAAAATTATTCTAAAAAATGACTGACGTACTTGCGCGAAATCCTGGCTTTGTGGGAATCACTTAAATCAACAATATTATTTTTAAAAATTCCAAAACAACAAGTGCGTTTATCGGAAAATATTCGCCTGCTGAATCAACACTTTTTAAATACGCTCCCGTTTCATCCTGTGACGTGGAACGTGTTTTTTCTATATATGGAAATTTTTTTACAAACCAGCGTAAAAGTTTCACCTTGAAAAATTTAAAAACGCACTTAGTGCTTAATTGTAATCGTGACATTGACCAAGGTATAATTTCACTTTAAGAAATTTTTTTTGGTTTGAAAATTACTTTCTTTGTATGAATACCCGACTGAATAATTTAGCTAATTTACTTATTGTTGTTTATTACTTCTTTAATAGATGTGAAATTGTTTTTTGGTTGTTTTTAAATAAATAAAAAAAAATAATAAATGCTGAAAATAAAATTAATCGTGCTTATTTCAAGGGTTTTTCATGCTGTTTTAAGTACTGAAAACCGTTTTTTTCGTGCTGAAAAATGGTCGCCCTAGTCATAACCCAGGATTCTACGCTGTAGAGCAAGACAGGTAGTGTCAAGTACGATTTAAAAAAAAAAGTTTTTATTCGCTTTCGGTTTTGGCATAACGGTTTCGGTTTTGCTTTTTTCAGTTTTGATTGCTTTGAAACAACATTCAACTCTGCGTTTTATTTATCTATAAAGCTGAACTACACATATATCAAAGAAGTGACCTTTGTTCGATGGTCGAAATTTTTTTAGCTTTCTTTTTTCGGTTTAGCTTTCTAAAGTAAAGTTGAAGCAATATTGAATATAAAGTGATCAATTAAATTTAATACCATCATAATACAAATTTTTAATATTATACCAATTTTGTGACCAATTTTACATCACCTAAGGTAACATGCAGTTATTTTGTTAAGGCAATCCCGTACGTGGTATAACAAAAAAATATATTCCAGAATATCTAGGTAGTATCAACGGGTGCTGGCAGCCATACAGTTGGCAACGGACCATGCACGTGGGCAAATATCGATAATTGTGTCGCACCAAGAAAATAGTTCACGGGAAGGCGGTCTTTTAATGTTACCATCACGGAGAGGGCCGCCCGCTTCAAATTTTGATACAAGTAAAATTCCATCGAGCCACATCAACAAGGATAATTCTACCTCAATATTGCATCGCGGACTTTGCCAGCATAACTATTTTATTCACGCATGAGTTAACAGTGTCACAACATCTTATGCTGGTTTTACCATTATTTTCAACTTCTTATAATAGTATCCTAGAATTACCCAATTTTTATGCATATGAAGCATATTTAAAAAATTGCATAAGTTAAACATTCATACAAAGAGACAAATTACCTATATGTTATAAATTACCATAAAATTTCAAACAAATGTTTATTAGACACCCTAATTTGTGAAATAGTATAGTCAAATTACTTTAAGAGATCACTGATATTGTTTTTGTTACCAAGGCTGAAACAAACAAAACAGGTAAACTAAATATACTCAACAACAACCATGATCATTAAAATCTAGCAATAATACCATCGCTACGAACCTCGAACTCATGATTATTAGCCAGCGCTCCAGACATCGAACTCCTGAAGGCCTTCATCGAACTTCGATCTGGTGAGTACATAAAAAATCATTAACTCCTTATACAATTATTATTGTTGTTGTTATATCACAAGCTTACAAAGCCAATTATTAAACACATTTAAGCATTACGTCATTAGTTTTTGTTTGGTTTGTTTCGCTTGTTTTACATCGATATTGATTTGCTGTAAACCTTAAATATCAGTCTGATTAAGAAACAGAAACCGTTATCGTTTTGGAACCGAAACGTTTTTCATTTTTCAATAATATGCATGCTCTGTGAATTTAATTTTATTTCTAAGTATTTTTATATTTTTATTGTTAACAATCTAAAGATATACTTCTAGCTTATATGAATATACTTTTAGCTTAGTTTATCTTATTATTATTATTTTTTCTTTTAATAAAAATGTGAATTTTTTTTATTTACTATTAAGAGATAAATTTATTTAACGTGTTTTAAATCGAAAATGTGGTAAAGAGCAGGTAAAGATGCGAATTAGGGGTCCTGATAAAAAAATCTATGTGCCATCTGGACAATGGTAAGGGAGGGCAGCACGCTTTTGTATCTCTTTACATCCACAAAATACTTTAACAATAATAGAATGTGACATAATTTAAATTTCCTCCATTTGACTACCATCGGGTTTATTTTTTTGTAGTCATTTGGTTCTTATTGAGTAGATTCCGCTGTAATTTGGTATTTTTTTCGAATGGGGAGTCCATGCATAATTTTTATACCATCACCCTTAGGGATGAGGGTATATATCATTTGATACGAAAAAAAGTGTAACGCATTAAAGGAGACGAGTTAGACCCCAAGTATTTTAAGACCACATTCGTTTCGGGACTTTTTAAGACGATTGAGCTATGTCCGTCTGTCTGGCTGGCTGGCTGGATGGCTGGTCAGCAGGATAACTCGAGTAATCCTTAACGGATCGGTATGAAAATTTACCAGTATTAATATTTTTAAAAACGAACTTATGGGATTGTAAATGGGCTGAATAGCGCCACCCCTTCTGGTACCTCCCATACAAAATTACCTATTTTTAGAAAATTAATATTTCTTCCATAACTTCCAAACGGACAACTGGAGGATGTTTGAATTTGGTCAGTTTATTTATCTTGCAATAGTAGACAAACCCTAAGAAAACCGAAACCTTTGCCATACCCATTTCTGGTACCCATACAAATGACCGAATTGACCCTCATACTTTTACATACATATCTTTTTTGTTAGTAAACAGAATTCACTCAAATTTTGCGTGTGATGTTCGCTTATGAAAAGTTGAATTAGGAATGAATATTGACTATATCGGCTCACGCCTTCTGGTACCTGCCATACAAAATTACCTATTTTTGGAAAATTAATATTTCTCCCATAACTTCCCAACGGACACTTGGGGGGTAATGAATATTTGTCGATAAATTTATGTTGTGATAGGAGGCGAAACCTCAGAGAGCCTAACTATTTGACACACCCCTTCTGGTACATCCCATACAAATGACCAAACCCACCCCCATAGTCTCACATATATATCTTTTTTGTAAGTAAAGTGAATTCACTCAAATTTTGCGTATGATATTCGCATGTGAAAATTAGACTCAGGAATGAACACGGATTATATCGGTTCACGCCCTTGGTACCTCCCATTCAAAATTACCTCTTTTTGGAAAATTAATATTTCTCCCATAACTTCCAAACGTACACTTGGGGGGTAATGAAAATTGATCGGTAAATTTATCTTCTGATAGAAGGCAAAACCTCAGAAAATCTAACTATTTGACACAGCTCTGTTGATACCTCCCATACAAATGACCGAACCCACCCCCATAGTCTCACATACATATCTTTTTTGTAAGTACACTGAATTCAGTAAAATTTTGCGTAAGGTGTACGGTTATGAAGATTTTAATCAGAAATGAATATGGACTATATCGGATCACCCTTCTGGTACCTCCCATACAAAATGAGTTTGTTTGGAAAATTTATATTTCTCCCATAACTTCTAAACCGGCATAATCAAATTTGGTCAGTTAATTTATATTGTAATAGGAGGCAAAGCCTCAGCAACCCTGACTATTTGGCACACCCCTTCTTGTACGTCATATATAAATATATGGAATATTTCCCCTTAACATACGTATCATTTTTCTATGTACATTAAATTCAGACAAATTTTGCCAAGGTAAGCGATCATTGAACGGTGACTTACGAAAAAAAATAAGACACGTTGTGCTGCCCCTAATTGTACCTTCTGTACAAATAGGTCAAATTTTGTATGTTTTTGATCTACATGCAGACAAAAAATAATATAATTTTATTTTAAAAATCAATTTCAATTACTCAAGACTTAAACAATACCTTATATTGGGTGATGGTATTTATCAGTCAGTTTACCTGACTGAAATTTCTGTACTGGTTTTAATAATATCTATGTTTTAAAAGAACCACACCCGACTGAAGCTAGAATTCAAAGGCTTCCACAGTCTAATCTTTGATAACTTATTCTACCATATGCAATAACATAAAATTTGATTTAATTTTTATTTAAAGAAGGACTACACATTTGTTATCTCTTGAAATAGACTTCTGGATTTCTTTGGACTATTCGAGTACCTGAGGTACGAAACTTCGGGTAAATCGACCGAGACAATACAGAGTGACTTTTCATTACCCAGCAAACCAAAACTTCCGACGTGTCGGACATCAGATATTTCTTTTACATTTCATCAGAAATTTTGCCGAAAATAAACGATATCGTCATAAATCCCTTCAGAAATAAGACCGAGTTTTTCTGCACACTCTTCCGAATTTTGTCCGCAAAGTCTGCTCGTTCTCCGAATTTTTTTACACTTTAAACGATTTTGTCTGCACATTCTCTAAAGAGTGTTTTTTGTTCTTCTTCTTCCCACAAAAGAAACCTGTAGCTAGGGCATTTTTTGTTTTGTTTCCTCTCACAAACAACAACAACAAAAGAAAACCTGTTAAGCAATCCCTAAAACGGGTTATTGTTGTTTTTCAAGTGCGTTGCGGATTCCAATGTGTGTTTTTCATCCCCATTATCAGTTATGATTGTGCAATCAATATATCAAGACGTCACGTCGCAAAATATGTGTCAAATATTTAAAGGTAAATATAGCATATATCAAAATATAAAAAAAAAAATGTTTTGTCGTCAGGCAATTAGATAAAAGTGAAAAAAGACGCTGAAGTACTGTTAAAAAAATTTTTGCCAGAAGAAGACGATGAAATTAGTAAATTTAGTAATGAAATTAGTAAAAACTAAGAAAAAATAATTTTTGGAATTTTTGGGTACATAAAAAAAAAACAGAAATCTCTGACGATTTTCGTACATTTATTCAGAATTCTGTCCGAAATTCTCACGAAAGTCCGTAAAAAATTTCCGTATACTGTCACATATTTCTGGCAATTTTCGAATTATTTGCCAGAATTACTTCAGAAAAATCCAAAAGTCCCTTCGAAATTTTTCGAAATTTCCCTCAGATATCTGACCGAATTCTGACCGAAAAGAATGCACAAGTTTCCGAATTTCCCCAGACATTTCGGTCCGAATTCTTGTAAACCACCCATACAACTCAGACAGAATGCTGACAGAATTCGGCATCAGAATCGGCAACTTGTGCTGACTTTCTGTCAGACATCTGACCGAATTCGGAGAAAATGGTTTGCTGGGTAGTTAATAGTGGTAGTAATAACTCTTTATATAATTAAATTGAAAACATATACATTTTTAAATTATTGAGCAATCAACATTGAATTTTGCCAGGAAAACATTTATGTAGCTGCTAGCAAGTAAATGTCCAGTAAGTTTCAGAAAAAATCAGGCAAATAAGTAAAAGGCAGTTAGTCAGTAAATCAGTTTGAAAATGTATATGCACAGCCCAGTTTTGTTAATGTAGCATTCTATTATGAAATTTACCTTATCTTATCCTCCTGCCACTTGATTTGAAAACACGGAAACACTACTGACAAAGAAAATTATACAATGTTTACTTTAAACATATTAGCAATAGCCAATCATTTTACGTATGCAACATTTTTTACGAGACGAACACCAAAATGGGGTTGGATAGATCACCGACAAGGGATCCGGTTTAATTTGTAGCGTCTGCAATGAAAGTGTTTTGGATGGCCAAGAGTGTCTCATAATTGCATCTTGCAATCATAAATTTCATCGCATTTGTATCAAAGAGTTTTTGTCGAAAAATTCTGAATGTCCGTCCAGCAAAAGGAGGGGCGATTTATCTGAGCTGCGAACAATGAGTAGACAAATCCAACAAGCACCGACTAATCAATCATTTCAACATTCTTAAACGGAACAAAATAGTTCGACTATAGAAACCAATAACAATACAATGCATAATCAAAAACACAAAGATTCATATCGCGGTAAACAGCAAGGGGCATTGGCAAGAAGTTACAATATTAGAATCGCTTACCGATATTTATTTCAAGACCCTAATCAGATTAGTTTACATGACTTGAGTTTACCACAATCTCTGAACCGTGGCCAAGATCCACTTATAGGGACTCCAAGTCATGAAGAAAATACAAATATGGTCACATCCGAGAAATTTCGTCCAGCTGCGCGTACATGGCAGCCGACCTTATTCACAACCCCTTTATCTATTCAATAACTTGCCTAATGATTATGTAAATTCTGTTAATCGTTCGAATTCAAGTAATACCAACTTTTCCTTACGAGCTGCTGGTAGTACTTCTATTATCCAAAATTGGAACTTGAAATTTGACGACTTAATAGTTGCGTGTTGTTGGTAACTTATATCCGCTTAGCCATACAAATGCTATCGCATATACGCTAACGGGGATAAATTTACATGCTAAGCTAAACGGGGCACAGAGGGGCGAAATCACAAAAAATGGAGATTAATTAAACAACTTATCCGAATTTAAAAATTCTTTCACTATTAGAATGCTACATTATTAAAGAGTGACATATGCTAAACATCTTTTGGAAACGGTTATGATTGGATAAAGGGGCGTGGCACCGCCCATATAACCTGAAACTTAAAACCGGTATATCTCATGAACTATTAGAGGTATCAAGATGAGATTTGATATATATGTTGATCGTACAGTACGAATTACATCCAAGGTGGAAAAGGGCGGTGCCACACCCCCTTTTAAAAAATTGCTCTGGCTCAGTTGTGTTTTTTTTTTAAAGTCATACAATTTTTACATAGTAATCAATTTATTTTTATTATATCCGTAGACGAAAGGGGGATAATTGTATCGTATATGTAATATATGGGACTCAAAGCAGATATTAAAATTGTTTGATCGTGCACGGATGTGTCTGGTGAGCGTTTTGTTCAAAAATGTAAATAGTTTGTTCCTTCAAGTCTACACAATAGGAAAAAAATTATACATAAGTATTTATATGACCAAAGTCATCATACTCTAAAGCATCGCCCTCGATATAATCACTGTCGTCATATGTATCATGATTTGTGCCTTCTGGTGCCACGTTCGTCAAAACTTAAGGCGAAACTAGTAGATCTACAACTGATTTTGGAAGTTGGTGGATTTTTTTTCGGCAATTTTGTTTTACAAGATAGGATTGGATCTGAACTTAGTAGGAACCTATTTAATATGTCCCGATTGCAATCCTCCCGACTACATTTGCTAGAAAAAGGTTCTCTATAGTTTTTAAAATCTTTGTTTCGGGCTTCCTGGGCTTCCTCAGACAGTTCACTGATTTGTAATAGCGCGTGCGAAATGATTTATGGGCCATGTATTAAAAACTTATTTATGTCATTGTAACACACAGTTGCCAATGATATACAAAAACACAAATTATAACAACGAAAACGAAGAAAATGCAAACAAAAGACAAGAACTGGTGTTCTTTGCTTGAGTGACTATTTTCACAATTAATTTAATAAAAAAAATTTCGCGCAAAAACGCGCAACATGTTATTAGTGAATATGAAAGCTTAGGAACTGTAGTTTCTTAAAAAATTAATATTTGAGCGCCAACTATTTAAATATCCACGAATATTTTGAAAATAGCCAAAATTTAGACATATTTTAAAAAAAAATTTAAAAATATTTCTACACAACTTTTGTTAATACAATTATTTTTAGAACAACGCTTAAATATCTGAATTGAAAGATTCCATTGTAAAAGTATTACTTTTGGCTTGCGAAAAACTATGTACAGTAGACTACGGATAAGTGCACATTGGTTTTCGCGTGACTTTTTCTGCACTTATGCGGTTTTTGCATTTATACAGCACTCGGATAAGTGCACAACTATTGCATATATACAAACATTGCATAAGTGAACGATTATTGCATTTATACAAACATTAGATTATTTTTATTAATCTGTAACACCAGTTCAGTTTGGACGGATCTTTAAGAAAATAATTAAAATTTAAACTGTTTAATGTTTTTATTAATATTTGGTTTATATTACATAACAGGTTTTTAATAAAAACTTATAAAAATCACTTTAGCTTAAGGTAAAAAAAATCACAAATTTATATTGTAAACGTTTTAAAACGGCTAATGGCTTCAAGTTCCAGTGCACTTATGCGGTTTTTGCATTTATGCGATGTGCACTTATCCGTAGTTTACTGTATTAAACGTCGTAATATACCGAATTTCAATCAACACTATTGTGCGTGATTAACTCAAAAATTACTTAACTTTAATACACTGCAGCTTGACAAGTAAAATACATATGACATTGAAATTTTCAGTAGTGATGTCGAATTTTATATACTTTAATCGGATACTAAGTATTTTTCAAAAAATCAATTTTTTATTTTTCAATTAATCTCCATTTTTTGAGATGTTTCCCCTCTGTGCGGGGATAAGTTGTTCAAAAAAGTAGTAAAAATAAAAATGTGACCAAATTTTTTATTGCAGGGGTAAACAAAAAATAGAAAAGAAAAGAGAACGTCAAATAAAATAATTTGCATTCGAATGATATTTTTGCAATAAACTGTTATTATACAGCTTATTTGTTATGCAGATCCTACAAAAAAGTTCCAATTTGTTGTTTAAGGTCCCTGCGGATCATTAGATCCTAAGAAACAAAACACAAACGCGATTAATACAATATTTACGAGTGAATGAAAAGAAAACAAACAATTATTTGACATACATTTCTGTGCTGCCAAGTCCTATATACCGGTCTCCTATATAGATTACCAAAAAAAACACAGCCAAAGTTGAAGAATTTTGATATCGCGTTCGAACTCTAGTTTCCCATGACTTTGAAAATTATTATTCAGTTATTTGCAAGAACCTCCATATCCTTTTAAAGGATAAAGCCTTGCAGTGGCTTTGGGGGTATCACAAGCAAGTTCATGACATTGTATGGGGTGATTTTTGTGCCGCTTATACGATACCAATATAAAGACTTTAAAACTGATTGAAACATAAGCCAAGAGCTTCGCAATAGGAAGAAAAAACCTGACGAAAGATGTGATTCATTTTATGAGTCCGTCTGTTCGATTTTGGATCGAATGAGTTTGCCTTTGCCAAAACAGCAGGTTATGGAAATGGTCACTAGGAATTTACGGCCTGAAATTCGGCATGAACTTCTTTATGTTCCTTTATATTCTATGGCACATTTGCGGAAATGTATGCAACTGAGGGAGAATTTACTAGGAGATGATCCCTAAATCCATTAGTATTCTTTACTCTAAACAAAATGTATTTATTTATTTTATTTGATTGGTCTTAATATACAAGAAGATTTATATCTTAATATTACAGTATAGGAGTATAGATGTGCATTTGAAATAAAATCATCATAATTAAAATTATAATAGTAATAATAATAGGTTATACTAGTTAATAATTAATGAAATAAAAACAAATAGTAAATAACAAAGTTAATTTAATTAAAACAAGTCTTTAATATTGAAATGAATATAAAAAATCAACGAACAAATAAAAACCAGTAAGAAAGTTTCAGTCGGGCGACCCGACTTACATACACTATCACCCGCAGTAAAATAAAAAAATTTGCCATTATATTGACCTTATTACTCGATTTCTAAAGTGGGTGGAGTGGTAAATTTGTATGGGAGGTACTAGAAGGGGCGTGTCTAGACTTCTAGGTTTATCCTCCAAAACTTTATCCTGTTATAGCTTTACTAAATACAGAGTTTGGGCACGATAGCGTTGGATGTATTGATATTATTACTCCATCTCTGAAGTGGGCGGAGAGGTACATTTGTATGGGAGGTCCCATAAGGGGCGCCGCTAGACTTCCAATTTTTTCTCCAAAACTTTATCCTGTTATAACTTAATAAAATACAGAATTGGGGCACGATCGTGTCGAGAATATTGATATTATTACTCCATCTCTAAATTGGGCGGCGTGGTACATTGTATGGGAGGTACCAGAAGGGGCGTGTCTAGACATCCAGATCTTTTCTCCAAAACTTTATCCTGTTATAGCTTTACTAAATAAGGAATTTGGGCACGATCGTGTCAAGTGTATTGATATTATTATTCCATCTCTAAAGTGGGCGGAAAGGTACATTTGTAAGGGAGGTACCAGAATGGGCGTGTCTAGACTTCCAGATTTTTTCTCCAAAACTTTAACCTGCTTGAACTTTATTAAATACAGAATTTGGTCACGATCGCGGTAGTTCTAATAATAATATTAATCGATTTCTAAAGTCGGCGGTACCGGATTTGTGTGGGAGGTACCAGATGGGGCGGAATGATATATTTTTATGGGAGGTACCAGAAGGGGCGGAGCCATGTGGCCCATTTGCAGTACCGTAAGTAGTTTTGGGAAAATATTAACTCGTGCAAAATTTCAAGACATTTGGTTTCGTCTTTCGAAAGTTATCGTGCGAACCAGCCGGACAGCCACCAGACAGACAGACAGACAGACGGACATGGCTCAAATGACTTAAAAAGTCATGAATCGAATTTGGTTCTAAGAAACCTAGGGTCTGAAGTGACTCCTTCTATGTGTTACACTTTTGGGTCGTATCAAATGATATATACCCTCATCCTTAAAGGTGATGGTATAATCAACGAAAAAGGTTAGAAAAGGTAATATGTTACATTAAATTAGAAACAAAAAAAAGGTAAAACACATTATGTATATTTACTTCGTGTCGCCACAATGGCATCTAGTGGTTTTTTATTTGAAAAATAGTCGTGCAAAAGATTTTTAAATCGTGTAGCGTTGCTGGTGGTCTGAAAAAGGTGCGGTAAGCTATTCCAGAGACGTAGCGCATGGATATAAAAGTGCCAATCTGAGACAAGAGTTCGATGTCTAAAAGGAATAAACATGTTTCCTCTGTTTTTGGTATACAATTTTGTGTAAAAGTAACAAGACTCGAATTTTGAACAAGTGATCAAGTGATACACCATATAAATTAAGGTTGACAGTGGACTTAAAAAAAACTTAATTTTCCTTTACACCCCATTAATGAGGTATGGGATAGCTTCTCGCGTTGTTGTGAATTTACACGCTTTCTATTTTTAGATTCACAACTAACGGCATCTACTTGTTTATCGACGAATGCAAACGTCCCTGTTTGAGAAGCTCTTACTAGACACGCCGATTGACTCGACACATAATACTGCGAAGTTGCTGTCAACAACATTCGAGGGGAGCCGACAATGAAAGAAAAATGTATTTATTTTATTTCTTTTAAGATGACTGGAGCCAGGAGTTGAACGTGGGATCTCCCGCATGATAGTCGCGTGTTCTAACCACTATGCCACGGCCGGTCCCAGACAGTGGACATATGTACATATTTTCCTTTGGCTAAGACGTATCTACATATATTATTACAAATTGCATTTAATCTTCTTCTACTCACAGTCACAACACGAGAACAATCCACAACCATAAAACAACGATGGCTTTAGATAAGCCTTTGCCAATAAAATTCGTATACGTTGGGGCGTAAAAGACCAAAGAGCTCTTAGTTTGTTATAAGTAGTTCCCACAATGCTATTTACGTGGTTTGACCACGTCAATGTGTTATTAAAAATGACGCCCAAATTTTTTACGCTCTGAACAATTTAAATTTTTTGACCGTTAAGGAGCAAATTTATATTAAAATTGAATTTTCTGGTCCTACCGTGAATGATAAGGCATTTTAACTTCATAGGGTTAAGACAAAGACCATTTGCGTGGCCCAAGTATGGATATTCTGCAGGTCAATATTTACCCTATGTACTGCTTCCCTAAGAGATCCTAAAGTAGTTCCTAGATAAATTTGTACATCATCAGCATACATGTGAACCTTACAATGTGACAAACGTTGTGGGAGGTCATTTATAAAACACGAGAAAAGTAAAGGTCCCCGAATTGATCCCTGTGGCACACCTCTCGTTATGTTTAGTGGATCAGAAATCTAATTTTTCATGTAAACAGATTGAGTTCGGCCTGCAAGGTTTGATTTAAACAACTGGATAGCCGTGTTCGAGCAATTGAAAAAGGATCTAAGCTATCATGATCGACGGAGTCGAACGCTTTAGAATGGTCGAGCAGTATCAAAATATTTATTTTACCTTCATCAACGTCACGTCTTAAATCCTCAGCTACATTAATTAGTGCCGTAATGAAACTGCGTTTCGGTCTAAACCCAGATTCGAATTTTGAGTGATATATTATTATAGGGTCTGTACACACATCCCACAAGCATTTTACCGCTATTCATAATGCATTCGACAAAGATATTCTCGACTCAATCGCCGTCCACGTCCACACTTTTTGATACAAATTTACATTTAATCTCATGCTTTACGTATATTGCCACTCCACCACCAAGTGTTTTTCTGTCAGCTCTATATACTTTGAAAACTTTCAGCGAAATCAGACTATCAGGAGTATACTCATTCAGCCATGTTTCTGATACACAAATTATATCAACACCTGAATTTGCATATGTTCGTCGGAACTCGTCTATTTTATTTTTCAAGCTTTGAGCATTGATGTGACATATTTTTATGCCTTGATTTTTTCATTACAACTCTGGAATTAATATTGTTATTTAAGTTTAGCATAAATATAAAAAATATAAAGAAAGGTTGGGACCATAACAGCAACGCTTAAAAATCGATTTAAATTAGGCAAATTGTAGTCGATACTGTAGTAGTAAGTATAATTTTTGACACAGATATTGTAGGCTTTTCCAGACAAAAACAACATAAATACAATTAACAATATTAATACAGGCACATTTTTTTGAAAAATATAATCAGTTTGTGTAAAAATAAGGTATATAAAATTTTTATTGCATTTCGCCTCCATTTCCATTTTCACGGAAAAGCTGATCGAGTTGTTCGATATCTTCAATCCGTGTTGGCTGTTCCGTATCATTCTTCTTGACATGTACAATAAGTCGGGTCGATCTATATGGAGAAAAAAAAATGTATGAATGATACCGCCTTATATGAACAGTCTTATAAAAACAAATTCGGAGGTGCAAAATTTCTATTTTTGTGGGCGTGGCAAAAACGCCGGTTTTGACGTTTTGTCCATAACTTTGTTATTCGCTGTCAGATTCTTAAGTTTTATATATCGTTGAAGATGGATTAACAAGAGCTTTGTTATTAATATAGTTACTTAAAACTATGACGTCATATTCCAGTGGTTCTCAACATTGTATCCTTAAAAACCCCCCTAATCATAAAATTTTCTGATGCAGATTTGAAGCCCTGTAGAAACTATAAAATAATTGCGAAATAAACGTTACATTTTCGTCATAAACAAAAAAGTTATATTGATTTAACATTTTAGTACATATGATAGTTCGAAGTAGATTTGTATAAAAAGTTTTATTTGCTCAACCAAAGATTTCCTCATGATCCGATATGGCATTAAGCGTCATCATACTTTATTTACATTGGTCGCTATAATAATCTTTGGAAGTTCTTCAGTTAGATAGTATTCCGATTATTTGGTATTTTCGAATATTGATTTTTATTTGTTTGAACTTTATTTATTTTTCAATTGTTCACGTTTTATAACAAACGAATGTAATAAAAATAAACAAATGTATATTTCGCATTATCACATGTACTGACTTTTAAAATCAATATAACTTTTTTGTTTATGAATAAAAGTTGACGGTTTTTTCTAAAATCGTTAATAGTTTTTCAAGTCCTTCAAATCTACATCAAAAAATTATATGCTTAGGGGGGTTTTTAAGAGTGCAATGATGAAAACCGCTGGAAGATGGCGTCGTAGTTAAAAGTCTTTAACACACTAACAAAGCTGTGGCTAATACCTTTTCAACGATGCATAGATCTTGACAATCGGTATACAAATAACCATGTTATGGTAAAAACCCCGAATCCGGCGTTTTTGCCACGACCACGGAAAAAAAATTTTCGCTCCCCCGAAATTGTTTTTACTTAATTTTTCATATAAGGCGGTAACATTGACAACTTTTTTTTTCGACCCGGCTTAATGTACAATGCCACGGATGGTAAAAACGGAGCAAAAAACATTTACCTTTTTCATTCGCAGAGCTTTATTAAATATTTTGTAATTGTTTTGTGACAGGTTTTCATTCACGTAGAAAGGATCGTTTGCATCAAAATTTACAAGGTGTAAACGAAGTAAGTCCTTGTTTCTACGTCGGTAGTTTGAAACAGTCTTCAGTATAAAGTTTTTCTCATACGGGGATATGAGTTTCACAAGTATTATAGGTGCTGCTGATCTTGTTTTCAGCCTATATATAGTATTTATATTAGGAGCTTCAATATTTAGATTTGAACACAAAGTGCAAAATATCTCATAAACGTTTTCAGTATCATAATATGGGACACCATCGATTCTTAACTCGAAAGAAACAGCAGAATTTTCATATTGTGAAATTTTACGACGTAAGTCTTTTAACTCAGTTTTCAGATGCATACTTTCGGTTGGCACTGTGTTAACATTATTTGTCTTCTCCATTACATTTGCTATATCTGTTTTCAGTTCTGATATGTTGTTGAAATTCTGTTTTTTGTTCTCTAACTTTACTTTCATGCTTACCCGCTTGTTCGGCAAAACTACAATATACACCTTTTCTGTAATGATTTCGTCGATTATAACACTCAGTACTTACTAATTTATACTTTTCATAGTATACATCATTAACGATTTCGTTTAACTGCGTATATACTTATTTCATTAATCCAAAGTAAGCGAGCGTTGCGTCAATTGACTCCCATGCGCATTACTAGGGGATAGTAAAATAAACAGACATATTCATTTTCATATTTTTTTTTACTCTTCTATTTTTTAAGTGCCGTTATTCTCTGATGTGTTTGTAGCAAATAAAAAAAAATAATTTAATGATCGGTATGTTAAACGGTGGTTGAAAAATTCCATTCAGTGTTTGATTTGGAAATGTAAAGTCAACAACTGTGTTAGAAGTTTTTCGTGTTTGAATACAAAGTTCTCCCGGCTTTTTTTAGTATGGGATATGAAAGTAGCGTTCCTCAAAATGCATGAATAACTTAACCACTCGATTTTTACAAACAAATATGCGCTTTAGTCGTAAAAGCAAACTCTTTCTAAATAACAAAACCAACATTAGGGTATTCTAATAAAATTGTGGGTAAAAACATCTTCAAATTTAAAAAATCCGAAAAGTATGAATTATTGACGCTTAACAAGACAGTTATAGGAAGATATCTATATATAAATATATTTCGTTGGGAATTTCTAAGATTTTTCTTCCTAAAAACGTCAACAAATCAAACAAAAAAACCTGAAACCCCGGTTTTTTAACCGTAAGTCAAGATTTTGGAGGTGTTAGGGAAATATTGTATACATATTCATATTGTACTCGACCAGACCTACACCATACACTATGCCACTTCCCAAGTTCCTTCAAATTTTTCCATTCTGTAGTAGTATATTATTAACGAACTAGTTCACTCCACTTCATTAACTATTTCATCATATAATTGGTATCGACGAAAGTTATTACGAATTACCATTAGTGATTTCGTCAATGGTAAGCGAGAGGGTGGCGATTGTATACCTCCTATGGCATCCCCATGTTAAATTCGTCAATAAAACGTATGGCGGGTATATTGACGAGGAAGTATTGTGTCACTCCTGGCCATCGATGGTTTCATTACATACGTAATGCTTTCCAGAACAAGCGGATAGTTACGCGCTCACAAACATTATCAATATCCAAACGCATTTCATTTAATCTCTCGCACATTCTCTTCTCTAGCTGATTTAAGAGTCGAGCCTCACTCCCCAGCAAACCAAAAGTTCCGACGTGTCGGACATCAGATATTTCTCTTACTTTTCATCAGAAAATTTGCCGAAAAGAACTGATATCATCATAAATGCCTTCAGAAATGAAACCGAGTTTTTCTGCACACTCTTCCGAATTTTTTGCGGCAAGTCTGCACGATCTCTAAATTTTTATACTCATTAAACGATTTTGTCTGGACATTCTCGAAAGGGAGTTTTTGTTCTTCTTCTTTACACAAGAGAAACCTGTCGCTAGGGCATGTTTTGTTTTGTTTTCTCATAAGGGAGCACATTGGAATGCGCATCGCATCACTTAATCTGATTTAAAATGTGAAATTTGATTTTTTTTATTGTAATTGATAATAAAAATAAGAAAAATAATTTTTGGAATTTTTGTGTAAATGATGGGATAAGTAAAAAAAAAAGCAGTAAAATAACAGAAATCTCTGACGATTTTCGTACATTTTTTCAGAATTCTGTCCGAAAATCTCACGAATTCACCAAAAAAAAAATTCCGTATACTGTCAGATATTTCTATCAATTTTCGGATTATGCGCCAGAGTTCCTTCAGAAAAATCCAAAAGTCCCTTCGAAATTTTCTGAAATTTCCCTCAGATAACTGACCGAAAAGTCTGCACAAGTTTCCGAATTTCCCCAGACATTTCGGTCCGAATTCTTGTCAACCACCCATACAACTTTCGGACAGAATTCGGCATCAGAATCGGCAACCTGTGCAGACTTTCTGTCAGACATCTGACCGAATTCGGAGAAAATGGTTTGCTGGGTCCCTTCAAACAGCTCTTTTAGTTGTTTATGTATTTCTACAGTTTGTCTCTCTAGCCTTGTGTCCACTATTTGTAGAAGACGTAAAGGAGAGTCTGATAGTCGCGGTGTTCGCGCGGCGCTCTCACGGAGAGATATTTCCTTGAATCTCTTAGGCTATGGTGGATTCATTGTTTTTATTGTTGTAATTTGTGTTCTTTGTTTCGCGTATGTTTTGCTTTAATTTATTGTTTTGGCTTTCTTTTCCATGTTTTAGATTTAACACCAGATGTTTATTGGTATTGATAAGTATTCGTAGGGCAACGAATAAAAAGATACAATATTCGAGTGTTAGAATGTTTTTGTGCACTTTAATAGGGATAAGTGGTTAGATAAACAATGTAAATAGCGGAGGGATTGTTAACGATCCTAATAATCATAGATATTATGCTTAAATTACTTTTCTTACTTTACTGAACATGGTCTTTTAGATACGGGGGCTAATGTAAGTTGTTTGGGTGCTATGTTGGCAATAACTAATTTTCGAGTTGCCAAGATTTTCATTATTTCAAATCTGGCGTTGAAACTAATATCAGAAAGTTGTGGGGTATCTAGAAACAAAGGTGTCATTAAGAAATCAAATTCAGAAACTTAAATTATTAATAGTTCTTTGTCGCAAAAATTGATGTTGGGGTTGGATTTCTGGCAAAAGTTTTAATTCGCTCCTGAAGTTTTTGAGTCAATAACCGTTTTGGGTCCGTCCGAAAGCAATGATGCGTCCAAAGTTTCTTCACCATTGTCCGATTTCAGATCGTCCGAATTGTCGTCCGATACATCTAAAACCAAAATTTAATGAGATATTATGCCAAGAGTATCCGCTGACTCCTTGTCAACTTCAACAATTAGAATCTGTAAAAGAGCTGTTTCAAACTTCGATAAACAGGGATTAGGAAGAACATGCTTGATCAAGCATTAAATTGACGTTGGTGATTCTAAGCCGGTAAAACAGAGGTTCTATCCAGTTTCTCCTGCGGTGGAAAAACTAATGTTTAACGAGATTAACCGAATGTTGGCACTAGGAGTTATAGAGCCATCTTCTTCAGCATGGAGTTCCCCAATGCACTTGATTATTAAACCTTATAAGGTCCGCATGTGCTTAGATGCAAGAAAACCAACTCTCTGGTTGGTATCGGAGATTCATAGAGAATTTTTCATCAATTGTTTTCTCGATAACTGAAACTTTGTCCGGAAAAAGGAAATTCGTTTGGACTCCAGCAGATAATGTAGCTTTTGAGAAAATAAAATCGCTTTTGACATCCGCACCTGCACTTACAAATCCAGACTTCACAAGAAAATTCTATATCCACTGCGACGATAGCGATTATGGAATTGGAGCGGTATTGGTCCAGTTGGATGAAGATGGAGCAGAAAAACCAATAGCGTTTATGTCACGTAAACTGAATTCTGCTCAGCGAAACTACAGCGTTACAGAGAGAGAGAGTGTTTAGCCGCTGTAGAGGCAATAAAACGCTTTCGTTGTTATATAGAACTGCAAGAATTCGAAATTATAACCGATCATTCCAGGTTGATGAAACAACCGGACTTAACGGGAAGGCTTGCACGCTGGGTTTTGAAATTGCAGGGTCTTAAGTTTACAATAAGTCATCGGAAGGGCAAGGAAAACATTGTTCCAGATTCCCTGTCAAGAATTTACTGTCAAGCCATATCCCTAGCGGGGGCAATACAATCGATTTAAATTTCTAACATTTTTTTGGATCAGAATATAAATTATTCTTTTACTAGTCTTTCGATTTTTTAAAAAAATAAACTTTATTGCTTGGATTTAAAAACAAGACTGAATTAAGATACAATATTTTATACAATGTTGACTTAAATTCTAAGTGTTGTTCTCAGGTTGGCAGTTCCAGCTAATGCTGTCGTCAGCGTCTGCAAATTTACAATTTCGTGTCGCTGAGTGTGAGAACACGCGCGGTGTCGTTTTACTTATGTTGCATTATGTTGATGTGGATGAATGTTTTTGGTGTTAACACCTCCCCTCTCATTACCGAGCGTCCTCGATCGGTCAGAAGTATGGAATATGCGAGATTCTTCGAATTCCTGCTGATTTGTTGATAATTCTGGCATGGAAACATGAATTTCGCTTTTACAAGTGTTTGAATTTTGTGGGGTAATCACTACCTCTTTTTCCCTTTTAAAAATTCCAGATTTAATGAGTAGGACAATTGTTAATGAAAGTTACACGAAAAACAGACCAAGGTTTGTGGTTGTGCTCCATTTGTTGTCTTCTCTTAACAGGTTAATGGCCTCCGTATTGTTCGTATGAAGTTCTTTTATAAGAGGAGACAATGTTTTCTCTATGCTGAGTGAAGTATGTTTTGGTTGCAATATTGCTGGCAAGGGTTGAATCATCGTTGTCTCATGAAAATCGTATGACTTATCCAAAATTTTTACTGTCGTGTTATGAAATTGCAAAATATATGTGCCGGTGAGGTTCTGGGATTCTCCATTAACGTAGATTGCACCACTATACTGATTAAGTAATATTGTGCCTGGGGATATTTCTTCGATGGTGGGAATGTGTCTATTGTCTATTACATTACAATTTGTTGTTTTACTATTTATAAGGTTTATAAGATATGAATTATTTTCTAATTTTTTAAAATTTGATTTGTTACAAATTGTTATATTATATAATTTTTACATATATTTCCTATGCCGAATATTGTCTTATTACAAATTAATACATTATTGTATGAGAATTTGTTTATGAATTTTCCAAATTTTACAGGTTTGATTAACATTTTATAACATAGGATCTCATCTGTTGTTGGTAAATTGATTATATAAATTAATGAATTACTAGTTGATGCTATTTTAGTTTCTGCGAATTCAAAAGCTTGTTCTAGGTTTACAAAGGGTATGGAATCTTTACTTAAAACGTCTTTTACAATGTTAAGCTCTTCAGATGACAATATAAATGAATTTATAATTCCCAATTTCGCCCAATGAATGGCGTATTAAACATTAACTATTTCCTCTTTAATGATATCCATTTTCAGTTTCAAATTTGTTACCAATTTTTCCTTATCATTAGTATTCAAATTTTTGATAATTTCATTTGTAGTTTTGGTGAGTTCATTAATCCTTTCCAGTGATAATTTATTAATTATAACTTGTTTGTTGTTGTTGAACAGGACTTTTCTGTGTTATGATTTCAAAATCGTCATGATCATGACCATTTCCATGCTGATCCGATAAAGTTCAATGATCTTTTTATTTTAGGTTTAATCTGTCCAGGTATCCTTGAATTTCTGTAATTTCGTGAATGAGGAATGGACGAAGGAAATGATGTTCACTGATATTCTGAGATACAGTGATTCTCACGGAGTCAATTAATTCTTGGTATTTGTCGGTTTCTATAATGTGAATTATCTTGAAGGTCCCAGTCTGAAGTTTTGCTATTCCGGTGTTAAGAGCCACGATTTGCGAGTTGGTGTAATCGAGAATTCTAACGTCAGCAGTCGCCATAGTTAACAATGATCTGAAAATGTGTATTAGTTTCTAATATTATTCTTGTGGATAGTTTTTCCAGATTCTGTTATAACCGTAGTGTTTTTGACTTGCTTTACTATTTCCTGTCTATATGTTTTATTGAGCTTTGTTCCTATTCTTTTGTTTTCGTTTACAAAAATAATTTGTCCGGTTTAGTAAGTCCTCGGTGGTGATTTCTTTTTATTGTGGTAATTAATGTCTTCAACTTGTTTTTCCTTAAGTCTTTGAATGGTTTCTTGTCTTTCTTGTTCGGTATCTCGTTGATCTATACTAACTCTTGCCCCAAAAAAGGCTTCGACTGGCTTTTTCTTAATAGTTGAGTGGACCGAATTATTATATTTATAAACGGACCTATGAAGAAGTTCTGAAAATGATGCGTGGGTGTTTTCTATTTTCAAACACCGCATTTTTTCCGATAGAGTGGAATGAAATCGTTCTATTTGTCCTTTCATACTGTTGCTATAAGGGGGAGTTGTGAAACCTTCACATTAAATCGGTTTTTCAACATGAATATGATAGCTTTCGAGTTAAAGGACTTTTCATTATCAATAACCTTAATTTCTGGCGTACCATAGGAGATAATGATTTCCCTAAGAGGTTCTTGCGCGTATTTGGAAAATTTGTCTATTGCAGTAAGTATTGTCCTTTTTCGGTAAAGTACATATCCACATGAATTATTTGTCCAGGGAATTGAGGAATGGGCGTCTCTTGAATGGAAACTTTATTTGGATGCCTTTCGTATTTATTTTCTTTACAGACCTTACACTGGTTAGTTATTTTCTTTATTTTCGCTTGCATTTGTGGATAATAGAATTTGTTTAATATTTGCGCCTTATGTTCTATGCTATTTCGATGAGCTCTGTTGTGTTAGTTAATGATCTCCGCATGTTGTTCATCTTCGCTTTTTAAGTCTGTTACCATTGTCCTAGAGTACTTTACTTTAAATCGGGAAAAGTTATCACGATAAATGTCCTGTAATTTGCCTAAAATGTTGTCGGTCGTTTTAATACAATTTGTTACGGATGGGTTAAGGTATCTTTTCAAAATGTCCGTGCGAGTTGCGTGTGCCATATTAGGTTCATGAATTGTGTGTCTGTGATATGTAGGGAAAACAATTTCGAATTTATAGGAAGGTTGGTCTCCGTCTGTAGACAATAAAATTTGATTTTTGAACGCGTTGATGGGTGCGTTCGTGTATTGTATTATGATTGAGGACGAACTATCAGCACTATGTTGAGTTGAGTTCATTGAGTTAACCTGTGTTGTATCCTTTGGCGGTCTAGACAAGGCGTCTGCTACTATGTTAGCGCTGCCTGGTTTGTATTTAAGTTCATAATTAAAGTCCTCGAGAAATGCTTTCCATCTCTTGAGTTTGAAATTAACATTCTTGTTGCTCAACGCATATGTAAGCGGAAGATGATCTGTAAAGATCTTAAGTTTCGTGGAACCGTAAAGGTAGTTCCTTAGTGACTTAAGAGCCCACACAATTGCTAACATTTCTTTTTCGTTTGTAGCATAGTGTTCTTCAGCTTTGCTTAGGGTCTTAGACAAGAATACAATTAGTCTATTGCCTTGGGACAGTACTGCGCCCATGGCGCAATTCGAAGCATCAGTCGTCAAGTCAAATTCTCTACTAAAGTCCGGATAGGCTAAAATAACGTCGCTTGATCATAGCGTCGTTTTTAATTTTTCAAATGCATCCACTGCTTCCAGATCTAAATTTATAACCATTTTGTTAGAAGAATATTTTGACATGCGTCCTGCCTCCCCTCTCAAAAGCGACGTTAGGGGCTTAGCTATTTTAGCGTAGTCCCTGTAAAACGCCTGTAGAAGTTTGAGAGGCCTAAAAACGATCTTAAGTCCTTAACGGTTTTCGGAAGTGGAAAATTCTGTATTGCCTCGACTCATGTCGGCGACTATGAACCCTAGAAATTCAACTTCTTTTTTGAGAAATTCACACTTGTCCAGTTGGACTTTCATATTAGCTTTTTCCAAAGTACTGAATATGGTTTTTATGTTCTTAATGTGTGAGTCGATGTTTTCCGCGAATATAATAATGTCGTCCATATAGACGAAGCAAATTTTTCCAATATGTTCTCTTAATATATCGTCTAGGGTGCGTTGGAAAATTGAGGGTGCGTTTTTAAGACCGAAAGGTAACCTGGTAAACTCGTATTTAGCATTGTTAACAGATAATGCATTTTTCTGTCTGTCGCTTTCTCTAAGTGGTATTTGGTGAAATCCACTTTTTAAATCTAATACAGAGATTTCCCTCTCCCTAGTTGTGAGAGAACGTCATTTATTTCAGGAATTGGGTATTTGTCAGGAACGGTCTGTTCATTTAATTTACGATAATCTATAACCATGCGAAATTTCTTTTGTCCTGAGGCGTCAGTTTTCTTGGGCACGAACCAGATGGGAGAGTGATCCTTGCTCTAATCTTGATCTTTAATTTGTTGTTCAACTTCTCTTTTTAGATTCATTGGCTAAGGGTAGTATCGTGAATAGACGGGGTCGTCAGTTTTAGTTTGAATGTCCGCGACTACGGCTGTAGTGAAGGTCAACTTTTCATTCGGTTCGTTGAATAATGTTCTATGCTCTGAAATTACTCTGTCCAATTTTTCCTTTTCGTCTTTGGTTAAGTGATCAGTCCTACCCAGCAAAATATTTTGTTGCAAAGAAACAGTTACAGAACAGCTTTTACTGATAAGTAACAAGTTCCACTTTCGGTTGCACAATATATTATTTTTGTTTTAAATTGTCCCAAAACCAACATGTTATCATGGAACCTGTTATGAAATGAATTGCTACATAACTGAATTACATATGCTGTTTTTTGAAATTTTATTGATTTTCAATTGGGTGCTAGTTCGAAATATATTTTTACTCAGATTTTTGAGTTTTTCTTAATAAATACCCTCTAAAAAATACTTATTTCAAAAACGAATACACATTTTCTGTTCAACGGAATCTGTGGTGCAACATGTTGTACATAATCGGTTATATAGAACCAGAAACAGAATAGAAATTCGATTAAAAAAGAAACGATTCTAGTATCAATACCATTCGCAACAAGTTCTGAAAAATTTTCCTGGGTAATATTAATGGCATTCACCGATTGAGATTTTTTTTGTTTTATTTTAACCCTAATTCTATTATCTATGATCATGTAGTCTCTTGATGTATGGATAACTGCACATAATTTCTTTAAACTATCGTTTCCTAATATGCCATCAAATGATTCTAAAGTTGGGAGTAAAAAAAATTTTAGCGGTTCGCATGTTTCATCAAAAAGATTAATTATTGTGTGCTGTGTAATTGGAGTTTTCCTCCAACTGAGTTTGCGAAAAATGAGTTTTCGTTTTGCAGAGGTTTCTTTACAAGTGTTGGTTGAATATAGTTTTTATTAGAACCGGTATATAAAAAATTAATGTCTACAAATTCTTGGATTTCTAGTTGATTATCATCACTGAAAGTATCGCATTGGTCATGAATATAGTCGTCTAGTGGGGGTCTTTTTCTTCGTTTTCGTAGTTGTGTATTGTTGATTCATACTCTTGGGGAGTTTGAAGTTGTGCGTCATCTGTATCTAAGTGGAAATTCCTTTGGATTTTATCGGGTTTTCTCAATTGATCTGATTGGTCTGTTGGCCTTTTTCCGAAGTATCTTCTATCTTGCGCTGGACGATTCATATAGTTTATGGCTCTTGTTTGCATAGACGGATCTATTTCCATCGGTTCCGGTCTTGGTTGTGGTTTTGGTGCAGTCGGTCTAGGTGGTTGATATATTTAATTTGGGTTTAGTAAGAAGGGGGAACAGTTCTCTGTTGATACATTGGCATAGCCATATTATAATGTTGCATATTCGCAAAAGGTTTCGGCAAATATGTCGGTTGTGGAAAGAAAGGAGTCTGATTTTGTTTTTGATATTGAGGCTTTGGAGGATGTGGAGGGTGCGATTGAAAGTTTTGTCTGTTATTTTTAGCAGTCGGGTTATGGGAGTTTGCGAATTGAGCCCTTGCGAACTGATTTTCCATCTTGAGGCACAATTGAAGTGATTGTGGAAGATCAGTTGGCTTTCATTCCGAGGTGTATTGCCATTTGGCCTTTGAGACCTCTAATGAATACGTCAAGGGCTTTATCCCTGTATGTTTGTGACAGGATGTCAAGAGATTCCCTGCCTATGTCCATACATGACAATTTGTTCATTATGAGGGAAAGGTGGGAGTACACTTCTTGGTAGAAGTCCTGGACCCTACTATTGCCCTGTACTAATGTTGTCATCTGGTATTCTAGTGTAGTTAAGTCCCTTTTGTCAGCGTAATGGAGTGTGAGGCACCTAGAAATGCTCTCCCAATTAAGGGGGGTGTTGTATGATTCTAATGCAGCGTCTGCATTTCCAACAATTTTATTTCTAATCGTGTTCAAAATCGCGAAATATTTTGGTGTTCCCTTAATTGAGTCATATAGCCTTAATATTCTATCCACACTTTTTTCCACGAGCTGAACTCTGCAGCAATTCCCGAAAAATATTTCAAGCTTTTTATCACGTCGGGAACTTTATCTAAATCGTCTAAATTGTTACGGAATCTGTCTTCAATTATCTGGTCAACTCCCGCTATGTCAGAGCTTGGGTGCATAAATTGTCTAATCGCGGCCTGACATTGCTGAGCACAAATTCGAGTTATTGTTTCCTCCATATTAAGAGGCAATCTATTGTCGTTAACGATTGGTTCAATCGGAGGGGGCACTTGGATAACTGGTGGTCTAATAAGGTTATTTGGATTTGACATTGCAAAAATAACACAGGTTTTTCAAATAGTTCAGTTATTTTAGATCGTTCGTCAATCAACTCACTTTTTAACAAAGAAAAAAAATCAATTTTGACACTTATTTTTATCAACCAGATTGAAGGATTATTCTCCTTTTTTATTTTGTTTACTCTATTCTTAATTCACTCGTAGGATACGCTATGGAATTATTTCAACTAGTTCAGAGATTCACTTATTTATGTGTTCTTAATTTCTACTATTGGAGGGTCCCGTAGGAATCGCAATAGAATTTATTTAATTCACTTATTTATGTGCTCTTCATTTCTACTATTGGAGGGTCCCGTAGGAATCGCAATAAAATTTAATTAATTCACTTTGTGTTCTTAATTTCTACTATTGGAGGGTCCCGTAGGAATCGCAATAGAATTTATTTAATTCACTTATTTATGTGTTCTTAATTTCTACTATTGGAGGGTCCGGTAGGAATCGCAATAGAATTCATTTAATTTGTTTAAAGATTCACTTGTGTGTGTGTTTGTATCTTAATCTAACTTACAGTATTGCAGCTACTAGCATGATGAGGTTGAAAGTCCGACCTTTTCCTTTTCCTTCGGTGTACTCGGGCGTCAGCAACTTTACTTGTTCCTTATCTGATAACCTGTTGATTATTCTATCTGGTACTGTTGATGTCCTGTGGGATCATACGTTTTAGTGTCCTTAGCTGGTTGTAGTGCTGGGTATCCTCTGGGATGTACTGCGGTCCTCGCAACTAGTTAAGTTCACTTATGCAGCTGATTGAGGTGCTGGATTTTTATTCGGATTTCGGCTGGAACTTACGTTATGCGCCAATTATTCTTTTACTAGCCTTTCGATTTTTTAAAAAAATAAACTTTATTGCTTGGATTTAAAAACAAGACTGAATTAAGATACAATATTTTATACAATGTTGACTTAAATTCTAAGTGTTGTTCTCAGGTTGGCAGTTCCAGCTAATGCTGTCGTCAGCGTCTGCAAATTTACAATTTCGTGTCGCTGCATTTCCGGAGTGTGAGAACACGCGCGGTGTCGTTTTACTTATGTTGCATTATGTCGATGTGGATGAATGTTTTTGGTGTTAACATATACAGCTCTCAAGGCTAAAATTGTGGAAAACGTGGAAATTATGGATACCGCTAGAGTTAAGCCAAGATTTAATAAAGCGATTTCATGGTTTTGACGTTGCTTGCATGCTCTGTGAATTAAATTTTAGTTCTAAGTAATTTTTTTATTTTTGTTGTTGACAATCTAAAGAATACTTCAAGCTTATATGAATATACTTTTAACTTAGTTTATCTTATTATAAATTTTTTTTGTAATAAAAATGTAAATTTTTTTATTTACTATGAAGAGATAAATTTATTTAACGAGTTTTTAATCGAAAATGTGGTAAAGAGCAGGTAAATTTGCGTATTAGGGGTCCTGATAAAAAAATCTATGTGCCATCTGGTCAATGGTAAGGAAGGGCAGCACGCTTTTGTATCTATTTACATCCACGAGATACTTTAACAATAATATAATGTTACATAATTTAAATTTCCTCCATTTGACTAGCATCGGGTTTATTTTTTGTAGTCATTTGGTTCTTATTGAGTAGATTCCGCTGTTATTTGGTATTTTTTTTAAATTGAGGAGTCCATACATAATTTTTTTTAATAATATCTATGTTTTAAAAGAACCACACCTCCCGACTGAAGCTAGAATTCAAAGGCTCCCACAGTCTAATCTTTGATAACTTATTCTACCATATGCAATATCATGAAATTTGTTATTTTTTATACCAACAATTTTGGTATAAAACTGATATATCCCGTATTGCATAGTTATTCCATTATAAAAAGGCGCCCAGCGTGGGGCCGAAAATGATTTTATTATTTTTAGTGCCCAGAACAATAGCTTATTCTTAGTAAATTTCATTTTTTTTTTAAGAAGGATTACACATTTGTTATCTCTTGAAATAGACTTCTGGATTTCTTTGCACTATTCGAGTACCTGGGGTACGAAACTTTGGGTAAATCGACCGAGATAATGCAGAATGACTTTTCATTAGTTAATAGTGGTAGGATTTAATCTTTATATAATTAAATGGAAAACATATACATTTTTAAATTATTGAGCAATCAATATTGAATTTTGCCAGGAAAACATTTATGTCGCTAGCAAGAAAATGTCCAGAAAGGAAAAATCAGGCAAATGTGTAAAAGGCACATAGTCTAAAATCAATTTGAAAATGTATATTGCATAGCCCAGTTTTGTTAATGTAGCATTCTATTATGAAATTTACCTTATCTTATCCTCCTGCCACTTTATTTGAAAACACGGAAACACTACTGACAAAGAAAATTATAAAATTTATCCTTTTTTTAAAATGTTAGTTTTAGTCGATCGTGTTTTTTATATATTAAATTTACGTTAAGTGTATCAAATATACATCAAATTCGGCTTACGATCAGAAAAATGTTTTTTGTTGTTTGATATTTTTGGTCAAATTCAGTGTGTCACGCACTAGGATGACGCGTTTCGAACTCCTTTAGCTGTATATATATCTACATGTATGTCAAACATGGACATGCGAAGTAGATATCAGCCAAAAATGTCCTGCACCAATTCAGTTTGAATGTGACCGGCCTAAAACTAAATGCCTTACTTTGACATAGAAAAATTTAAAGTAATCTTAGTTTACCAACAAAAAACCTTGTAACGAAGCTTAAGCTTTGTGGTAAAAAGGGGAATCGTGGGGAAAGAACTTCCTCCATTTCTCATGTTTGAATATTAACGGTCAAATTCAAACTATAATTGGTGCTGGACATTTTGGGCTGATATCTACTTCGCATGTACATGTTTGACATAATTGTAGATATATGTATATACAGCTGATGATGTACCATTGTGCATCAGTTCGTCACAAAGGGGTCTGAAGATGAACTCGCCATGGAGTTCGAAACGTCTCATCCTAGTGCGTCACACACTGAATTCATAAAAAAACAATAAAAAACACTTTTCTGATCGTAAGCCGAATTTGATGTCTCATTTGATACACTTAACGTAAATTTAATATATAAAAAACACGATCGACTAAAACTAACAAACAAACAGTTTAAAATACACTGGCACGGCACGGCCTAAAACTAAATGCCTTACTTTGACATAGAAAACCTTGTAAAGAAGCTTAAGCTTTGCGGTAAAAAGGGGAATCGTGGGGAAAGAATTTCCTCCATTTCTCATGTTTGAATATTAACGGTCAAATTCAAACTATAATTGGTGCTGGACATTTTCGGGTTATATCTAATTCTCATGTACATGTTTGACATAATTGTAGATATATATACAGCTGATGATGTACTATTGTTCATCAGTTCTTCACAAAGGGGTCTGAAGATGAACTCGTCATGGAGTTCGAAACGCGTCATCCTAGTGCCTGACACACTGAACTGAAACACTTTTCTGATCGTAAGCCGAATTTGATGTATCATTTGAAACACTTAACGTTAATTTAATATATAAAAAACACGATGGACTAAAAATAACCAACAAACAGTTTAAAATACACTGGCACGGCACGGCCTAAAACTAAATGCGTTACTTTGACATAGAAAAATTTAAAGTAATCTTAGTTTACCAACAAAAAACCTTGTAAAGAAGCTTAAGCTTTGTGGTAAAAAGGGGAATCGTGGGGAAAGAATTTCCTCCATTTCTCATGTTTAAATATTAACGGTCAAATTCAAACTATAATTGGTGCTGGACGTTTTCGGCTGATATCTACTTCGCATGTACATGTTTGACATAATTGTAGATATATATACAGCTGATGATGTACCATTGTGCATCAGTTCTTCACAAAGGGGTCTGAAGATGAACTCGTCATGGAGTTCGAAACGCGTCATCCTAGTGCGTGACACACTGAATTTGACCAAAAATATCAAACAATAAAAAACACTTTTCTGATTGTAAGCCGAAATTGATGTATCATTTGATACACTTAACGTAAATTTAATATATAAAATGTATACTTTAAACATATTAGCAATAGCCAATCATTTTACGTATGCAACATTTTTTACGAGACGACCACCAAAATGGGGTTGGATAGATCACCGACAAGGGATCCGAGTTTAATTTGTAGCGTCTGCAATGAAAGTATTTTGGATGGTCAAGAGTGTCTCATAATTGCATCTGGCAATCATAAATTTCATCGCATTTGTATCAAACAGTTTTTGTCGAAAAATTCTGAATGTCCGTCCTGTCAAAGGCAGTGTGATTTACCTGAGCTGCGAACAATGAGTGGACAAATCCAACAAGCACCGACTAATCAATAATTTAAACATTCTCAAACTGAACAAAATAGTTCGACTATAGAAACCAATAACAATGCAATGCATAATCAAAAACACAAAAATTCATATCGCTGTAAACATCGAGGGGCATTGGCAAGAAATTACAATCTTAGAAGCGCTAACCGATATTTATTTCAAGACCCTATTCAGATTAGTTTACATGACTTGAGTTTACCACAATCTCTGAACCGTGGCCAAGAACCACTTATAGAAGTAAGGACTCCAAGTCATGAAGGAAGAAAATACAAATATGGTCATATCAGAGCAATTTCGTCGAGCTCCGCAACAGGATGTTAATGTCACTAATGTAATGGATTTTGAAAGATTTAATTATATGCTCGAAGCCACATTGCCCAGGATTCTACGTAATTTGAATATAAATACTAATAATATGAAGAACCGGGACCGGCCGTGGCATAGTGGTTAGAACACGCAACTACCATGAGGGAGATCGAAGGTTCAAACATGGATCCAGTCATCTTAAAAAAAAAAACAAATAAATAAAGAAAAGCTAACTATTTAACACACCCCTTCTGGTACCTCCCATATAAATGACCGAATTCACCCTCATAGTCTTACACACATATCTTTTTTGTAAGTTCACTGAATTCAGTAAAATTTTGCGTAAATTGTACGGTTGTGAAAATTTGAATCAGGAAAGATAATGTATTATATCGATTCACCCCTTCTGGTACCTCCCATACAAAATGACCTATTTTTGGAAAATAATATTTCTCCCATAACTTCCAAACGGACACTTGGGGGGTAATGAAACTTGGTCCATTAATTTATATTGCAGTAGGAAGCGAAACCTCAGAAAAACCTAAATATTTGCACCACCCCTTCTGGTACCTCCCATATAAATGTCCGAATTCACCCTCACAGTCTTACATACATATCTTTTTTGTAAGTACTCTGAATTCAGTCAAATTTTGCGTAAGTATGGCTATGAAAATATGAATCAGAATGAATATAGATTATATCGGATCACCCCTTCTGATACCTCCCATACAAAATGGACTTGCTTGGAAAAATAATATTTCTCCCATAATTTCTAAACCGACAACTGGGGGAAAATCAAATTTAGACAGTTAAATTATCTTGTAATATGAGGTAAACCTCAGAAACCCAATATATTTGACACACCCATTCTGGTATCTCCCATATATATAATCGATATTGCCCCTTTTACAGGGCAGTGTTCCGAGAGAACTTTGTTTAAATAAATCCAGACTTAGACTAAATTTACAATTTCATTTCTTCAGCCAGCTTATTTGCGTTGACACAGCTTGTTACAAAAAAAGTGCAAGCTTGCAATTCCATGTTGAGAAACAAAAACAGCAAAATATGATGACGGTTATTTCTTGAAAAATAAAGAAACTAAATAGTGGACGAAGGCGGATGTTGCAAAACATCGGTTTGAGCCTTTAACCAGAAAAATGTCTGCGCGTGTTTATGTTCATGTGGAGTGAGAGTCTTTAAACAGAAAAATGTCCGCGAGTGTAGAAGTAGAGTAGGGGGTTATACGTAAGAGGGAGTTGGCATTTATAATGTGTTAACTCCCCCGGATTAAATTTGATTGCCATCAATCGTTTGAAAAAGGGAGCGCTGCCTAGGCTTGGAATTGAATTTTGAACTGAAATCTCAGGTTTTCTTGTAATTTCTCCATTTCCTAGGATAATTTTTACTTTTCGTTTGCGGAAATACACGGCTACAATTAACAGTGCGCTTATCAAAAACAACAGAGTTGCCGACGAAAACGTATTTATGATTTCTTCCACTTGAAGGTATCTGATGGCATGGGTATTATTTATAAGCAGGGCATGTAGTGATTCTATTGTTAAAGGGTTTAGTTTTTCCTGCTCCACTGGAGGAAGTTGTGCAATTCTAGGAATCACCTCAATCGCTGGTAATTCAATGCTACGAAATATTTTGTTTTTTACTCTAATCGATTCATTTTTATATTTAACAATAAAAATTCCGTTCAGAGTGAGTTCGCCACTAGAAGTATTGAGAATATCATATCATTACTGGTTTTATCTCTTCAACAGTTGGAATATGGCTGTTAGAATAAGGGCACTATGAATTAAATCCTTTTAATAGCATCGGAATGCATTTGTCTTGTGTCAAATCAATTAATTCTTGGCCGTTACAAATTTTGATGTCATTATGTGACTTACAAATATCAGTATTATGAAAATATTTATTTCCGTTTCGCAAAATTTTGTCATATTTAATGCTTAGAACTATGCTGCCCATTTTGACAGGTTTCAAAAAAATTAATTCAAATACAAGTGGTATTTTTACTACATACATTATAGTAGTGTCAAAAGCAAAGTTTTCCACGCTGATTTTATTTATAGCTAAATTTAGTTCCCTCTCATCTAATAACACTGTACGACACGATTTTTCACCCATAATCAAACTGACCAGATTCTGAAAATATAGCTCAAAATAAAAACTACGTATCTTCCAGTTTTTCTAAATCAGCTCTTTTAAGTTTTTTACGAGCAATTCAATTTTTGGTAGAAAGCTCCCATACAGCGACTCGAAAGTAAATTCTTACTGTTCGCAGAACTCTGCGAGTTGTTAACACATTTTGATGAACTTTTTTCTATTGTTTTTTAAATGGCCATGTTTGGGCCACCAACTACCGTAGTTATTCCACAAATGTCACTGTCTGACTTACCGGTGGTGGTGGCTTTATAGACGATGGTTTGAGGGGGGTGCGGAGCGGCGGCAGGAACCTCTGTTGCTGGTGTAGTAGCTGCCGCTGTAAGAACTGGTGCTGGTGTGCAGGTACCGGCGCTTGTACCGGAGATGCCTCGTCGGCTGGAGTGGCCGGTGCTAGTGCCAGAGCTGGTAGAGGATGTGCATGTGCCGGCGCTTGTGCCTGAGATGCCTGTAGTCTGGAGTGGCCGGTGCTAGTGCCGGTCGTCTAAGCACTTACTCAAGACGCACTTTAAAGGGTAGTGAAAACTTCCTTATGTGGCCCAACACAACAATAAAAACCTTTCGTGGCCCAGATAAAAAAACACTTTTACCTTTAATTTAATTTTACTTTATTGTGATGGCGGGCACTTGTTGCCTTGGCTTCTTGTAATATAATAAAATTTTAATTTCAATAAGAAGAAGAAGCATATTACAATTCGCCTTGAGCGACGGTATTGCCAGCTTCGAATTTGGGCCACTATAATAATGGTATTCAAATACCTTTGACAAAACACGTTTGGGCGACTATAATAGTGGCGTAAACAGGTCAGGAAAAGGTTCTGACGAAGCACAAATTTAAAATTTGTCACAAAAAAAAAATTGTGACAATTTGAATTATTGAAAATTTGAAAAATTCTGTATTATGGCTTCGTCAGAACCCGCTCCTGGCCATTTGAAAAATATAAAAAAAAGATTATCAAAATCTGTTGACAAAATAAATTTGTGACAAATTTAATTTGTGACAAATGTTAAATTTGGGCTTCGTCAGAACCTACTCCTGGCCATTTTATAAACATTAAAAAAAATCATCAAAATCTGGTAACAACTCTCAGAGTTCTGCGAACAGAAATTTCATCTTTTAATTACTGTATTCTAGTCCTTATGTTCAGGACTATATCTGTTATAAGAAAATTAACTTCTTACGTAATTGACAAACGTATTTGCCAAGATTATCAAATTATTTAATCGATCATTAAATTTTCGGTTTATTACCACTTGTTTATTGCCGTTATCAATGAGTTTATTCAGGCTTTCGTTTATCATTACCAAGTCATCGTGATCAGGGCTTCCAACAATATATTTGCAGGCTTTCCCTATCGCGTCAATGGATCTACGTTTCCTGATCGGTATAATAGCGTCTAGCAAATCTCTTGTGCGTGCAAATTCTTGTTTCAGCATTGGTTATAGTGAGTTTTGCTTCGGGATTCGATCATCTATGAACTTCTCTATTTCCACGATGTACTTTTTGTATTGCAAAATATCAATTAGATGGACAAATTTTAGGGAGCCCTCCTGGATTTTGACGAAACGGTCGTGGATTGGGATCAGGTGTAATGATGTGTAGTCATGGATACTCAGCTCGGACGATGCTATTACAAAAAATGATCTTACAATGCAATGAAAGAATAAGGAAGAGAAAAAGTAGGGGAATATTAGGAATTTGGGTGGATATTTGGGAAAGGGTTACAAGAGGAGCTTGGGATTTAAGTGCGAATGTGATGTTTGGGAACAACACGTCCTGATTTAGTAAGGATCGTCGTGCTGTTGTTTTCTTTTACTATTTCCGGTTTGTATGCTCGACAACTTTGACCCTAATCTTTTGTTTACTTTGACATAAACCGTATCTCCCGGCTTTTAATCGATGACCTTTTGTCTGTTTTTGTTGTGTTGTTTTAAATCATACTCTTGTTTAGCTTTGAGTATCTCTATCGCGTCCATTCTAGCTTTTTCAAAAGCTTCAGGATCTGCTTTCAGGTTTCTACTGAAGAATACATCTATTGGTCGTTTGCCTGTAGTCGAATGGACGCTGCTATTATATTCATAAACAGCTTTGTCAATTAACTCCTTAAATGACTCATGCACGCGAATGGTTTTAAGGCAACGCATTTTTTCCGAAAGAGTAGAATGAAACCTCTCTGCTTGATCGTTGACGAAGCTTGAGTAACTGGTCATTAAGCAAAAACTTTATAGTGGATGAATTAAATGATTATACCATCACCCTTAGGGATGAGGGTATATATCATTTGATACGACCCAAAAGTGTAACACATAGAAGGAGTCACTTCAGACCCTAGGTTTCTTAGAACCAAATTCGATTCATGACTTTTTAAGTCATTTGAGTCATGTCCGTCTGTCTGTCTGTCTGGTGGCTGTCCGGCTGGTTCGTACGATAACTTTCGAAAGACACGACCAAATGTCTTGAAATTTTGCACGAGTTAATATTTCCCCAAAACTACTTACGGTATTGCAAATGGGCTACCTGGCTCCGCCCCTTCTGGTACCTCCCATACAAATACATCCGCCCACTTTAGAAATCGAGTTATAATATCAATACTCCCAACGGGATCATACCCAAATTCTGTACTTAGTAAAGCTATTACAGGACAAAGTTTTGGAAAAAAAATTGGAAGTCTAGCCATGCCCCTTCTGGTACCTCCCATACAAATTCACCTTTCCGCCCACTTTAGATATGGAGTAATAATATCAATAAATCCATCGCGCTCGTACCCTAATTCCTAATTTAGTAAAGCTATAGCAGGATACAGTTTTTGAGAAAAAAAACTTAAGTCTACCAACGCCCCATCTGGTACCTCCCACACACATCTGGTACCGCCCACTTTAGAAATCGATTAATATTATTATTAGAACTTCCGCGATCGTGACTAAATTCTGTATTTAGTAAAGTTCAAGCAGGATAAAGTTTTGGAGAAAAAATCTGGAAGTCTAGACACGCCCATTCTGGTACCTCCCATACAAATGTACCTTTCCGCCCACTTTAGAGATGGAATAATAATATCAATACACTTGACACGATCGTGCCCAAATTCTGTATTTAGTAAAGCTATAACAGGATAAAGTTTTGGAGAAAAGATCTGGATGTCTAGACACGCCCCTTCTGGTACCTCCCATACAAATGTACCACTCCGCCCACTTTAGAGATGGAGTAATAATATCAATATACTCAACACGATCGTGCCCCAATTCTGTATTTTATTAAGTTATAACAGGATAAAGTTTTGGAGAAAAAATTGGATGTCTAGCGTCGGCCCTTATGGGACCTCCTATACAAATGTACCGTTCCGCCCACTTCAGAGATGGAGTAATAATATCAATACATCAAACTCTATCGTGCCCAAACTCTGTATTTAGTAAAGCTATAATAGGATAAAGATTTGGAGGGTAAATCTAGAAGTCTAGACACGCCCCTTCTAGTACCTCCCATACAAATTTACCACTCCACCCACTTTAGAAATAGAGTAATAATATCAATATAATAGAATTTTTTTTTACTTTACTAAGGGTGATGGTATATGTAAGTCGGGTCGCCCGACTGAAACTTTCTTACTGTTTTTCTTTATCCACAACAACTAACTTAGGTATCCCAAAAGAATACAATAGTTGTCCAACTGGTTCTTTAATGTCTTCAACTGTTCTTTTTTTATTCAATTTGATCTGTGCATAATTTGAGAATTTATCCAATGCTGTTCACAACCGCTTTCCTTTAGTGTTATAGATATCCACATGCAATGTATGCCCCGGATACTGAGGTATCGGAGTTTCACCGAGCTCCGGCTTGTTTGGTCGGCGGTCGTACTTTTGTTCTTTGCAAACAGCACATTGTTTAACAATAGCGTTCAGTTTAGCGTTCATCTTGCGAAAGTAACATTTCTCTAGCAGTTGAATCTTGTTTTCTTGAGTGTTCCTGTGCGCTCTCTGATGTTCCTTGAGCATAATTTCGAACTGCTCTGCGGATTTTATTCTTGCACAATACCGAATATTCTCTCAGCTGTAAATATCCCGATTATTACCGAAGGATTCAACTATCTTTTTAGTATCTCTACGAGACTCTCTGCGGTGTAAAATGGTTCCGTTATTAGATGTCGGTGATAGGTTGGAAATATATGTTGAATTCATACTTAGATGCTTCTCCAGTTAATAAAAAAATTTGGTTTTTGAATACGTTAATAGGACATCCAGCCATCGGGATAAGATTATGTGCAGAGGTTTCATGGCTATGTTGAGTAACTGTCAATGTGTTTATCTGCGTGGCTAGAGGTGGCCCCGATAACGCATCAGCAACCACGTTTATCTTACCAGGTTTGTATTTTAGTTCATAATTATATTTTTCAGTAGTGCCCGATATCATTTGAGCTTACTATTGTTATTTTTGTTATTTAGTGGAATGCTTTTAAGTCCGAAAAGATTTATTAAGACGTGTTCTGTTATTTGCATATCGCCGGCTATGGTGCTAGCAAAAAAAATGTCAGCATTTTGCTTGGGATTCTTCGCTAAAGTGGGTTGAATGTAATTGTTTTTGGAGCCCGTGTCTATAAGAAGTTTTAAAATAACTCCCCCATCAGTTTTACACTCAAAATAGGGAAGCGATGAGTGGGTTAATCATAAAAATGTATGTCGGAAATCTGTGGGTTCTGGATTTTCATGATAAGAATGTTGTTGATGGTAGCATTGTAATTGATTTTCAGCATAGCATTCAAATGGATAATTTTGGTCAGAAGGATATTCGTAATTCCATGATTGTGGGTGCGTGATGCACATCGTCTGGCTATCGTTTTGACAATCGGTTTCATCAGTAGTTTCAATATTATAATTTCTGTGGTGCTTATCAGAATGTCGCTGTTCTGATCCAAGGCTTTTGCCGTAGAAATTGTTGTCTTTGGGTTTGTTCATGTAGTTGATATTTTGGATTTGAAGGCTTTGATCTATTTCCATAGGAATTGGTTTCAGTTGCGGTTTTAGAGGAAGCATCTGGCGAGGTTGACCTTGATAAGAATATGTTGGATAAGGTTGGTTTGGTTGGGAATAAAAGGGATTAGGTTGTCGGAAAGGCATTGGATGTCGATATGGAGTGGGCTGATGTAATTTAGGATGATTTCTTTGATAGTCAATAGCATGATAAGGTTGTGGTAAATGTGCGAGCTGAGGATAAAATGGCTGATACAGGTTAGGTTTTTTTGGAAGTGGAGGAGGTAGAAGTGTTCGAGTTCTTCTTTATCGCGTTTTGCGAGATTTGCGCATGACTAGCTCTTATTTCCTGGTTTCCTAGTTTTAGACCCAGGTGTAAGGCTTGTGGTAGGTCTACTGGTTCTCTTATGGCTAGGAGATTAAGCAGGTTTCCATTTAGCCCTCGTATGAAAGTGTCAAGCAGCTCAGTCCCTGTAGGTTTTTGACAAGATTGCCATTGATTCTCGAGACATTTCAACAGAAGAAATTTTGTTTAAAATCAAAGAAAGATGCTTGTACACTTCTTGATAATACTCTTGAATCGATTTGCTACCCTGAACTAAAGAAGTTAATTGGTACTCGAGAGTAGTTATATCGAGAGTAGTTATATCCCTCTTGTCTGCAAAATGCAAGGATAAACAAAGGCTTCGAAGGCCTTTAAAGATTTTCAATCCTGGGTCACCTGAAAAATCTCTAAGACTTTTTACGTATCTGGTATTTTGTCCATATCTGACAAATTTTGCATAAATTCTGGTATTATAGTTTCATCCGTAGCTGTCACAAAATCAGATGAGGGATTTATCCGCCTGTCAACTTCATCTCTAATCACGCTAAATAACTCATCCCGCGTTAAAATTTCTGGAGCCGGTTCTGGATTTCGCGTGGCATTATCTGCCTGCCCTTGCGCCGCGTGGAGAACGGGCGGTCTAATGAGGTTCCCGGGGTTTGACATTTTTATTTTTTTTTCGCGAGAACAAAAGAAGATAATTTTCTTTACACACAAATATCTATATGTCGGGTTGGCATTCATTTCTTGAATATTTTCTATTAATCGACTATTTGTTTCAAAAATTAATTTTATTGATTGAAGGAAATTGAATAATTTATTTGAAAATTCAAACGAGGCAGTCTCGATCTCGCCACCACTGCTTTCCTTCGTACCCGAACTCTCTATGCCTTCTGATTTTTGAAATTCAAAACAGTAGCGCCAGTCCATTCCACCCAAGCTTAGACATAGGTGTCAAAGCTTGCCGTTTTACATTTAGGTACAGTACTACGACATACAGTTCTACGACACGGCCATCCTGTTGTTTCGCACGTCCTCGTGCGACTCGTCTGAAAAAAAATAATAATTTCTTACAGTATCTCGTACAACCATTCGGCTAACTCTGACCAACACAAAATGTATTTAACAAAGTTTTATTAGTTTCAAAGCACATACAAAATTGATTAACAAACTTATCTTCTGTTACAATTTAAAAACTGACAAATCAACAAAAATCTTATTTCGTCATTATCCGAATGCCAGTCCCATGTCATCAAACGAACGCAAAAAAATAAACAAAAATTGCCATGGAATATAATACACATTGTTTAAGCTCACCATATTTGGCCTCTATCCGGCCAGTAACCTCTATCCGGTTACTTATCTGAATAATCACATTAACAACCCAATAACACCTCTATCTGGTGATATATTACATAACTGCTCCATCCAGCAATTTCACAATTTTTTTTTTTTCATTGAACACTAAACAATGCGTACTAATTCTTCATAATAGCAAAATCATCAAAAATTACAGACTCAACTGTATCATCATCATCATCATCATCAATTTCGACTGGGACTTGACCTTCTGGCATTTGCCGCATACGATCACACGCATACTTGTACGTCCGATTACAATTCAAAGATTTAACAATATATCGGTCACCATCCAAAACTTATGTTACTTTAAATGGACCCTTATACTTTGGGTCAAGCTTTGTTTGGTTCCGTTCTTCATTTTGTAATAAAACAAACCTTATCGTAGCTTGCATTATTTTCCATATTGGAGATTGCTTTTTTTTCGAGCCTCATCAAGATTCACCGACTGTTCAATGTCGTCGGACATCAATATGTCCGCAGGTCTAGCTACTTTGCCTATAAGCAATTCCAAGGGGCTAAATTTGGTAACGCGATTTTGAGTGCAACTTATAGCTAACTGAATATCAGGAATTGCATCCTGACATGTGCGATTACTGGTTTCAACTGCAGTTAACACGTTATTTAATGTGCTCATTACGCGCTCAACTTGACCGTTAGCGCGAGCCGTGCCTGTTGCGATCAAGTGTAATTTATTATTGTGGGAATTACAAAATTCACTAAATTCTCGACTTGTAAAACAACGACCCCGGTCAGCAATGACTCTTAGTGGGGCACCAAATAAAGAAATAGCATTCTTTAAAGCTGCAGTACTACTAAGAGTATATATGTTATTAGAATGATGCAACAGCACGTATTTTGTGAATGCGTCTATTAACACAAAAAATATACTCTTTGTTATCGCTTTTTCCGCTGAGTTTTCCACTTGCGTCAATATGTAGAGTATGCCAAGGTATCGCAATTTTGGGTATTGAATGCAATTCAGCCTGAATTTTTCCAGAGTGAGATTTGGAAATATTACACATAACACAATTATCTACAAACTTCTTAACGAATTCTGATATATTCTCGAACCAATAGAGTTCAAAAACTTTCTCTAAAGTCTTCTCATAATCTAAATGCATCAGTGCTTCATGGATGTTATTGATGATAGACCACCTAAGCGATCAAGGAACTATTGGCAAGCATCTTGATCTGCCATTACGTTGTATCTTGCGATAAAGAATCCCTGAGCGAATCTCGTAAGTTTGAATAATATCATCAGTAAGCCTTTTCCCATTTATATCAGTCATAAGTTTCATGATTTCACTATCTCGCTGTTGCTCTGCTAGTAGCCAATTATCGGACAGTTTAGTTAGGTTAACATACTTGGTCTCTACTTTCTCACATACTGTTGCAGAAGGAGGCAATGGATTCCTTGAAAAGAAGTCTGCATGACACATATGATTTCCTTTTCTATACACAACTTCAAACTCAAAAGCTTGTAAGAAAGCCCACCACCTATGCACTCGTGGAGTAAGATCAAGCTTTTTACGTGACGCCTGTAAAGAGTTACAGTCAGTTACAACAACATAACTACGTCCGTGCAAGTAATGTCTAAAATGCTTAATCGCGTTGACCTCCGCAAGCGTTTCCAGCTCGTAGGAGTGATATTTGGACTCCGACTCAGAAGTACGCTTGCTGTAATAGGCAATCACAAAAACTTCATGTCCTTTTTTTGCATTAATACAGCACCGTAGCCAACAGCGCTAGCGTCTGTGTGAAGCTCTATTGGACAAGAAGGATCAAAAATTGTCAATACCGGTTCTGAAGTCAAAACTGATATTATTTGCTGTCTAACAGCTTCGTGCTTAGGTTTCCAGTCAATTTTACTTTTGCCGGACGTTAAAGTGTACAAAGGGGCCATAATTTGGGAAAACCTTGGAACAAATCTTCTAAAATGTTCACATTTACCAAAAATGCAGCAGAGGTTTCGGGGCAATCATATTCTTAAATTCGGACCGCGTCATTCCTGGATATGAAACTTGAGCTAGCCAAGCAGATGCTTGTCCTTTGAGTGCCCGACTTAAAATATTCATCAATGATGCACTTCGCGGCGACTGTTCCGAAAAGCACATATCAGCCATAGCGACCCATGCACGTGCGTCGGCATTTTCCATATCTGGATTAAACTCAGGCAAATACGCATCGGCATTGGATAATGGTTTGATGGCTTCCACAAGCGCTAAAAAGCTGCGATTGTGTTGCTCGAACAGCAAGCGCCATTTTTCTTCGCTAGTGGTTTGTGGGGGATTGTGAGTGCATCCCACTTCTGATGTCGGGTTGGCATTCATTTCTTGAATATTTTCTATTAATCGACTATTTGTTTCAAAAATTAATTTTATTGATTGAAGGAAATTGAATAATTTATTTGAAAATTCATAGGAGGCAGTCTCGATCTCGACACCACTGCTTTCCTTCGTAGCCAAACTCTCTATGCCTTCTGATTTTTGAAATTCAAAACAGTAGCGCCAGTCGATTCCACCCAAGCTTAGACATAGGTGTCAAAACTTGCCGTTTTACATTTAGATACATTACTACGACATAGAGATGGGCACTCGACACGTGATAAGCGTGAATCACGCGTGAATGTGAGTAAGTTGGAAATTTGCTCACGTGAGCGTGCGTGAACGTGAACATCAAAAAAATCTTCGTGCATGAGCGTGCGTGAGTGTATACTTTGCGTGAATCACGCTACTCACGTTAATCACGCAAAGCAAAAAAATGTGCTTAACACAGAATTGGGTATTTGCATTTGTCATTACATTGATAAAGATTTACATTTTTGTGTGAATGTTTTAGGAAATCATGACTTTATTCTTGGTAATGTTATAATATAAATTAATATCTATATATATAAAATTCTACTGTACGTGTGTTGTGACTGAACTCCTCCTAAACGGCTGGACCGATTTGCATAAATTTTTTGTATGCGTTTGGGTGGCGCCCGGGTAGTTAATACAGTTAAAATTCGGTCCAATTGGACAAAGGGCGTGGCACCGCCCATACAACTTGAAAATCAAAAGGGCTGTATCTCATGAACTATCAGAGGTATGAAGATGAGATTTGGTATTTATTACAGCCAAGGTGGAAGTGGGCGGTGCCACGCCCCCTTTTCAAAAATCGCTCTGCAGGCTTTTCTAAAAGACCGATTCATACAATTTACCGATTTACCAAGTGATACTGTTGACCTGTTGATAGTCCCTGGCTATATTTGGTTGAGATTGGATAAAGGGGCGTGGCACCGCCCCATACAACTTGAATTCAAAAGGGCTATATCTCATGAACTATCATAGGTATGAAGATGAGATTTGGTATATATGTTGTTATTAATTACAGCCAAGGTGGTAGTGGGCGGTGCCACGTCCCCTTTTCAAAAATCGCTCTGACGGCTTTTCTAATAGACCGATTGATACGAAAATTTTAACAAGTGGTACTGTTGACCTGTAGATAGTTCCTGGCTACATTTGGTTGTGATTGGATAAATGGGCGTGGCACCGCCCATACAACTTGAAAATTAAAAGGGCTATATCTCATGAAGATGAGATTTGGTATATATGTTGTTGAAGCAGAATTAATTACTACTAGGAAAGAAGAGGGCGGTGTCACGTCCCCTTTTAAAAAATAGCTCTGATGGCTTTTCTAATAGACCGATATATACGATAATTTTAGATAGTGATACTGATGACCTGTTGATAGTCTCTGCCTGTACTCTACCTGTGATTGGATAAAGAAGCGTGGCACCGCCCATACAACTTGAAAGAAAAAAAGCCTATATCTCATGAACTATCAGAGGTATGAAGATGTGATTTGTTACATATGTTGTTACAGTATGAATTACTGCAAGCGTGGAAGTGGGCTGTGTCACACCTCTTTTAAAATAATCAGTTATAACCGCTATAGTAATAGTTTGATCGTCCTCAAATTTATTTTTTTTTCCGCAAAAATCGTATAACAATGTCGTAATCTACGATGAATTGTTAGAAAATTTCACCAATAAAATTCGTGTCTAAAATTAATTCCTAGCTCGCGCTGGGAAGCAGGACGATTTCAGATAGAGATTTTTTTGTTTTTAAATAAGCACAAACCGAAAACTTCAGCGTAAAACTGACTTCCCAAAAAACTAAATGAAGTATTACAGAAGCAAATCTATGTATTGGTTAAAAAGTTATGGCCTCTGAGTGTTGGCATACAGAAAACAATGTCAAAAATATACCATTTTCTTCGTCTTGGTCTCCAAGCATCCGAATAGTAGGTAAAAAATAGAGCCGGGGTCCATAGGTCTGAAGGTTTCAATAGTTGCTCATTGTTAAAAAAATATCTCCACCTGAAATCTTCATGCCTCTCAGCGCGAACTACGAATTGGTTTCAGACATATACTTTCTTAGCGAAATTTTCTTAGAATTCATCGTAGATTTCGATTCTGGTATACTATTACCATTTTTCAATTACTTTTCAGGAGAGCGTGTCGGTAAAAAATCCTATAGATAGAAAAATTAAACAATATTCATTGGAGTTGGAGTGGAAAACACCTTTTGTTTGATTGGGGCACAATTAGAATTTTTTTAAGTATGTCAGAGGTAACATTAGCAAACATTTGTAAATAACCTATGTATGGGGTATTTTTTGACAGATAGAACTTCTTATGGGTATAAGTGTAAATCTAGCTGCCATACTAATGAAGTGTGACAGACTTTCTTTCAGTATACTTTGGAAAATCACCATGCAAACAGTACACAAGAACAGCGTTTACAAATCTTACAAATTTATTTTCAAAATGCCCTTCTGTTCGCCATACTTATGGAGCCCTTTGTCAAGTTTACGGTGCACATAATCATCCATATGAGCGGCTAATGGAAGCCAACGCGCTGTAGAAGTAAGTCTCTGCAAATGCTGAGGAAAGATCTTGACCAACATCTATAGAAGATCCAACTGTTGGAAGAACCAGTGGATCATCAAGTGATTTTGTTATTTCTCATGTCATTGCAAATCATTGGGAGAAGAAATGGTTCCAACACGACGGCGTAACAAGCTAACAGCGCGTGAGACCATCACTTTGTTAAGCCAAACGTTTGGTGACGGAATTATCTCAAAAAATGGTAATACGAGTTTAATACAAAGATAGTATTCGGTAATATTCTTGATCCGTGGAAGAAGAAAACATGGCAAAAGATGGTTTTCTGTCTAAAGGCATGAGTCTTCAAACGAAATTTTCACTTGCGGTCAATAGGCGGGGAAGCCATGACAAAAGTTTTGTTACGCCTTAAGAGATAGTTAGTATACAGACGGTTCCCGCTACTACAGGTAAAAATTAAAATTTAATTTTGATTTTAAGCGGAATGTCTGTTTCCTATTTGTAAAAGAAATGGGGTTTTGCCCCACATACAGAACAAAGTTAATCTACATGTCGGCACTATAGATATGACTATCGTTATAGAGGCTATGATATTTAGATTTTAAAACAATAAAACTTTATTGGCTAACTTCCATGTTATGGAGTTACTTGAAATTAGTTACATAATTTAATAAACTCAACATATTGTTGTCGAGCTCAAGTACCGTCTTAAAAGTACTTTATAGACCTACAAATATATAAATTAGCGTTTATATAGCATTTAGGATATTAAAAAATGTGAAATATATTTCAAGTTAATATGCAATAGCGAAGCATTGCCGGATCTTTCCTCACTTATAAAAGCTTGCAAAAAACGGTCAGAACTTAATAGCAAATTCAGTAAATCGTTAAAACAACATGTTAAAACCCGATGGAATTCAATTTATTATATGTTGGGTTTTTTTCTTGTGTTGAATTATGTGTTTATATGAGTTTTTGACATAGGAAATTTAATTACGAAATCAGAATTTTGCTATCAGGCATAGTTTTTTAGTTATTTGAAAATAAGTTTTGAAAAAAAAAAATAAAATTATTACTGATGAAAAAAATCTGAAAACATATTTGAAATCATGATATTAATAACTATAGGAATCACAATTCAGATACCCAGAAAAATTGAAAATATTTGTTTTAATCTATTAAGATAGCTTTAACGGATTTTGATCTATTAAACTATCTTTTAACTTTTTAAAATCCTTTTTAAGATTGCTTAAAGTCCAACAATGAGCGAATACCTTTATGATACGAAAAACTTTGTAAAATTTACTCAGAAGAAATGTGTGAACCAAAAGTCATAACTAAATTTATAACATCTATAAAACAATTATTTTTAAAAAGATTTAAACTTGATAATATTCAATATGTGGCTTTATTCCTGTTAAAGAAGCCGGGATCAAAAAGATCTAGTTTATTCTGCTATAAAAACTATGTCAGTAGAAATTAAAAAAATTAAACAAGATTGCTCAATATTTTACAAATTGGGGACATTCTTCTTTTACAAAACATCCCAGCTTATATTTTGCGTATCCCATGCAGTTCACCTGCAAGTGAAAGGGTGTCAGGAAGAATATTAGTAGAAAGAAAAAAGTCGTTCAAGTGAAGAAAATGTTGATAAAATTTTATTTTTACACAAAAATTTTTAAAATAATTTTTATTGTAAAATAAAATAAATAAAATTATTATATTTTATTTTGATGTTATGTGTTCATGAATTCTTTAACTTATTTGTTTCTTTATTAATCTATTATATTTTTAAATCTTAAAATTTATTATATAACAGAAGGCAAATAACATAGTGCAACAGTGAAAAAAATACAAGACCTTAACAGTATAGGTTCGATAATACGTTGGAAGGGTAATAAAACCCTACACTCAGTTTGGCGATTTTTTTTTTATAGATCCCCAAAAGATTCTCGAACTCGGTGAGCCCCTTGGAAAAGGTGTCATCAGTTTTTGTCCAACAGCTTGCTCAGACTTCATGATAGCACTAAATTATATTCGGTAGTAATGTAGTTTTTGTAGTTTTGCGCACAAATATTATTAACAATGTATGCCAAAAATTTCACCTATATCTGGACTTTTTTCTATAAAATTGAGGAAGAAACTATTTTTTTCTCATTTTGCAGCATTACTTTGAGGGAGTCCAAATTTTTCACTAACAATGTCCGTCAAATTGTAGCCACGGTAACGTTGAACATCTTTCGTGAGCATATCAATACAATCCGATTGTGTATAGATACCCTAAATTTCTCATATAGGCCACTACGAGACCGGTTTTTCGTACCTTTCCGCACATATAAGCCAGAAATGTGGTTGAACATCAACCGATATTAAATTGATCAGTGGATTTGGAAAGAAGAGACTGTTCCATCGATATATATATTTATATTGGTGTCTTGTCATATCGTTCTGTTTTGCTTCGAAATTGCATAGTGTAATTATAGGAACAGAAAAATAATTTTTTTTTACTTTTTATTTGGCGTGATTGTCGTGATTGTCGTGATTCACGCTCACGTGAACGTGCGTGAGTACAAAATTTAAAAAAAATTTCTAGCGTGAGTGTGCGTGAGTGACAATTTCAATCACGTGAGCGTGCGTGAACGTGAGTCAAATTTACTCACGTGCCCATCTCTACTACGACATACAGTTCTACGACATATATTTTTTAAACAATTTACTTTTAACTTACTTAAATCTTATTCAGTTAAAGTTATTTCTTTAAAACATATTCTGATTACAATATTACAATAGCAAATTTCTTTTTATTCTTTTTTTAAATTTATTTTTTTTTTTTTTTGTATAATATAATATTATAATATAATTTTTTGTATAATTATAATAGCAAGTATATGCCTTTTTATTATGTGTTATAGTTACAATTTCTTGCTTTAGTGGTAGTAGTAGTACTAGTATTTTCTTTATTTTCATATTTCATTTTGTGATTACATTAAATTTTCATTAAATTAAATTAAAGCAATATATGATAAATAAGAAATTTTGATATTGACTTGACCAAAGGTCGTCAGTCCGATTTTTAAATAAGTTGAAAGACATACATATTGGCAAGCTCAAAAGTTGAACTCGTTTATTAATTATTTTCTGTATTGTATACAAATTTTTATAAAATTTGCTAGCCTTTTCCAATTAATAGTACAACCATTTAAAATATCTTCCTCCTCACTAAGCCTTTTGAAAAACATTTTCCGAAACTCTCTTAATGCCGTACATCGTCCTAGGAAGTGGCGCAAGTTCTTATCTTCGGCCATATTACACATTGAACATATTCTTCGTCTATTAGGTTGGAACCTGTTTCCATTAATCTCGATTGCTTTAAAAATCCACATTTTGTCCTCCAAGCTTATATTTTCCAATATATAGGTGTGACCAACACTTGGGTCTAAATTCGTGTATATCCAGCTTGTAACTTCAACCTTTTGCAGCGCAATCTGGAATGTCTTCATTCTTAGTGATTCTTATAACGCGTTCAGTTCTTGCATCCACTGGTGCTTGTGTTCAATATGGCTTGACCACATAATGTTATGACTATTGGCCAAATTACTCAACTCTTTAGCCCAGAATATATCTGATTGTATAATCATATATATATATATATACCGCAGGTGCAGGTCTAATGTGTACAAGTGACCAATTTCTATACCGGCTTCTAGCATTAATATATACGTCGGTGTAAAATTCGGTAAACGTAAAATCTTTTTTAAGAAATATACTGACAATTTGTCAGTTTCTTCAAAGCATTTGAAACCCCATACTTCAGCTCCATACGTTTGAACAGCTTTGCATACGCCAAGAACAGTTTCCATTTAGAGTTAACTGAGATGGATGTTTTATTAAAGAAGTTATTCCAAGTTATATTTATGCTGTTCTTTGAGGCAACGTTTCTTATTTGCACGTGTTGTTTGAAACTTAGCTTTGGAGTAAAAGTCACGCCAAGGTAGCAATATTCAGTGGCTATTAATATATTTTGTCCATTAAATTCTCATTTCCGGCTATTTTTCCACCCTTTCTGAATACCATAATTTGAGACTTTGCCATGTTTACCTCTACACTCCAAAGTTTATAATATCTTTCAAGATTACACCGTGCAACAGTGGTTTTCACACTGGATGAAGACCATATACACGTGATACTAGACCCCTTATGTAGTAAAACTGCGTTGTCAGTTTATCGCCAAAACGCCAGGACTTTTTTAAAACGACTTCAAAGTTTCAAATGATGCACCACTTTCAAAAAATTAACTCAAATATTTCCACGAACCATATGATAATGATGTGGGTATCAAATAAAAAGTAAGAATCTCAGCAATGCAAACAAATAACAGATTTTAATGGATCTGGACGAAAAATTTCAAAAATGTCCTTTTAAAGTTTAAAAGCCTAATATCCTTTAAATGATTTTTTTCTGAAAAAAATATATGTTGAATAAGTTATATGTATGTACATTTTATTAATCTAGCTTAACTAGTTTAGTAAAAAAGAAAAATTATTAATCCTGTTTCAAAAAATTCTATGTATATAAAAAAACTGAATAAAAATTAATTAAAATGTAAACGTTGACTTTGCCACGACATATTGTCCAACAATATTCTGCCATCATGTGGCATGCACTTTTTCATTTACTGCGTCTGCTAGAATTAAAATATCGTCCGCATACAATAGAAGTCTCACATTTAGACCATCAAAATTCGTTCCACCTCCAAGGTATTCATGCAGATCGTTTGGAAACAAGGCAAAAAGCAATGGTGAAAGCAAACAGCCCTGTTTAACACCTGATTTTGTTTCGAATTCTTCAGAATCTTCATCCCCACTCCACACCGCAAAAGTTGTTTTTTCATATATTTTCGCAATGAATTTAACAAACTTAGTTGACACGCCCATGTTGTGTAGTTTATATATAAGTGCACTGCGATATATTTTGTTAAAAGCTGCCTTGAAATCTACAAAGAACGCATATGTCTTTTTGTTCCTTTTAAAATTAAGTTGCACTATAGAGGACAGATAATATGTATGTTATCTGCCGTCGAATAATTTTTTCGGAAACCAGCTTGAAATTCATTTAGTTTTTGATGTTTTTCTACCCATTTAGACAACCGATCATTTAAAATGCCCATCATTACCTTAGCCAAAGTATTCATAAACGCTATACCGCGATAGTTACTGGCTTGTGTTTTATCACCTTCTTTCCAGATTGGGTATATTATACTCTTTGAAAATGAATTCGTCATATAGATGATTAAATGACTTAACGATATTTTGCAGAAGTTCGTCCGGCGCAAATTTGTAAAATTCGTATGGTATACGATCTTCCCCAGGTGCTTTGTTGATTTTGGTTTTGTTCAGCATATCTTTTATTTCCAACTTTTGATTGTATGTTTCGACAGCATTTTCGCAACTCTCCTTGTAACGACGCACAGCATTCAGGTATCTTTTTCTATATCCGATATTATTGTTTCTCCTCAACGAATTTAGCTGCTCAAACACATTCGATCGGTCTTTAAAACATCGTGCATTAAACCATTTTTTTTTATTGTACTTAGTAGCTCTTGTACCACAGTCCTTGTAGGCATTTTTGACCAATTTGGTTATATCTTTAAATTTCATGGACTTTGTGAGCAGCAAGGGGTTTTCCATTTTAACTTTGGTAAAAGATTGTTACTTTTACAAGTTTCTTGTTCAGATATAATTTCGAGTGACAGGGAAATTGGTAAATGATCAGACCATGCATGACTATGAACTTCAAATTATTAATAAGTGATAAAATATCTTGAGAAACTGCCCATATATCATTAACTGAAGTACCAACAGTGCTTATGAATGTCAAATCACCTTCTTCATCGCCCCTTGTCACACCATTTGTTAGTACCAAGCCATAGTCGTTGCAGAATTGAATGAAGTCTCTCCCTCTCTTATTTATAACGATGTCCTTTGATTTACAATCGGCCATACCATGAATAAAACTTTTTTTAAAGAAATCATCAATACTGTTTTGTAAGGTGCCAATTCGTATATTCAGATCGCCTATGACCACCGCGTGTGACATGTCATGTTCCTTGAAGAGAAGATCCAGTTTATTAAAGGTTTCTACCCATGTCGCTGCTCGCATATATAAAGGGACAATGTGTATATCGGCAAGGCCACGAAAAATGAAACCACATAGATTTTTTTTCTGTCACAAGGTCCAAAATTTTTTTTATATTTCAAATGTCTAATATGTATAGAATATGGCTGCAATGTTTGCCACTGCAAAATTTGTGTCTGCTTTGACATTTTACATCCTTTTCATAAGTGGAACGTGCAAGGTATATTTGGAAAATATACAAATGTCGGCGAAAAAGGTAAATTTTGTTGTTATTTTTTTATATTTTAGACAGATGATTACTTTTGTTTGATAGAATACAAATCAAGCTATTGATTAGCAAGAAAATTTGTGTACAAAGCTTGGGTTTTGGACCAATTAGGGCTTAAAGTAATCAGCCGCAAATAAATGGTGACGTTACTGACAAATTTTTATAAAATGTTTTTTTATGCATTAACTAATTTGCAAAGAAGTTGGATGAGCTGATTTTTTTTGAGTACTTTTGAAGTACTTTCATAATCAATGCTTAAATGAAGTATTATTAGCACATAGCAGGGTATTTTTGCAAAAACAGATTGTGTGACGTTACTGACGTATTATTTAAATTTTATTTTTTTTTACTTTTTTGCTTAACAATTTGGTATTTAATTGCTCGACTTCGATTCCTGGTGCACAAAGAGACAAGCGTTATATTAAAAAGCTAAAAGAAAGCAACAAATACGACGAGTACAAAAGGAAAAAGCTCGTCACTGCATAGTAAACAGTACATGGGAATTCGTTGAGGCGTTCCAATATACACAATCGCAAATATTAGTTGCGGAAGCTGCTGAAGAAGAGTTTAGAAAATAAACACCATATTGGTTACGGCCACAATTTTCGCAAACGCAAAAAACATTCGTGACATTTCGTCTTCGCACCAAATACGTACCATTGGGGACGAAATAGCAGCTCAGCAGGGATACAATTAAAATTGCTTATTTTTGTGATATTTTATGTTTATTTACGTTAAAAAAAACTTCAACTGAAGCGATGCTTTAATTTTCCACAACTTAACAAGACTGAATTAATAAAGACTTTTGTTTTTTGCAATAATAATGTGTTTTTATTTTACAGAGTGTCCTGGCTTTAGTTCAAAATACTCACACAAAATTTTTATCACAAAAAAAAAAACAAAAACAGAAGTTAATTCGACATTTTTTCGTACTAAAAAGCCGCTAAAACTGAAAAGTAGGGAGAAATTACAAATTTTAATTTTAATGATGTAAAACTGATCGAAAACCAATTTTAACCCTCAAGCTATACACATTATTGAAGAGATAATTTTTATTAACTTACACTCTATCATACAAAAATCAGCTCTAAAGGTCGAGCCCGATTTACTAAAATTTTTTTTATGAAACTGGTTTAGTCTTAATATCTCCCCAGGTTGCATCTTAAAACTCCTCTATGATGATTTTTTGGTCGTTTTTAACCCAAGAGAAAAAAGACCCGAAAATCCTACCGAAGTTCGTACGTGTGACGTTACTGACATTTTTCTGTGACGTTACTGACACTGCTTTTATGGCGATTACGTGATAAAAACATAAAATTTAAGCCCACCTCTTGGATAAAAATCATCTTTCAGCCTTCCTTTTTTAAATACTGGTCAATTATAAACATAAACTCTTTTCAATTCGCTAATTTTTACACAAACGTTCAGTAACCTCAAACCACACTTCCAAAATCCGGTGACGTTACTGACGGCTTAAAATGGTCATAACTTCACAACAAAGCGAGATACAGCAAAATTGTCTAGGTATGAAACAACAGTTATGACGAGAACTTTCATATGCCGCTCTCAAGTTGGGAGAAATAATAGTATTTAGTAAAGATATTGACCAAATTATGTATACGAACGTGACGTTACTGACGGTGGCCTTGCCCATATGTGTATTATTAAATGTTAATTTAATGAAGTATATATCCATTTTACTTTCATATGTATATTTTATGCTCATTTTCAGTACTGACTGATTTATGCCAATTAAACATTCACCAATGCTTCTTCCAAATGTTGAGTTCCTTGTGGCAGGTTGCCAGTGTATTGTAAAACCGCTAAAATATTTATTGAATTTTTCTGCATTTTCCGAAGTTAAATGGGTTTCAAGCAATAGTACGACATCAAAAGTATGTAGATATTGGAAAAAATCGGCATGTAATAATTTGTTTTCTGGACCGTGAATGTTATATGATAAAATTTTAAGATATTTAATTTCGTTAAAGGTTTTGCTTTTACATATATTGCTTATTTCATGTATTTTTAATTAAATTTGTTCAACAAGAAATTGTAATTTATATTGAAGTTAGAGGCTTTATCTCCATACAAATTTTTTAGAACTATTTCTGCTTTCTCTGCTCCGCAAACTAATTCCTTGTTTTTCGACCACCACATCCATTTTGTGCCAATTCTTATAGAGTCGTTTTTAAAAAAAACTCGATGTGTTTTATCGACAGCTAATATATCCGATTTAAGTGCCATCAATAAACGCCGGTCATGTTGCCTTTCTTCGCTTAGACCGTTTTCTACTTTTATGCTTGTACCAGCGAGATTTTTCACATTTTTGAAGATTTCGTTGACCATGTCTTGATTTTGCAATTCGGCAGCAACTCCAATCTTATTATTTGATGAGAATATTACTCTTGCCCACGATACAACGACATTTAATTTAAGAATGTTTTTACAGACGCTCTCTACGGACTTTTTCGGAGTGTCTAACTTCTTAATTCCTCTAAAAAGAAATTTTTCCGCTATCCTTGTTCAAATAAGCGTCTTATTTGCTCTCTGTCTTTATCTCGGTAAGCTTTTAAAACACTTATTTCGCAAAGATGCATTTTCTTGTTGTAGCTGTATGAACTAAGTATCTATAGCAGTTATCCTATTCTTAATCTCTTCGATATCGGATTTGGTGGGCAAGTTTTTAAATTTTTCTTCCAGAGCTAGGTTTATAGAATTTGTCATCATTGCCATTATCTTCGATACTTCTACATTTGCCACATGATCTTCTCCAGCAACATTTCCAGTCTCGTAATCCGGCGAGGTTTCTGCATGTTTTCGTTTCACTACTTGGGATACTTCTGCAGTGACCGGTGTAGACGACATCTTATTGCAAGCAGAGACCCAAACCTTGTTATCCTACTGGCAATACCGCAAAAATTTGATATGACAACCAAATGCTTATTACAGCAGTTTCTTTGCAATATGGCACCTCTTATATATTTTTGACAGCAACAACACTCAAGAACCAGTATTTTGTCAGCTGTTGTTTGTTTTTGTTCAAACAATTAAAAATTCCGGTACCTTATTTAATTTCCAGTGACAAATTTTCTTACAAAATAACTTATTTTGTGTTAAAAATGTGATAATTTACCAGAAAAGATTTCCACCAATACGTGGTTTGTGCAATTGCGCGATTCGCTTTCCAGTGATGTATAAGTCTACCAGATAAGAGTCCCTTGGGTACAGCAATTTCGCCAAAATTGTGGAGCCTTCGCCTAACGCGTCTGTCTTTCAGAAAAACAACAGCGATATACCTTGCTTTATTACTTTTTCATATGCGATTTCTTCGAAACAGTTTTTATTATAATCACTTACAATGGCAAGTATATGCCTTTTTATTCTGTTATGGTTACAACTTATTGTTTTATTACTTTCTATATATGACTTCTTTGAAACAGATTCTTACTATAATTACTTACAATAGCAAGGTTAAGCTGGTTTTCAAAACCGTCCATTTCATCGTTTACCAAGGGGCCGCTCCTTGGAGTCCAAGTCTAGCTTCCTCCCGCAATTCTTCTTCCCCTGTACGACCTTGGCTTAGGTGATCACAGTTAACGTTTTCAAGGCTTTTCTTCCTTCCTTCGCTGGCACAACGTTATGCTTCACTAAGCTCATGTTATTCAAGGTCTTTATTTTTTCTTTAGACGAATTTAAATTTCAATTAATTGAATTTATATTTTACCTTTACAAGGTTTATTATATTTTTGCTTTTAAGTAATTTATATTTCACCTTTACAAGGAGTTTTTTTCGCTTAAGTCACCTTTACAAGTTTTTTATTCGCTTTAGTCGAATTTATACTTCACCCTTTTTTTTAGTTTTTTCTTTTTTTTTCGTCGAATTTATATTTTACCCTTACAGGGTGCTTCTTTATTTTTTAGTAAAATTTATATTACAGCTTTGCAAGGTGTTTTTTTTCGTCTTTGTTTTATTTATATTACACCTCCACCTTCAACCTTGTTGGATTTTTTTATTTTATTTTTTTTTAAATTTATGGGTTTTTTTTGGTTACAAGCTTTTGTTTATGCCACTTCTTACACTAACGTGTTTTTGTTTTGTTTTATGGTTTAATTTTACTCTAATGTTTATTTATTACACTTTTTTTATCTTACTTATTACACAAATGTTAATATTTCACTTTTGTTCAGTTTACTTTTTACACTAATGTTAATTTACTTCACTTTTGTTTAGTTTACTTCTTACACTAATGCACAGTGGTTCCTTTTTGGTTTTTTTTGGAATTAATTCTGTAACATTTGAACGGATAATGGTATATTGATGAAATTTAATATAGTTAGAGCTGAGGTGTTTTTTTTTTTAAGAGCTCAGTTGTTCCTTGATTTTAAAGATATTTATATCGTTAGTTAGCCTGTAAAATTCTGAATGAAAATGCAAATATTTTGTTCCAATCAAAAGTTATAATCATCGCAAGTAAAAGTTTCCAAAAAAAGGCCTATTTTTACTGTTTTTTGCAAAAAGGCGACTATATTCTTTCGTTTGTAAAAAAAAATTTCTTCCGGGAGGTGGCAATTTCTTTATTACTTCTTATAGAAATGTTTATTCAGATGCATTCAATGCTAAATTTGAATCAGTTCAGCAAAATGGTTCCCCGGCAAGGGAAGTCAAAAATACCCCATTTTTTTTAAAAAAAATTTTTGTTTTTGAAAATTCTCAAAACGCAAAGCGCCAACGAGAAAGCTCATTATATATTTTTTGACCACATATGTGGACTAGTTAACCGTAACGTATTTCGACATCCCTGCCATAAACAAAGACAGTGTGGCTATTTTAGTAAAAAATTCGGAATTTTGGAACATATTTTCCCCGTTTTGGGAATTTGGGTATTTTGTTGTAAGATATGGCAACATATTGTTATTCATTTTTTTAAGGAAAATTTTTTGTACATTATTCCAAAATTTCATTAAGATATTCTAGTCCGTTTGAATTTTACGCTATTTTTCATATGATATTATTTCTCCAAAAAATACGTTTTGACCAAATTTTATATTTGACTCAGAATCATGCCCAAAATAAATAAATGTGGTATAAAATTCAATAGTCGTGATGTTGGTGGGAAAATGGGCGAAATAGCCACGCCCCTTCAAGTACCTCCCATACAAAAAGACCTATTTCACTAAAACCACTATATTGTCACTAACTTCCTGTTGGAGGGCTCTACGAAGCTACTAAAATAATGGGTCCGCTTGCCCCGCCCCTTCTGGTACCTCCCATACAAATTAGCATAACCTTTTTTAGATTATTGTAGCCAAAAACCACATTTTTGCTCTGATGTTAACAAAACTTCGCACAGCTTAAATTTTTTACACTATTCTAATGTGGTAACAAAACTAAGCATATCGGTTCAGATTTAGATATAGCATATCGTTGGAAAGGGAATAACATAAGTTTTAATAATTTACAAAAATTAATTAAAAGCACATTTTATTTTGAGTCAAATATAAAATTTGAATAAACATTTCTATAAGAAGTAATAAAGAAATTGCCACCTCCCGGAAGAATTTTTTTTTTTTACAAACGAAAGAATATATTCGCCTTTTTGCAAAAAACAGTAAAAATAGGCCTTTTTTTGGAAACTTTTTCTTGCGATGATTATAACTTTTGATTGGAACAAAATATTTGCATTTTCATTCAGAATTTTACAGGCTAACTAACGATATAAATATCTTTAAAATCAAGGAACAACTGAGCTCACACCCTTAAAAATACTAAATTAAACTCGTCCAAAAATTACACAATTTTTTTTATTTTCTCAAATATCTCTTGACCTAATAACATGTATATGTAACATGTATATGTAAGCATGTTTTTTGAAGGTTTTTCGACGCACTATCCAAATGCAAAAAATTAATCGGTTCATAAATACACATTCCTCAAGCATTTGAAATTTTGAAACACCCGAGGTGACCAACTTTGGAGGGCCACGCAGTGGCCCCCACACCCCCTAGGGAGCCGAATATTTCCAAATCATCTCGAAAACACCTCAGCTTTAACTAATTTATATTTCATCAATATACCATTATCCGTTCAAAAGTTACAGAATTAATTCCAAAAAAACCAAAAACGAACCACTGTGTAATGGTAATTTACTTTACTTTTGTTCAGTTTACTTCTTACACTAATGTAAATTTACTTCACTTTTGTTCAGTTTACTTCATACACTAATGTTTATTTTTTTGCTCGGGCGCCAATTAAAGAAGATTTTACTGCGAGAGGGTTCCGATAGAAATTTAATTAAATAAATCCAGACTTAGACTAAATTTACAATTTCATTTCTTCAGCCAGCTTACTTGCGTTGACACAGCTTGTTACCAAAAAAGTGCAAGCTTGCAATTCCATGTCGAGAAACGAAAACAGCAAAATATGATGACGGGTAATTCTTGTGAAATAAAGAAACTGAATAGTGGACGAAGACGGATGTTGCAAAACATCAGTTTGAGTCTTTAACCAGAAAAATGTCTGCGCGTGTTTATGTTTATGTGGAGTGAGAGTCTTTAATCAGAAAAATGTCCGCCCGTGTAGAAGTAGAGCAGGGGGTTATACGTGAGAGGGTGTTTGCATTTATTTCAAACAAGTTTTGCCAAGGTAAACGTTCAATGTACGTTGATTTACGAAAAAAAGCAGACACGTTGTGCTGGCTCCAATTATACCTCCTATACAAGTAAGTCAAATTTTTTACGGTTTTGCTCCACAAGCTGGCAAAAAATAATACATAAGTAATTTTATTTTAATTAAAAATCTATTAATTTAAATAACTCAAAACTGAAATAATATCTTATATTGGGTGATGGTATTTATCAATCAGTTTATCTGACTGAAATTTCTGTACTGGTTGTAGTGAATTTAAAAATTTCAGTGCGTTGTTGAAGCATGTATCGTTCCATTTTTAGTATTGGCGGAGTATCTACTTGTCAAATGTCAAAGAATAAAAGCTTCAAATGTAACAGCTACCGAAATAGCGGGCCATTCAATATAATATCTCTCATTGGAAAACCTAACCTAACGCTAAAACTATACTGTATGGTATTCCTAATTTGTTATTTTCAATCTGCTCAGGCGGCAGTGTGCTAGCTATTAATTTCATTATATAAAATCAACCATAAATTCAAAACCACTACTATGCGATTTATAAATGACTACGACGCTGCTTCCCCTTTCCCTAATCCAACAATATCTAAACATGCCCTATCGCCCTTTAGTGGTAGTAACTGACCTTTTTCATTATGTAACAACGAGTGATGCTACAACGAGAGGCTAGACACTTCTTAATAATTTTCAGACAATTTATACCCAAACCCTTTCATTTTGTGTATTCCAACCCTTGAGAAACATGCAAATCACTAAACAATGGGCAAGCCATAATTTTGTGATCTTTGTCAGCACAAACCATACATTCCTCTACTTGTTTATCAACACAGGCGCAAGAATACTGTGAACCCTTTTTTTACACTTATCCTGTCGTGAGCCAATTGATTCCTTATACGATCTGTCTCCATTTGTTTCAAGGAATTGGCATCGTCTAAGGGAGCTCAATCTTAATGGCAGCTCAATCACTCCATTTTGGTAAAGAAGTGTAGGTTAATCGTTCATCCCATGTCATGAAACAATGTCTAGCTTGGATAAAACTATGTCGATAAAACTTTATCGGTTCCTGAATGAGACAAAAAATCTAAAACAGCGGATACAGTATCCACTATTTGTCTGAGTTCAGATGCACTCGGCTTAGTCATCTACTGAAGATTGAAAAGTGGTGAAATATGATCTTGAAATTTTAGACAATTATTGTCATATCTTTCAGCTAGTCGTTTTAATGCGCAATAATAATTTCCCTCATTTACTAGGAATGATTTTACAGTTCGCAGTGCGTCATCCGGTAAGCTTGCGATTAAATTGTTAAATTTCTCAATTACTGAAAGCGATGGATCATCATTCACCAAATTATTGAAACACGCTATGAAGTTTAGTACTCCGAATATTTACCATTAAATTTGGGTATTTTTAAATGGGGGAGACAATTTGTAGGAGGCAATGGTACACTCACTGTATAATCATGGCCAACACTGGTACGGCGACCACTTCCTAGTTTTGATAACACCAAAGATTTAGTGCTGATGCACACCTCTTCTAATTCACCTCGTTTGTTATCCTCTGGCGACAATATTTCTATATTCTAGGCTGACATTATTTGCTTTTGTTTGTTTAAGGCCTCGTCTGTTACTGAATGGCTCCGTAAGGTCCTTGCCAATCTTTACTGAAGACTTCGCGTTAGTCAGCGTCATTCCGCAAAGACGTTTCAGCTTCGCTGGAATACCAAACTCAGCCATGGCTTCGAGTAATTTCTGCTGTATCGGGCAGTCGAAGGCAGCTTTATAGTCGACGAAAAGATGGTACGTGTCGATCTGTTTCTCTTGGGTCTTTTCCAGGATTTGCCGATGTGTGAATATCTGGTCAGTTGTTGATTTTCCAGGTCTAAAGTCACACTGATAAGGCCCGATCAGGTTGGATAACATATTCTTATATCACACTCGACAGGACCTTATATGCGATGGCTAAACTACCGCGGTAGTTGGAGCACACACTTGGATCACCTATTCAGCACAGGACATAACAAAAACTTAATATCCCTTTGCACCCCATGAATGAGGTATTTGATAGCTTCTCGCGTTCTTGTGACACAGGATATAATACACTTAAATTCCAATCGTCGGACATGCACGCTTTAGGCCAAACCGTGCGCAGGAGCTGGTGCATGCTCGTTATCAGCTTCTAGCCACCGGATTTGAAGAGCTCTTCCGGAAGACCGTCGGCACCGGCTGCTTTGTGGTTTTTTAGCCGCGATATTGCTCTTACCTCGGCTTGACTTTGTGGGGGGCAATCTAAGCCGTCGTCGACAATTGGCGTGATAACTTCACGGCGCTGCCTGCTGGAACCAGCAGTTGCTGGAAGTGTTCTCTACATATATGCAGCACACTCTGCGTATCTGTGACCAGATTTCCATCCTTGTCCTTACAGGAGGGGAGGCCATTACCGTAGTCTTACTTTCTGGTAAAATTTTCGGGCCTCACCTCTATCCCTGTATCGCTCTATATCCTCGTTCTCCCGTTCCTTCATCTGTTGTTTTTTCGCCTAAATAGCTGTCTTGCCTGTTTTACTTTTTCCTTGTGCCGTTCCCTATCAGCACGGGTTACAATTGGCTGTAGCGTTGCCCTATAAGTTGCATCCTGTTCCTCAGACGCTATGCGACATTCTTCAACGTACCAGAATTCGTCTGAGCGCCGTTTTTCACATCTTAGCACGGTTGTTGCGGCGGTTGCCAAGAAATGCAAAATATGCTGTCACTGTGTATCGGGAACGTCAGAAGTAGATGCGTTGTGTCGTAGAAGTTGGGAGAGCTGGTTGGCGTAGGCAGTAGCTATCTCTAGGGTTTGCAGCTTCCCGATGTCCAGCTTTCTTTGTGTTTGGTTACGTGCGTTTTTCGCCATGCTCAATCTTGTGCACACCTTGGCTGCAACCAGGTAATGATCCAAGTCAATATTAGCACCACGGATCACACGCACGTCCATGACACTAGATGCATGCCTGTCATCAATTACCACATGATCAACGTGATTTTTGGTGTTTTGATCGGGGGATAGCCAAGTTGTCTTGTGGATATCTTTGTGCTGGAATCTGGTTCCACTCACTACCATGTTCCTTCCCGCTGCGAAGCTTACCAGTCTAAACCCGTTGTCTGACGTGTCGGTATGCAGGCTGAATTTAACGATCGATGGACCAAGAACATCTTCCCTTCCTATTTTTGTATTAAAGTCCCCAGAACAATTTTAATGTTGGCCTGGGCAGAGGTCGTATGTTTCCTCTAGGCGCTCGTAAAATGCATCTTTAATCTTATCGTCTTTATCTTCCGTCGGGGCGTGTACACAAATCAGCGTAATGTAAAAATATTTCGCCTGGATGCGAATGGTGGCTATTCGGTCACTTACAGGATTAAATCGCGAGACCAGGTGTCGAAGTCTCTTGCCGACTATGAAACCACATCCAAATTTGTGTATTTCTGCATGGCAGCTATCAGATCTTTCGTCGAGTGCATCCCAGTCCCGTCTATCTCATTTCCTGTATGGCGCTGATGTCAGCCTTGTATTTGTCGAGGACATCCGCCAGTTGGATAGAGTCCGTATAGAGTCTGTATAGAGTCCGGACATTCCAGGTGCATATCCTTAAATCATGGTCCTTCTATCGTTTGCGGGGGTCGTCAATATTTGGGGGGTTCTTGTTTTTTCTTTTTTTCATAATAATTTTGTTTATGGAGAGTGGCTTATTAGGCCACCGCGCCCGATCCTAGTTTCTTGGGGCTGCCAAAGCCACTAAGAGAGCCTATGTTGAGCTTCAGTAACTTATGTTACCTACTTCCAAAGACGCATCGGTGGTAGCATGCCGATTAGGTTACTCAACATTTCGCCTTCTAACTTTAGCTAACTTCTAAGCGGTTGCTTTGAAGTCATTGCCCGGGGAATACTTGGTCTAAGACCGGAAGTAGTTAGCTGCTTGGACAGTGTCACAAAGGAATCGGTTCTGGTCACTCTCAAGTGAGTGACAATCAGTAACTTTCCACCTCTGGGCAAAGTCCCATTCCCCATGATTATTTTAATTTATACTAAAGAATTCTTGACTAGTAACTACTTGAGACCAACAAAATGGGCTGAAAAGAGACATGATCGAAAATAAACCAAATAGCTTTTAAAATATAGTTTTTGTGTTTTCTTCTTCACTAGAGTTTATAATTAGAGTGTTCAAATACCTTCTTTTTTAGAAACCCGGTTTCCGAGTTATTCGAAAAATTGATTTTTTAGAAAAATCGGATTTCGAATACAGCATTTGAAAGAAAACCGGTTTAACCGCTTTTTTTCTAAAAAGTTAAAAATATTTATAAAAAAAAATAATTTGGTTTAAAAAATGCATTTATTTAGTATGTAATATCAATGCACCCAATGCGATCGTGCCCAAATCCTACATTTAGTAAAACTATAGCAGGACAAGGTTTTGGAGAAAACCTGGAAGTCTAGCTACGCCCCATATGGTACCTCCCATACCCATCAGGTACCACCCATTTTAGAAATCGATTTATATTATTAATATATCCAACGTGATCGTGACCATATTCTGTTTTCAGTAGTGCTCAAGCAGGATAACATTTTGGAGAACCAATTTGGAAGCCTAGCCACATACCTGCTGGTACCTACCATTCCGCCCACTTCAGAGATGGAGTAGTAATATCAATACACCTAACGTGATCGTGTCCAAATTCTGTATTTAGTAAAGCTAAATCAGGATAAAGTTTTTAAGTCTAGCCACGCCCCATTTGAGACCTTCCGTACAAATGTACTATTTCGCCCACTCTAGAGATGGAGTAGTAATATCAATGCACCCAACGTGATCGGGCCCAAATTCTGTATTTATTAAAGCTAAATCAGGATAAAGTTCTGAAGAAAAAAGCTTTAAGTCTATCCACGCCTCTTCTGGTACCTCCCATACAAATGTACCACTTCGCCCACTTTAGAAATCGAGTAATGATATCAATATACTAGAAAATTATATGTTTACTGAGGGTATGGGTATACGTAAGTAGGCTTACCCGACTGAAACTTTCTTACTGATTTTAACCAGTATTTAAGAAATAATATGCAATTTAAGTGTTCAATTTTGAGTCAATTCTTCTCTTTTGTTTTTATTAAGCTTGATACAGAAAACACTCGCTCACATATTATGGATGTAGGATTTATTGACAAAACAGCGTTTAGAAGGATGTTGAGCTTTTCTCTCCTTTTATTAAATCTATCGAAATAGGTGAAATCATCATATAGGCTTGTGTCATTGCAATTTGATTTCACTGGTGGATTTTGGATGTTATTTATGGTCCTGTTTAAATCGTTGCAAAGACTACCTACCATTAGGAGATTACCCCATCTCACAACCTGAACTGTTACTAGACTCTGCCGTTGTTGGGGAAATTGCAGGATAATGTCTTTTAAAAGCTCGTTAGCAAATTCCATCGTTTCCGCCTTTTTAGACTACTTTACATAGGATTACTTGTAGGATATTTTCCTAATACATATAATTAGGGTATTCAATGCTTGTAAACGACAATGTTTTTAGAAGTTTTTTAAAGTTTTAAAATATAATTTCAAATTTATTTAGAAAAACCCTTTATACATTTTATAAACAAGAATGTTTTTAGAAGCTTTGTAAAATTTTAAAATTCAATTTCAAATTAATTTAGAAAAATCCTTTTACATTTTATAAACCAATATGTTTTTAGAAGCTTTGTAAAACTTTAAAATTCTATTTCAAATTAATTTAGGAAAAATTTTTAACGTTTTATAAACGAGAAATTTTTTAGGAGCTGTGGAAAGTTTTAAAACATAATTTCAAATTAATTTAGAAAAATCTTTTTACATTTTATAAACAAGAATGCTTTAAAAAGCTTTGTAAAATTTTAAAATTCAATTTCGAACTAATTTAAAAAAAGCCGAGTACCCGAAGCAAAAAACTCGGTTAAACCGGTTATTCGAAAATGGAATTTTTTCAAAAACCGGCATACGGTTTTTCGGTTTCGGTTTCGAACACCCTATTTATAACTGATTAAATGTGATGTTTCGGACTGGTACGCTAGATTTGTTGCTAAGAATTTCCAAGTAAAATAGGACTTTGTCGATTAGACGAAGATTACCCTTAGTGTGTGGAAAATATGATTACCATCTAGGGTTAAACACTCAACAACGTATAGTATAAATATCTGTTTGTATTAATATCCACATGCCCTTGGGAACAAAAACTAAATAAATATTACAATTAACCTTCGCAAAACTCTTTATTAAAATTGTTCGTTAAAATATATATCATTAGATTACACAGTGCAACACATAAATTGGTTCCACCTTCGTAGCCAGCTATTTTTGAAGTATATACCGAAACTAAAAAAATCTCCAAAGGACTTGGCCCAATCACATCGAAACATTTTTTATGGATACTCCAATATTTTCACCCCCACACGATTTTTTTACCTTTTTTGCGGAGTCAATATTTCATAAACCGTTCGGAATTTTATCTTTTTGTATTCGGCAAAGTTGTATATCTAAAAAAGCCTCAAATAGACCGACTCAAAAAAAATGCATCCAGCGCATGAAAATTGCAAAAATATGGGAAAAAAGGCTGTTTTTCATGATGTTTTCACCAAAAAATTATGATTATCATCAGTAATATTCCACGTAAATCATACGCCACGTAGTACAACGAAATAAATTTTTTTGGTGAAACATCATGAAAAAATATAATTTTTCCCATATTTTTGAATTTTTCATGCACTGGAGGCAATTTTTTGGGTCGGTCAATTTGAGGCTTTTTTTGCTCTGCTTTACTTTGCAGAAGACAAAAAGTATCGTGTTGGGGTGAAAATATTGGAGTATCCATAAAAAATGTTTCGATGTGATGGGGCCAAGTCCTTTCGGGATTTTTATAGTTTCAGTATATACATCAAAAATAGCTGGGTACGAATGTGGCACCAGACGATGACCTTAGAAATGTTGCACTGTGTTAAATAAACGGCATCAAAGTTCTTTTTTTCGATAATGGATATCACCACGACAGATCTTTCATCAAATGCGATGCTGAAAAAATATTGTTTTACGTATTATTAGCGAATACAAATTATTTGAATAATGAGTTGATGAAAGTGAATTTTTGTACCAATAAGTTGGAGTATGTATGTAATGTGTGGAAACATTTCTTTAAAAGAGTTGTATGGTAGTTGCGTTTGTTTTATGTGTGGGGGACTAATTTATATATATGTGTGTGTGAATTAAATACGTGCAAGAGTGTACCTAGAAGTATTGCCAAAACAAATATACCATATACATATCTGTTGTTTACGCAGATAATTAATAAACTACCCTCGTAAATTTACATAGTTAAGTTTCCCCGTACTTTCTATTGTTATCCGCGCTCTTCTCTCTCTCTATTTATTCTCTCGCTCTCGATTATCCCGAAATGATACTTATCATCCCGGTTAGCGTCATGTAAATCTAAAACTGTAAGATTATTACTCCTGTAAACCCCGAAGCAAACGTAAGTTCTATAATGGTATTTTTTTCTTATTTTCTTTTATAAGTAATTTTTAAGTAATTAATTTATTTAGTTTTGTTCTTTAAATTCGACCTTTCTAAATTATCTTTATTTCCTTATTTTTAAATCAAGCTCGAGGTCAATTGTTTGGTAAAATTTATTTATATTTCAATATTTCGATCCTCTTTGAGAATCATCTTCAGGAATTACAAATAAAAAACATTAAATGCATTTGAGCGTAAATGTAGACTCTCGTCTTTGTCTTCAATTTTAACATTGAAGACAAAATTAAAATTGTTAAAATTGAAGACAAAGACGAGAGTCTACATTTACGCTCAAATGCATTTAATGTTTTTTATTTGTAATTCCTGAAGATGATTCTCAAAGAGGATCGAAATATTGAAATATAAATAAATTTTACCAAACAATTGACCTCGAGCTTGATTTAAAAATAAGGAAATAAAGGTAATTAATTTATATTTTTCATTGCTTTACGAAACCTTACGCGTGTGCTCAGATAACTAGCTAGTTCGGTAGTTTTGGGCGGGGATCTTTGTTTCTGTAGTAGATTGTACAATAAATAAATAAAAAATTCACACGCGATTTTTAATAGCCCTCAGACAGAAGAAATTGATATATTTAGTTAACCCTATATCCATTTAACTCATAATTTGGTATAGTTGGTACATACCGAGGGCCTCTTTACCCTCCCATCCGTTGGGAATTCATTGACCAGCAATTTAACATGAAAACCCCCACTAATATTTACCTTCACCTACGACACTGAATTTTCACATTATGGTTTGTTTTTGTTCATCATAAATACAGTTTATTTTAGCAAAGAGAAAAATCAAGGCATGATCAAAACAAAAGTAAAAATAAGGTATAAAAAAAATGAAAACAGAAAGCAAGTATTTCAATTACGTGTAGAGAGAGGTGGAGAAAAAAATAAGAAACCCAAAACATAAGGAATACAAAATATTGTTTTTTTTTATCAATGAATTCTCTTCCACGGAAGGTGGACGAAAAGAGAATCCAAATATATATCTCAAGCGATAATATTATAAAATTTTTAAATTTTTTACGTGATATGATATATAGTGATATATAAATCTATTTCTTCATTACTTACAAGTTTAGTTTGTTTCGAACTTACAAACCCGATGTCATCCCACGTTGCATGAAGGTCTTCTTGCGATGTTTGATGATTTCTTGGATACTTGTGTTCGATAGGGTTTTCGCGTCTGATTTATGTTTTGGTGTTAATATTTTTACCCCTATGCTTATTTTATAACTTATATATAGTAGTTATTATAATGAAGTTTAAGATTATGAATTTAAGGTAATTTAAGTATATAGTTTTAAGATAATTTAAGGTTATAGATTTAAGGAAGTTTTAAGTTTACAAATGTAAGGTTCTTTAAAGTAATATAGGGTAATTTATGTACATTTAACGTAGTTTAATGCAATTTAATCAATTTAGGATAAATTACGGAGATTTAAGGTAGTTTAAGGCAATTCCGGAAATTGTAAGCTTTGAAATTTAGAGTTATTTAAGGTTATGTACGGCAATCAAATGCGAATTATGTAGATATAAGACAATTTAAGGTAGTTTTAGAAATTAAAGCTTAGAAATTGAAGATTATTTAAGGTTATGTAGGTCAACTAATTGCAAATTATGTAGATTTAAGGCAATTTAAGGTAGTTTTAGGTTATAGATGTATTGTAATTTTATGCCATGGTTTTTGCGATGTAATCCAAATTTCACAGGTCACTTTGAGGTCAGTTTAAGGTCATTTGAAGGGCAGTAATTCGTGTATTTCCTCAAGTATATTCCTTAGCCCCTGGCTAATCAATGACAGTCTCCCGAGTAAAGTTGAAAACCCACGTGGCTGGTTGGAAGGCAGGTCCAATACACGAGGGACTCGAGAGACTGTACAGTAAGTGATCCACTGGTAGTCGCTGCCTACCAAGACACCATCTAATGTGAAATCGTGAAGAAATTGCCACTAATGCACAACAAAAAAAACCTGGTTTTAATCACTGCCACGAATTAAAAATAAATGTATTATTACCTTTTGATTATAGGTTATATTAAATATTTCCGCAGAAAAAGGTAAAAACAAGGTCGGTTCTTAGCAAATCGGTCGGTACTTATGTCACATATAACTTTTCACCCTTTACTTTGACTTTAAAATTTACGATTTTACCACTTCAGCAGCCAATTTCAAAAGAACTATAGAGCCTTTCATCGTCGCCGTTGAAACCTATAGTTAGCAAAGATCACTGAGAACAAGAAGCTTTCACCACTAATATTTGTAACGGCAGGTCATATTTAGCACCGTTACACATGGCTTTTACTCTTTCAATAGCTAGTCTATGATAAAAACGTACTAGTTTCCACTACTACTCCAAATTTTCTAAATGTGGTAAAACCACTGTGGTGAATCGTGATTGTGATCATACCTATACAAAAAAAATCAAGTGAGAGAAAAAAGAATGTTGTCAACTAGAAAAAAAAACAATGTGAAGAAAAAACTATCATTACAACACAGGTCTTGAGGAGTTGTCGAGGCGACAATAAGGCAAAACCTGAAGTAAACTTTTAAGGTCTTTTGCATGAAATTTTCCTAAGTATGTACCCGTCATATCTTCTAATTCATAGTAGCTTGAGCCATGTCTTGCAATAATCTTAGCTCTTTCAAATTGATTGGCAAGCTTGCTATTGAAATGGTCAATGGCCTATGACTGCGCAAAAACGATTTGACCTAGTTCATATTCAATTGGGCGCGAACGAAGATTAATGTTTTTACGTTTCTTTCGTACGCTTTTCGTATATTTTCCTGTTTTGGCTAAAACACATATAGTAGGGTGAGAATCCTGTACTAACATGCACAGAACTTCGCAAAGCACAGCTTATGGATGATAGTTTTTCATCCCAGTCTTTTTGGGATGGCTTGACATAGGCTCGGATTGCAGCTAATACGGACCTATTCACTCGTTCACTAGCATTGGCCTGAGGCGAATAGATGGCTGTGAAATTGTGGAAAACTCCATATGAGTCCAAAAATGATTTAAATAAAGTAGATTTAAATTGCACGCCGTTATCCGTGATAATTGACTCGGGAACCCCAAATACATGAAAAATTTTGATAGGCTCCAAAAAGTGGAATTTTGATAAATGATCCAGTACTATGATTATTCCGACGTTTCCAGATGAAGACCTAGGATAAGGACCTAATAGATCCAAATAAAGTTTCTGAAACACTCGCGATGATTTTTGTTGTTGACCCATGGGTGGACGCAAAATTTGACCATTTTCGGCCAAAAGAAGAATGTTTTTAAACATTTGACGGTTTTTCCAACTCCCCCATGGGCACACAATGGATGATCATGAGCGCGTTTTTTCACTTCTTGAGTTAACGAGGGAGGAACCCAAAGTTTCCAAGATAGTTGTTCCTGTGCCGAGTCACCCGTAGCGTGTTCGGTGCGTTTGTAAATAAAACCAACCTCTATACGTATATCTGGTAAATACTTTAATTTGCTCTGCAACTTAGCAATTAAAGCCAAATATTCTTGAGATTTAAATTCTTTTGATTCTAAATTAATTTCTATCGAACTTTCCAACTCATTTATAGACTCTATATTTGTGTTAAAGAATTCAATTTCATCATTATTCTCAGCGAACATTCTTGATAATGAGTCAGGCACAATGTTTTCACTACCCTTCCGGTGTTTTATAGTAAAATTGAGACCTTGGAGTTTAAGAGCCCATCGAGCCAGACGTCCGTGTAAATCAGTTTGACGCATAAGCCACTTAAGTGACGCATGATCCGTAATTATCTCGAATTCTTGGCCTTCCACGTATGCCCTAAATTTCTTTACAGCTAATATGGCGGCAAGACAGAGAGACAACAGAGACTGAATAATTTCGTTGGGGCGTAGTAAATTTGTGGCTCATAAAGGCAATAGGGACTTCGTCACCGTCATCATTTTTCTGTGCAAGGACGGCTCCGATGCCATATTGACTTGCGTCACATTGGATTGAGAAAAGACGAGAGAAATCTGGATTGTGTAGTACAGGAGTGAATCTAAAAATAGAAAGCGTGTTAATTCACAACAACGCGAGAAGCTATCCCATACCTCATTCATGGGGTGCAAAGGGAAATTATGTAAGTAAGTAGTACAGGAGCTGAGCTCAAAGATATTTTTAGTTGTTCAAATGCTGATTTTGCTTCATCTGTCCATGAGAACTTTTTACCCTTTTTCAGCATGTCAGTCAGAGGGGAGGTAAGTTAAGCGTAATTACGAACAAATCGTCTGTACCATCCACATATACCTAGAAACCTTCTTTGCTGTTTAACTGACGTAGGTAATGGAAATTCACGAATTGACTGTACTTTGTCTGGGTCCGTCATAATGGTACCATTACCAATTATGTGGCCCAGATATTTGACATGTTTCATAACAAATCTGCTCTTTTCAATATTAATAGTCAAATTGGCCTTTCTCATACATAAAGCTATTTCATGTAGCAGTATCACATGTTCGTCAAAAGTTTCCGTAATTAGCAGCAAATCGTCCAAATAAATGAAAACCTGGTTTCTTAAGTTTGCCGGAATTACTTTGTCCATTAGCCTGGACATCGTCTGTGGAGCATTGCATAATCCGAAGGGCATTGCAACGAATTGATATAATGGGCGTCCAGGTACAGTGAAGGCCGTCTTTTCCCTTGATTCCTTATCCAACGGAATTTGCCAGAAGGCATCCTTCAAGTCAAGACTAGTAATGAACCTTGCCTTTGGGAGCCTACTGAAAATTCCGTCAATTAAGGGAAGTGGATAGGCATCTTTCACTGTAACACTGTTCACTTTTCTTGCGTCTAAGCATAGCCTCACCTTTCCAGGCTTAACAACAAGCGCCACAGGCGATAACCAGGGGCTGTGAGACTCCTCTATAACACCCAGTTGCAGCATGCGATCAATTTCGGCGTATAGATGTTTTTCAATGGCCGGAGAAACCGCAAAATGCCTTTGTTTAATTGGTTTATTGTCCCCGGTGTCAATTGTATGTGTTGCTACAGATGTTCTTCCCAAACCCTCTTTCGAATATGAAGGAAATGCATTTATAGGTACTTCTAGACTTTTCCTTTGTTCTGGGTTCAGAACATGAACATCGTCGTCAAAATTAAGCTCATTAACGTTAAGATCAGCGCTAGAATTATTTTCTAAAAATAGATCTTTGGCTAAACCAAAAGTACGTACAAAATCGACACCTAAGTACAGATTTTGGGTCAATTTTGGAATAATTAGAAAATTTAAGCTATTGGTTTGTTTTCGAAAAGTAACATCTGTTGTAACACACCCAACCGCAGAGTGCTTGTTGCCATCGGCTGTTTTAAGTAAAATGCTGAACTCTTTCCATGGATGTTTATTTTCTTCTTCGGGACCAGCCGTGGCGTAGTGGTTAGAACACGCGGCCCATGCGGGAGATCGCAGGTTCAAACCCGGCTCCAGTCATCTTAAAAAAAAATTGTTCTTTCATTGTCGGCTCCCCTCGAATGTTGTTGACAGCAACTTCGCAGTATTAAAATGCCGAGTCAATCGGCGTGTCTAGTAAGAGCTTCTCAAACAGTGGCGTTCGCATTCGTCGATAAACAAGTAGGTGCCGTTAGTTGTGAATCTAAAAATAAAAAGCGTGTTAATTCATAACAACGCGAGAAGCTATCCCATACCTCATTCATGGGGTGCAAAGGGAAATTAAGTTTAAGTAAGTTTATTTTCTTCAATAAAACTTTGCGCATAATTAGATGCAATGCAAGACACGGTTGCGCCTGTATCTATCATCCCTAAAATTTCTTCATAGAAAATTTTTACCTTTGCAAACGGTCTTAAATCTATGCTACTTATGTCAGACACTATTGCTGAACAAAATTTCTGTCGGTTCTTTTTAACTTTTGCCCAAAATTCTCTCAACCTTTTCGTTGATCGTTTTATTATTATTAGCCTTTAAAACAACTTGACACATATATATATTTATATCTTAGTGCCTAAGTCAGAGGCCGAAATGATCAAAGATTTCCATTCGCTTCGATCTTGTGCGCACCGTCTCCAGTCAGTCCTACCAAGCAGCGTCAGTGATTCCTCCACCTGATCCTTCCAACGTAGTCGCGGTCTCCCTCTTTTGCGCCGTCCTTCGAGGTCTTGATAGAATACCTTTCGCGCTGGAGTTTCCTCATCCATTCTCACGACATGGCCTAGCCAGCGTAATCATTGCACTTTGATCCGCTTGACGACATCAATATCGTGGTATAACTCGTACAGCTCATGGTTCATCCAAATCCTAAACTCGCCGTTTACGCAAATGGGTCCATATATTTTGCGGAGTATTTTTCTCTCAAACACCGCCAGATGAGCTGCATCTGCCTGTGTAAGCACCCAAGATTCGAAGGCGTACAACAGGACCGGTAAAATTAGTACCTGGTACAGCTGAACTTTGGTAGTTCGAGATAGGGTGGTGTTTATAAAGTGCTAGCGTAGTCCAAAGAAACACCTGTTAGCAAGCACTATTCTCCGTTTTATTTCGAGGCTGACACTGTTGTTCTTGTTCATGGCGGATCCAAGGTAGATAAATTCATCCACTACCTCAAAGCAATAGTTTTCAACGTTCACGCTGCGTCCCCAACGGGTGGACACTTTGTTCGATGATACCATGGACTTCGTGTTGTCCTCATTCACTGCCAAACCCATTTCCGCTGACTCCCTTTCAACTGATGAGAAAACAGCTGTTACCTCTCGCATCGTTCGACCGATAATGTCGATATCATCGGCATATGCGAGCAGCATGTGGCTCTTATTAAATATGGTGCCAGACATGTTAACCGCTGCTTTCCTTAACACCTTCTCCATCACTATGTTGAACAGCATACATGACAAGCCGTCACCCTTATCATCTCGGATTGGTGCACAGTCTTCTTCCGTCATGTTTTCACACACCAATAGGCTGCAGAAGTGATCTTTATATATTCTCAGTACGCTCTCGAAGTCAGTAACGAGATGACCATTCTTGTCTGTACAGGAGGGAAGACCTGTTCCATGTACCTTTCCTTTTATCTTCTGATAGAATTTTCGGGCTTCACCTCTGTTCCTGTAATCTTCAATACACACATTATTCCGCTCCTTAAGCTCTCGTTTTTTTTCGCCTGAAGAGTCGAGTCGCCTCCCGCCTCTTCTCCCTACACTTTTCATGAACAGCTCGCGTTGCCATTGGCTGCAGTTTGGCCCTGTATGCAGCATCTTGTTCCCGGGTGGCATCGCGGCATTAGTCATCGTACCAGGCATTATCGTTAAAGGGCTTCACATACCCTAGTACGGACCGCGCAGTCCTTTCCATCGAGTGGGCAATATGTTGCCATTGGGAGTTGGAGCATCAAGAAGTAGTTGAGTGAGTTGGTCAGAATAGGCGTTGGCTATCTCCGCGGTCTGCAGTTTAGCGATGTCCAGCTTTCTCTGTGCCTGGTTGCGCAGGGTTTCGCTCTGCTTAGCCCAGTACGCACCTTCACTGCAGTGAGGTGGTGATCTGAGTTGATGTTGGCACCTCTGATCACTCGTACGTCTAAGACACTTGACGCGTGCATTCCATCGATTACCACGTGATCAATTTGGTTTCTCGTTACTTGATCGGGAGATATCCACGTTGCTTTGTGAATGTTTTTGTGGTCAAATCGTGTGCTGCTAATTACCATGTTCCTTGCTGCAGAGAAATCAATCAGTCTGATCTCGTTTGGCGATGTGTCAGTATGCAGACTAAATTTTCCGACTGTTGGGCTAAAGACATTCTCCCGGCCTATTTTGGCATTAAAATCTCCCAGGACGATTTTAACATCATGGCCCGGGCTACGGTCATATGTTTCTTCAGGTTGGGCGTTGAATTCGTCTTTGACCTCGTCACTTTTCTCCTCCGTCGGAGCATGAGCACATATCAGGGTGATGTAGAAAAATTTTGCCTTTAGTCTTATGGTGGCGATTCCTTCACTGACAGGAGTAAACCTAGAACCCAGGTGTCGTAGTCTCTTGTCGACCACAAATCCACAACCAAACTCATGCTTTTCCGCGTGGCAGCTGTAGTACTCGTCACACATCCTCATCCGCGAGCATCCATATCCAGTCCACCGAATTTCCTGTATAGCAGTAATGTCAGCCTTATACTCTTCGAGGACATCCGCCAGTTGAATAGAGGCACCTGGTCGGTAAAGAGTTCTAACATTCCAAGTGCATATTCTCAAATCATGGTCCTTTAAACGATTGCGGTGGTCGTCAACATTTTGGAGGTTTCTTTTTCTCTTATTTCTCATTTTATTCACTGCCATTATACTGGTGGCGGGTTTGCGTTTGCGGTGGTCGTCGATCGGACGATCGGTAAATTTGAAAATTGCATCATAAAATGCATCGAACCTTTCTCCGGGGCGTTGCTTACGATTTCTTATTTGGTCCTCTATATCGAAATTTGTGCGTCTATCCCGGAATTGGTTGCTTAACTCTCGGCACAGAGATTCCCAATCCATTATTCGCTCTGTTCGATGATAACGCCAATAATATTGCAATGCCTTGTCTTTTAGCAACAGATGTATATGGTTGCATAAAATGGCAAAATTACCGCGTAGACTTTGTACTGTTAGTGCATTTACCCGGTATATAAAATCATCCACTGATAAACTATCTTCCTCTTGGCCACTAAAAAGCAAGTGCCATCTGGATATAATGCTTGAAATTTTATCTGTTGTTAGTTCCAAATGTGGAATATTTCTTTTCGGTCTATAGTTGGGTAAGGTATTTCTATTGAAACTATTGTCGGCATTACGACTTCCAATACTTTCCCAATTATTTGCGGCTTGATCAGATTGATGTTAGCTAATTGTTTTCTAACCGATTCATTTATCATTTGCTGAATTGTTTGGTTGCTTTTGTTTTGATTAATATGTTCCCGGGAGAGATTTTGCAGAATCTCATTATTCTGGGAAATATTAAGTAAATTTTCAAAAGAATTTGGTTCATTTCTATTTCTAACAGAACCGTGAGATCTATTACTGTCGAAAATATTTCTCCTATTTCCTTTCTGATTCTCCTTTCTAGGAGGCTTAGGCTTAGTACCCGTAAGATTTCTATTGTTACCCGTCGGTTCATTTACAACAGCAGTAGCGACAGTAGTTGCATAGTTCAAAGTTTTTAGTGTCGTTTGGCGGCACAATTTGAAGCACACAGCACATGCTTGTGTATCCTCGAGAACACGTAAAATTCAATCTTGATGAAATACATGGCTACATGGAGTTGAGATTAATACGTCATCGAGTTCATAATCTTTTTTTGCATATATGGCATTTCTTAATTTCCTCAGTTCTTACTGAGTTAGGAATATTGTCGTCACTATGTTGAAGTGAGGTTAAATTCTGTTGACTTAAATTTCAACTGTTTTTGTACAACAAAAGGAACTGTGAATTGTTAAAATCAAAAAGCGGACGTTTGGGGAAACAATTTCGATTCACCTCAATCGTATTCCTATCTTTTGTCCTATAACTTTTCAAAGTTTTCTACTGTGCAAAAGTCGAAACATAATATTGTTTATATAAATTCACTTAACATAAATGATTGGATAAAAGCCAAAATCTCCACGGATTGCGTAAGACGATAATCACGTCTTATTCGCAATATATCCTGTGGCACTTTGACCATATACCAATCTGGACACTGAGCCCAAAAATTAAAGACAACACAATGTGAAATTAAATGAAAACCAATTTCTTCTTCAAAAAAATTTAAATGATGTTAACAAAAAGTGGTCACCCAAAAGTTCAGAAACGCATACTCTGGTGTAATGTTTTATTTTATGTTATGTTTAATAGATTTTAACAGGTAGCACTGATATTTCGGGGCCTCACGTTGGGCGCCATTTATTTTATAATTGTATTTTTTTCTTATTTTCTTTTATAAGTAATTTTTAAGTAATTAATTTATATTTTTCATTGCTTTACGAAACCTTACGCGTGCGCTCAGATAACTAGCTAGTTCGGTAGTTTTGGGCGGGGATCTTTGTTTCTGTAGCAGATTGTACAATAAATAAATAAAAATTTCACACGCGATTTTTACTAGCTCTCAGACAGAAGAAATTGATGTATTTAGTTAACCCTATATCCATTTAACTCATAATTTGGTATAGTTGGTACATACCGAGGGCCTCTTTACCCTCCCATCCGTTGGGAATTCATTGACCAGCAATTTAACATGAAAACCCCCACTAATATTTACCTTCACCTACGACACTGAATTTTCACATTATGGTTTGTTTTTGTTCATCATAAATACAGTTTATTTTAGCAAAGAGAAAAATCAAGGCATGATCAAAACAAAAGTAAAAATAAGGTATAAAAAAAATGAAAACAGAAAGCAAGTATTTCAATTACGTGTAGAGAGAGGTGGAGAAAAAAATAAGAAACCCAAAACATAAGGAATACAAAATATTGTTTTTTTTTATCAATGAATTCTCTTCCACGGAAGGTGGACGAAAAGAGAATCCAAATATATATCTCAAGCGATAATATTATAAAATTTTTAAATTTTTTACGTGATATGATATATAGTGATATATAAATCTATTTCTTCATTACTTACAAGTTTAGTTTGTTTCGAACTTACAAACCCGATGTCATCCCACGTTGCATGAAGGTCTTCTTGCGATGTTTGATGATTTCTTGGATACTTGTGTTCGATAGGGTTTTCGCGTCTGATTTATGTTTTGGTGTTAGTGGCATAGTGGTTAGAACACGCGACTACCATGCGGGAGATCGCAGGTTCAAACCTGGCTCCAGTCATCTTAAAAGAAAAAAAATAAATTAAATTTTCTTTCATTGTCGGCTCCCCTCGAATGTTGTTGACAGCAACTTCGCAGTATTAAGCGTCGATTCAATCGTCGTGTCTAGTAAGAGCTTCTCAAACAGTGACGTTCGCATTCGTCGATAAACATGTAGGTGCCGTTAGTTGTGAATCTAAAAATAGAAAGCGTGTTAATTCACAACAACGCGAGAAGCTATCCCATACCTCATTCATGGGGTGCAAAGGGAAATTAAGTAAGTAAGTAAGTTAATATTTTTACCCCTATGCTTATTTTATAACTTATATATAGTAGTTATTATAATGAAGTTTAAGATTATGAATTTAAGGTTATGAATTGAAGGTAATTTAAGTATATAGTTTTAAGATAATTTAAGGTTATAGATTTAAGGTAGGTTTAAGTTTACAAATGTAAGGTTCTTTAAGGTTTTTTAAAGTAATATAGGGTAATTTATGTACATTTAACGTAGTTTAATGCAATTTAATCAATTTAGGATAAATTACGTAGATTTAAGGTAGTTTAAGGCAATTCCGGAAATTTTAAGCTTTGAAATTTAGAGTTATTTAAGGTTATGTACGGCAATCAAATGCAAATTATGTAGATATAAGACAATTTAAGGTAGTTTTAGAAATTCAAGCTTAGAAACTTAAGATTATTTAAAATTATGTAGGTCAATTAATGGCAAATTATGTAGATTTAAGGTAGTTTTAGGTTATAGATGTATTGTAATTTTATGCCATGGTTTTTGCGATGTAACCCAAATTTCACAGGTCAGTTTAAGGTCACTTTGAAGGGTAGTAATTCGTGTATTTCCTCAAGTATATTCCTTAAAAAAACAATATTATTTTAAATTCAGACTTTGTTAGTAGTTTTGGTAAATTTACATTCACAAATGTTGAGTAATTAAAATAAAATAGATATAAATATTTAAGTATTTTTATTTAAGGAACAATTAAAAAAATAACACATGAGTTTATTTAACATTAAAGTAACAAAAATCTTGAACCATGTATCACGGGGTTTTTTGTATGTAGAGCATCCTATTTGAGATTGTTGTTGCAATAAACTACAAAATATTGAGATAAATTATCGAACAAAAACTTTGTCTTTTACAACGTAAAATGTTTTTGTACATTAAGGATGATCTTTCGACATCCACAAATGTAATTGAAGCATATTTAAAGGACAGCATTTCCTTTACTTCGTATTTTGATGTTAATGTTGGCGCAGTTCTACACAGTTCTTTACAAATACTTTTCACTTCTTCCAAGCCAACGTTTTTTGATTAATTTGATTAAATTTTTTGTACTATTAAATATATTTCGGAATCCGATAAATTACACTATGACACAATTTGATGGTCATTGTCTAGGTGGTCAACCAAACCAATATCAAACAATAGCATTTGACCTCAGTAACAAAACCCTAAACTCCATTTTGCTCCACTACGTCACAAATTTTTTTTACAGTGGTTTGAAGTTTGAATTTTTTGGTCAAAAGTTGAATCAATGAATATGAAAAATCATCTGTAAAAATACGTTTGGGGTATTTCATGTCTTTGGAGACCTGTATTGAAACAATCAGGGGAATATTTTCTCGGAACATTTTAACCCTCTAGCTCCCACCCGTATGGACATTTTCGGCCCAATTTTGAAATACTGTTAAAAAGTCAACTTTGGGTCAAGGATTAGAATCTTCGATAGAAATATTCTCCAAGAAATTTCACTAAGAGTCACCGAAGACAAATAACCTCTATGAGCCAAAGGTTCCAAAAAAAATCAAAATGAAATGTTAAAAAGTCCATTTTTGAGCAAACAGTGCAACGCACTTTTTCGAGAGTGAACCAAATCAATCATAGCATTTGACCGCAGTAATAAAACCCTAAACTCCATTTTACTCCACTACGTCACAATTTTTGTATACAGTGGGTTAAAGTTGGATTTTTTTAGTCAAAAGTCAAATAAAAGAAAATGAAAAATCATTTGTAAAAATAGGTTTGAGATAGTTCGTATCTGCGGAGATCTACATTAAAATTTTCATAGGAACATTTCATCAGAACATTTGAACCCTCCAGCTCCTACCCTTAGGATGAATTTTTAAAAACAGCTTAAAACTCAAATTTGTTCAAATTAGGTGGCAGATAGAGGGTTAAAATGTTCCGAGGAAATATTCCCCGGAAAATTTTAATGTAGGTCTCCGAAGACATGAACTATCCCAGATTTTTGATGGCGTCGTCCCACAGTCTAGCAATTGTTGAGTAATTAGCTCTTTCCAAGGCTGCTGTATTTAGTAAAAATTTCTCACTTGTAATTTCCTTGTCAGAACTTAATAGGCCTGCTATAACGTTTGCCACATTTCTGCATTGTAATCCATATAAATTGATTTTTTATTTTTGCTTGTATATTGTCCATGCAGTCGTTGTATACATTTTTTAAATGTTTAGTTCAAAAAACTGTTTCGGATGGCACTTGGTAGTCCGTGTATTCATTAAATCGTGCTCTTATATTTTGATTTCTCATTTTGTAAAGTAGAATGTCAGCAGACACAAAAGCTCGGCACAGTTTTTTCTTGAAAATCATGTTCTTTTTAAAGTCTAGAGGAACGTTCTGGGAAAAATAATTGTTTGGTCTGCTTATTTTCATTTCTATGACTTAGTTGAATAAGTTTGCCGCTTTCCGCATGTTGCTTTACTTGAAATCTGCGATCTGCTGCAATAACTTTGCTGCAGATTTTAGAATAGAGGAATCCACCATCAGCTCGTAAGTCAGGAAACTTTTATACAACCGCCTTTAGATTTGCTGCTTTTATCGGATTAGCTTTAGGCATTATGTCCAAGGTCGTAATCGGTGGTGGTTAAAAAGCGCCTCTTTTTTATGTTTTGTTTACTTATTGAATAAGAAAGCGCGAAAAAAGATTAATTAACGTTTAACATTTCACAGTTGTGTAAAACATGATTTTGCTGTTACATTTTAAAAAACCAAAGTTGCAAAGACACGAAATATGCTTAAAAAGGGATATTTTTGAAAAAATATGGCCTAAAAAATATATTTTCATCGTCGCCGTTGAAACCTGTAGTTAGCAAAGATCACTGAGAACAAGAAGCTTTCACCACTAATATTTGTAACGGCAGGTCATATTTAGCACCGTACGACATGGCTTTTACTCTTTCAATAGCTAGTCTATGATAAAAACGTTCTAGTTATCACTACTACCACCAAATTTTCTAAATGTGGTAAAACCACTGTGGTAAATCGTGATTGTGATCATACCTATACAAAAAAAATCAATTGAGAGAAAAAAGAATGTTGTCAACTAGAAAAAAAAACAATGTGAAGAAAAAACTATCATTACAGTTCCCCGAACACATAAACCCCCGAAATCCCTTATTTATTGCTATAAATAAATCATACGTTTTATAACGTTTAACGAAAATACTAATACTTTTTGTGTTTTTTATTTTTGGTCCTTCGAGCCGGATATCGAGATCCACCCGCAAGTTAAAATAAATTACTCTAGAAATATATATATATTCAGCACATTATTTCAGAAAAATGCCCGCTTTTTATAACCAGGTTCTAATTTCCCTATTGTTCCCGTAATTATAAACCCACCACTGTTTATCTCCAGAGAAAGGGTAAGTTGTATGCCTTTTCTGTGTTTAAAAGTGATAACAGTGTTTATACCAACAAATTGTGAAAGTGCTCTGAGAACGTTATCCGCGATCGCTGATTGTTGTTATTGTAATCGTACAATAACACTTACCCGTATTTACCACTAATCTATGTATATAAACAACCGAGTTAAAGTAATACACACACTCTAACGATTCTCTCGCGAATATTCCCAAAACTCCCGCATAATTCTCCCTATTTTGCGTTTGTTTTCCCCGCGATATCCCCTTCAATCTTCCAACCAGTGCTTGTTTACTAAAGTGAACAGCACAGGAATATATTCTCCCTTATAGGAACCTCACTTTTTCGTTTGTTTCCCCGCGATTACCCCTTTTAAACTACCAATCAATAGTTGTTTATGCGATCGACGCGTATATCGCACAAAGCATAACAAAACACCAGCTTATATTGTTCTCCCAACACAGTGTTCATTCCCCCCGCTAATACGCCCCGACTACATAAGCCGCTGTTTTGAAACGACCAACGCGGACATCGCAGAAAACGTAACAAACAACAAGCAAACACATTCTCTCGCATAACCATTTCTAATATACTTGTGTTCCCCCCGCAAATACCCCTCCAATCAATAAGCTGTGTGTTTGAAACGATCGACGCGGACATAGCATAAAACGAAATGAGAATAACAATAAAAATAGTGCTGTGTGTTTTTGAACAATAAGATAACCCGGTTCATATATAGATAATTTAAAATTCACTTTTTTTGTATAATAGATAACGATACATATACAATTGTTGGTATAAGCATTATAATAACTCGAGAGTCGTATCACACGTCACATATTGGTGTTGTAAAGAACGAAAATAACCGGTTACAACGGGTAAAACGTAAAAACCGCCGATATTTTACAGTTTTTTACCAACCCATCCGAATAGTTTACCCGTATATTGCCTCGAATTGTATTGTACACTATCTCAAGAATTATATTAGTGTTGTTAGCGGCTAAACATAACCGGTTACAACGGGTAAAACGCATAAACCGCTCATATTTTTAGGGGTTTTTATCACCAACCGCACAATTAGTCCGAAATATAAGTAATAAATACGTGAGTTACCCGTACTTAATCGCTTTTTATTGATATTTTGGAACATATTATCCCGATTATTTTGTATTATTTTCGATTTTTTATTTGCATTCCCCCCGAAATTGAATATATTTTTCCGTTAAAATTACTACATTCAATGATTTAATCCGCTTTAGCGACCGTTTGACCGAATTTGAAGCCCTATTAGCTGGTATTCCCCCTAGTGAACATAAATTAGGATCACTAGCGGTGCACGAGAAGGAATTAAACCGGTTATGGGAGCCAATAAGGGAAATTTACGATGAGCTCTTGATAGAATCGGAGAGTGATCATGAATTACCTGTGACCGAGATCAGGGGAAAATATTTAAACTCGTACAAGGCATATGCGCGTGGTATGACTTTTATTTCTGAATATCGTCGAAATTTGGAAACTCCCCCTAAACCCGTAGAACAACCACAGGCGCCAGTATCAACACCACCTCCGATTATTAATCTTCCCCCGTGTGATACTGAAATATTTTATGGCATTATGTCAACTGGCCAACTTTTCGAGATATGTTCTCGGCCCTTTACAAAAATAATGCTTGATTAAGTCCCGTAGAGAAACTATATTATCTACTATAGAAAACTAAGGGTGAGGCACATGGCATTATCAAAACGTGCCCCTTACAAACGACGGATTTGCTCTAGCGTGGCAGAATTTAGTAGATCGCTATGAGAATAAACGAGTTCTTCTAAATGCACAACTAAAAACTTTATTCAATATTTCTCCCATTACGAGGGAAACAGGGCCTGTCTTGAGAGACTTACAGAGAACGAGCAATGATTGCATATCGAATCTGACACTGCTTAATATTGACACGAAAATTTGGGATATAATTTTTGTATATCTTTGTTCGACAAAGTTACCCGAAACAACCCTCTGCCTATGGGAACAGAATATACCACGTGGCTCCGCGCTTCCTAAGTGGTCCGATATGGACACATTTTTGACCACCCGTTACCACACACTTAATCTGTGTCAGATATACGAGGTCATACGCATGATACCGTCACTACCGAAAAGGCATCATCCCCGAGAAAACCCGTAAATGATGATAAAAGAATCAGATCATACGCGACGTGTGCTCAAGGCAACACAGCACAAGGCTTTGGTAAATGTATTCTGTGTTCCGGCCGCCATCCACTTAGGCTCTGCCCAACTTTCCTTGGAAATACCGTACAGGAACGGTTTAATATCGTGAAAAGATTTAAGTATTGTACAAATTGTCTCGCCACGTCTCACGACTTTAGAAATTGTAAGAGCCCAAACGTTTGTTTTATGTGTAAACAAAAACATCATTCACTTTTGCACCGAGGTGATACTTCGAATTTTTCCGATTTGTCAGAGGAACACAACACAAACCCGAATAATAACAATTCTGAAATCGCACAAAATCCTTCTGATGGACCCCAAACCCGAATAATAACAATTCTGAAATCGCACAAAATCCTTCTGATGGACCCGGAAGTTCCTCTGTATCCCGTACTTTACAGTCATTTAACACGCACGTAAAAGGAGATTCAACATCATTGATTACAATAGGAACTACGACTTGCCAACTTATCTCAAAAGGTGTAACAAGTTCTGCGCATGCATTAATTGATCCCGCATCTCAATCAACTTTTATTTCCCGGAAAATACAAAAGGAACTGCGTATACCCACACATTCTGCCCCGAGTATTGAAATAACCGGTTTAACAGGAAATGTTGCGACCGCAGAACGTTGTATAATTTCACTCGGATCGAATTTAAATTTAAAACTGCAGCATATGTCGATAAACTTAATTCCTGTTTACCATATTGTCACGAAAATTCCTCGACGGAAATGGATTTACTCCTGGGAGGCGATATTTATCCCAATATAATTCTACCCGACGTTAGAAAACATCCCGATGGTAATTTAGTTGCGCAGAAAACTGTTTTCGGTTGGATCGTCACTGGTAGAGTTCATAAATAGTTCGATTGAATAGCACGAAGATATCGTTCATCTCATACAACAAAATGCCTCGTCCCGAGTAACTGCAGGCCAAAGTAATATCTCTCGCCCACTGCCTCGAAATGAATGTTTATTAATATCAAACTCAGAAAACAGAATACAATACAGCAATGTGTTTAAAATATGTACGAATAAAGATAACCCGAAAACCAATATATCCGATAATAATCGACCTAACAGCACGAATACCTCGAACATGACAGCGAATGTAATGTCTCCCAATAGCTTTAAATATGAAAAACGATCTAATGGTCACCCCGATCGAAGATATAATTTAAAACGGAATCCCTGTTTACACGATAAAACCTCGGATACGAATACTACGAAGACTCGAATACTGCGTTGGAATGCTACAACTAATAGATTCTTTATTAACCCCGTTACGCAGGCAACGAAAAATTATACCATAAAAGGCCCCTCGGAAATCGCCAAAAGTTTTAATCCCGATAATTGGTTTTCCCAATGGAACGTTTTGGCTAAAGGCATTGGTCAACGAAGTCACTGCAATCTTCCGAATAATCCCGAAATTTATACTTAAATGATTTTTAATCAAAATTGCTGCCCTCTATGTGTTCGCGCCATGTCTTTCCCCTTTGAGAAAAAGTCGCATTAACTTGCACCCCAAACAAAAGTAACGCCCCTTAATTATGTATTACCCGCTTAGAGCTCTTTGGAGGCTCTTTAATAGCCCAATATTTTGAATCTTTGTGAAGTCGACTAACGTTGGCTACTCATTCGATTCCACTGTGGAATTGCTCTACTCTAGTATTAAACACGAGTGCCATTGGCCTACTTTTGTTGCGAATAGAGCGGCAGCCACTACAAAAAGTTGGTATTGAAAATCTGATCGCACGTTGATGACAAAAACAACCCGACAGAGATGTAAAGTTGCGATAGCGACATTATTTGCTTCTCCAACTTTCCCCGTGAAATAAGTATTATGTACAATTTTAAACGAAATTTAACCATCACATGGATGCAGCAATAAAAATAAATTCTCCCAGCGTTGAAAAAGAAATACCGAAAAGCAAAGCAAATACAGAACTGATTTCCCCCATTAACTAATGTAGAATATTTCAGGCACTTTTTCATGTTTTCGACTTTGGAACTATTCGCATTTCCAAACCGGAACTAATATATTTTCTCCACTTTTTCTCTTTTTATTTGTTTATTTTTAGTTTTTCGTTTTATTTATTTATTCCCGTCAAATGTTGATGAGCTCACCCAGCATCGCCAAGCCGTCCTCATGGGCATGTGCCCTAACTTACCCGAAACCTAGTATTCCCCCCTATGCATCGATAGTTGAGTCCAGCACCCCGTTTGAAGCCATACACGTTGGAAATTTATTACAACAATATCCCGTTGTTTTAAAGTCAATGAATTATTATTTTTCTCATTCCCTGAATTCCTCGCAATAGCTGATATACTTCTTTGTTGCAATCCTGCAAGGGGGCGGGATGTTTACGCAGATAATTAATAAACTACCCTCGTAAATTTACATAGTTAAGTTTCCCCGTACTTTCTATTGTTATCCGCGCTCTTCTCTATCTCTATTTATTCTCTCGCTCTCGATTATCCCGAAATGATACTTAACATCCCGGTTAGTGTCATGTAAATCTAAAATTGTAAGATTATTACTCCTGTAAACCCCGAAGCAAACGTAAGTTCCCCGAACACATAAACCCCCGAAATCCCATATTTATTGTTATAAATAAATCATACGTTTTATAACGTTTAACGAAAATACTAATACTTTTTGTGTTTTTTATTTTGCCCGAAATATTTCCTGGGAAATTTATTTTGACTCGAAACATCTGTTACTATTGGTATACATAAGTGAATGAGTGGAACAGTTATTGTATTGTTGTGCTTTTACACACGCACTCCACTCGTAGAGAGAAAAACAGTTACATCTTCGTATGCTTTGGTTAAAACTATTTTTTAGTTTTTTGTTCTCAAGTAACTGTTGTACCACAAATATTTACGAAGTATTGTTGGTGGTGCAACAAGTAAACAAGAGGATTTTGCTAATAATATTCAATTTGAATTAACAATTATATTACAAAATAAACAGTAGTGCCTCTAAATTGCTACCGGAAAATATAAACAAGCTTAAAAAATTCAAGGAATTTATTATTATTTTATTACTTTAAAGGCGTACGAATGCCGCGTTCGCCATCTTGGAAATCCCTATATCTTCAATCAAATCAAACATACAATCAGTATTTATAGTACTATCTTCATTATCTGTTTTATTTGTTTGACCGAATCTTAGGAAAACATATGTATTCCTCTCATTCTCTCATTAATTATTCATTCCCTATCTACTAGAGGGAATAACAATAACACCTTATAACAGAAACACAAAATCAACCACCATTATGCACCGATAGATGAAGGCACACAGAAACTTGTGTGTTCAGATATAACTGTGCACGCCTTTAGTTTGAATATGATATATGTAGGTACGGATGTTTAATACTTATGTTAACGATTAACCAATTGGTAAGTTAAATCAAGCAATTGCGTAATACCATGATTATGTTAGTTCCCTCCAAACAGCAACACCACCAGCAAAAGCAGCAGCAAATACTTAACAGTTCCGTAACTTTACAATTAAAATAAAAAATACAACAAATACAATTTATTAATCTGCAGCCGTTCTGCTTGAGGTTTATTAATTCTATGCCATTAAACAATTTTTTGTTCATCAGTGTTGCCAACACACCATTTTCGTCACAATGTAATTTAAGACCAACCTAAATCAAGTTGTGGCGTGAATATTACAAAGAAGGCGACATTAATCACAAATAACGTTATAAATCGGCATAATTCAATTTGCAGCGTAATATTTAAATTTATGTGGATTAGCTATTTGGTCTGCAGCAACAATATACAAAACAACAGTAATAAACGAATTCCAGGATGATAACCTTTTGGAAACAGTCGATCACCGGTATAACACGAGAAGACGAGCAGAAAGCAGGTTCGATGTACCTAAATTCCTCAATAAACATGGAAAAACACCTTAGATGTTCAGTCGTAGTATAACTCGTACAGCTCAAGGTTCATCCGAATCCTAAACTCGCCGTTTACGCAAATGGGTCCATATATTTTGCGGAGTATTTTTCTCTCAAACACCGCCAGATGAGCTGCAACAGGACCGGTAAAATTAGTACCTGGTACAGTTGGACTTTGGTGGTCCAAAATAGGGTGGTGTTTATGAAGTGCTCGCGTAGTCCAAAGAAACACTTGTTGGCGAGCACTATTCTCCGTTTTATTTCAAGGCTGACACTGTTGTTTTTGATCATGGCGGATCCGAGGTAGATAAATTCATCCACTACCTCAAAGCAATAGTTTTCAACGTTCACGCTGCGTCCCCACTTTGTTCGATGATACCATTAACTTCGTCTTGTCCTCATTCACTGCCAAACCCATTTTCGCTCACTCCCTTTCAACTGATGAGAAGACAGCTGTTACCTCTCTCATCGTTCGACCGATAATGTCGATATCATCGGCATATGCGAGCAGCATGTGGCTCTTATTAAATATGGTGCCAGACATGTTAACCGCTGCTTTCCTTAACACATTCTCCATCACTAGGTTGAACAGTATACATGACAAACCATCAACCTGTCTAAGACCTCTCGTCGTATCGATTGGTGCAGATAGATCCTTGCCAATCCGAACCGAGGATTTGTGAATTCGTAAGGGTACTACGGCAGAGACCAATTATCTTCGCAGGAATACCGAACTCAGACATGGCTTCGTATAGTCGTTGCCTGATGGGACTATCGAAAGCAGCTTTGTAATCGACAAAGAGGAGGTAAGTGTCGATTTGCTTCTCATGGGTTTTCTCAAGAATCTGCCGTAGTGTAAATATCTGCCGTAGTGGATTTGCCTGGTCTAAAGCCGCACTGATAAGGTCCAATCAGGTTTTTCACAATTGGCTTTAGACGTTCACACAGTATGCTTGACAGGACCTTATACGCAATCGGTAAGAGGCTAATTCCACGGTAGTTTTTACACTCACTACGGTCACCTTTTTTTGTAGAATGGACATTGCAAACTGAGATTCCAATCCTCTGGCATGCTCTCCTGAAGCCAAATATTCCCTAAGAGCTGTAGCTTGCTTAAAACAAGCTCATCTCCACCCACCTTGAACAACTCAGAAGTGATCTTTCCATATTCTCTGTACCCTCTCCGAATCAGTAACGAGAACACCATCATTATCTTTACAGGAGGGAACCCCTGTTCCATGTACCCTGCCATTTATCTTCTGGTATAATTTTCGAGCTTCACCTCTGTTCCTGTATTCTTCAATACACACATAATTCCGCTCCTTCAACTCTCGTTTTTTGGCCTAAAGAGTCGAGTCGCCTACCGCCTCTTCACCCTGTACTTTTCATGAACAGCTCGCGTTGCCATTGGCTACAGTTTGGCCCTTGTTCCCGGGTGGCATCGCGGCATTCGTAATCGTACCAGGAATTATCGTTAAAAGGCTTCCTTTCTATCGAGTGGGCAATATATTGCCATTGCGCGCTATTATTTTCGGGAGTTGGAGCATCACGAAGTAGTTGAGTACTAGGCTTAGCCTAGTACGCACCTTCACTGCAGTGAGGTGGTGATCCGAATTGATGTTCGCACCTCTGGTCACTCGTACGTCTACGCCACTTGACGCGTGCCTTCCATCGATTATAACATGATCAATTTGGTTTCTCGTTACTTGATCGGGAGATATCCACCTTGCTTTGTGAATGTTTTTGTAGTCAAATCGTGTGCTGCTAATTACCATGTTCCTTGCTGCAGAGACATCAATCAGTCTGATTCCGTTTGGCGATGTGTCAGTATGCAGACTAAATTTTCCGACTGTTGGGCTAAAGACAGTCTCCCGCCCAATTTTGGCATTAAAATCTGCCGGCACGATTTTAACATCATGGCTGGGGCTACGGGCACATGTTTCTTCAAGTTGGGCGTATGTTTCTTCGTCTTAGACCTATTTTTGAAGTATTTACCGAAACTAAAAAAAATCTCCAAAGGACGTGGCCCCATCACATCGAAACATTTTTTATGGATACTCCAATATTTTCACCCCAACACGATTTTTTGACCTTTTTATGGAGTCCATATTCTGCATTCTGCATGAATGGTGACGATATCATTCCAACTCTAACACAATACAACGAACAGGCACAACGAATGTGCATAAACATAGTCAAGAGTAAATTGACTGGGAAGGCGAAAAGAGTAATGGAGATACATCCACATCTAAACAACTGGACAGATATCAAGGACATGCTGGAAATAAATTTTGGTGGTTTCCAAACAGCAGACCAATTATATGCAGATTTAAGAGCAGCCCAGTACAAAGGGAGCACCATCGATTTCTACAACTATATCCAATACAAACTAGCCTTGCTAAACGAAAAAACCAGGCAAGAAAATAGAATCAATGACGGCGGAAGAAATATAGAGACGGCTTTAAAAATATTCATGACCAGGTTACCTGTGTATATGAGAACGTGTATACAACAATGGGTGAAGCCATCCATGAACTAAGCCAGTTCTTAAATGAAGAAGTGCAACACGTATTAATGCAAAACCGGATAAATGCACAACTTTTGCTAACCTGAAAGTACTTTTTTAGTACAACTTTGCATGCATAAATTCAAATCTCTCATACTACATAAATGTAGATTATGATTAAGAAAAACCGAAGAAAAATTATATAAGGTTGGAACAGAAAACAGGGTTCAAAAAAAGATTTCAGACTTTTTCAGCACACGTGGTTTAGGTTAATTGAATTGAGTGCAATTTAATATGTGCTTTGCAAAAAACAATGGTGCAAATTGCAATGATTCATTACCAGCTCTTATTTTGGCACAGAACAGAATATTTTTAACTTTTTTGTGTGAAATACGAAAAACATTAAAACAATGAAACATAAATTTGTGATTTTTTTACCTTAAACTGAACTGATTTTATAAGTTTTATTAAAAACCTGTTGTGTAATGTAAACCAAATATAAATAAAAACATTAAACAGCATTATATTTTAATTATTTTCTTAAATAATTATTTTTCTTAAAAATAATCTAATGTTTGTATAAATGCAATAATCGTGCACTTATGCAATGTCTGTATATATGCAATAGTTGTGCACGTATCCGAGTGTTGTATAAATGCAAAAACCGCATAAGTGCACAAAAAGTCAAGCGAAAACCGATGTACACTTATCCGTAGTCTACTGTACCGACAAAATTATCCCAATCTTTGTTATCTGGTGTTTGGCTCATTGTAGCTATCATTGGTGTTATGCTTCTATTTAACCTTTCAATTTGACCATTGGCTCTAGTGGTGGCGGTAGCATTTTTAATATGTACGATGTCATGATTAATAAAAAACTCTTCAAATGAAGATCCCGTGAATGATGTTCCCAGATCCGTAATGAACCTATTGGGAGTACCAAATAACGCAATCATATCCTCCACAACGTGCACGGTGGTGTTTGATTCAGTATATGGGTATTTCCATAGGAGTGTCAACCGTGATCGAAAAATTAAAAGTTGGCAAACAAAATTTTTTGACTTGTATTAGTAAAGACGAATACTTAAATTTTATTAATTTAAAAGGTCCAAAGCTTTTCTTAGTTTGCGCGTTGATTTAAGGGACTGCAAAATTTCATTATTTTGCCGGTCATCATTTTTAAATTTTAGTATTATATTTACTGATGATGTAAGTCCACTCTTATCATAAAATTTTAGTTAAAACCATAAATAGCTCCTATAATAGTAAAAAATTAGCAGTTAGCAGCAAAATTTTGATTTTATTTTATTGGCGTTGTAATGTAACATTCGTGGTCAACAATTAGTGACATATAAACTTTATTATATTCCCTAATTTCGCAAATAAAACAATGGCTTAAGCAAAAATTTTTTTAAGCTTTTCACAGCTATGGGATATTTTGTCACATAACGTCAGTAACACAACGTAGGTCTTTAATACCTCGAGGAACAAATTTGCCAAACAAAAATATATTTTGAATGCGCTATTCGTCTATTTTATGAAATAATTAAGTGCATATACTAACACGCAGCCTTTTGAAATTGCAAGAACTAACATAAAACGCACTTCAATTTCATGAAGCATAACGTAGACATGTGTTTTGTTAATATCTTGGATTTTAGATTTTTAAATATGACACCTTTTTTACATAATGTAGAGCTAGTAGGGAGCTATTATAAATATATTATTAAATGCAGAAATGTTCAACTTGTATGTGATTTTTTCCAATTGAATCGTACGATCGTAACATTCGTAAGGCTGGAATTACCCATATGCCTTCAGAATACAACATTTTGTAAAGCCAATAGCTGCTAATATATAAGGATTTCCTCTGGAACTCTTGACAAATGGACTTAAGTGGTCCAGATGTACTGTATGGAAAGGCAAGCCGATTGTATCGATTGGATGTAACATACCTGGCCTCTTACCTCCTGGTTCTTTATGATAAAGACACTCTGCGCACGCTTCAATATAATTCTTCACATAGTTTTTCATCCTTGGGAGCCAATTTTGGCCACGGTTTTATTTAATCCAATATGAGCAAAGTTTTCTTGATAATTGTTGACAATCTTCCACCTTGCCTTAGGAACATCTCTAAAAATGACGTTGTTTTTAGCTACTTCCACTGGGTGGGTCCAAAGAGACCTGGGAACAAGTAGAGTTGGATTGGCATGGATCTGCTTCCAAGACTGCGTCTGAGTGAATGACCTTCGTCTCCTCATGTAAGTGATCCACAGATGACATTAGGAGGCACCCTGTCGCAGTTCTCAGGGCGGCATTTTGGCATGTCTGCAGGTTCTTCCACTGCGTCTCGCTCACGTTTGGTGGAGCTGCATAGTTAACCATAGACCGACCTATCGCTTTGTAAGAGGTCAACAAGGTTTCTTTGTCAGTTCCCCAAAAGCTACCGGCAAGCGACTTGAGGACCTTGTTCCTACTTCTCATCTTGTTGCAGATAGCTGTGGCGTGCGCATTGAATCTGAGGAGACTGTCAAATGTGGCACCAAGGACCTTGGTGTGGTTGGTGGTCGGAATTGTTGTGCCATCGAGTATCACATTGAGCTGCTCCTTCACTTGCGCTTTCCATGCGGTGAACAGTGTGGCCGATGATTTGTTGGCGGAAATTTTCATCCTTCTCGCAGCGAAGAAATAGGCAATATCAGCGAGGTAGACATTCAACCTTCCACATACAGTACAGTCATCGGCATTCGGTGGTGGTGAAATTGCAGAAAAGTAGGGGTTAAACAGTGCCAGAGATATCACCCCACCTTGGGGTACTCCCTGTTTAACTCTACGGGGCTTGGACTCCCTGTTTCTGAATTCCACGTACTACTGGCATCCACACATGTAATTTACGATCCAACGTTTCAAATAGTTCGGGAGGGACGTGTGGCGATGACCTCGAAAAGCGTGGCGTGATTTACGGGCTGTGTCACTGGGCTTATTCTGGTTGAGACCGCGACTTATTTGTGTGGTGATGCGTGTAAAGCAGTAGTAGTGCTATGATGCTTACGGAATCCATGCTAATGATACGCAATTGGGAAATATCCTGTCAGGCTCGGGAGGATTAGTGCCTCAAGTGTGTTAGCTACTGGCGTGAGGAGAGAGATGGGCCTGTATGATTCTCCGTTACTCGCGTCTTTGCCAGGTTTCAGTAGCGGGACCACTCTACCCATTTTCCAGGGTTCGGGTACTACTAGAGTGGTCAGGGACAAATTGAGGACATAAGACATATATTCGACTCCCGGTATGTCCAACTGTTTCAACATGGATATTCCGTCGGGGACTAGCGCTTTGGATGCCTTTGCGCTACGGATGACATCTGCAAGTTCTCCAACTGTGAATTGTGGTAGTGCTTCTTTGCATTACTCTCCTTTTCGCCCTGTCACTCTCGGGGTGCTCAACAAATTGACGGTTAAAATAACACGCGCACCTCTTTGGGTCTATCACAGTGGTAGCACCAAATGTGATAGCCGACCGGTCTTCTCTCCTGCTAGGATTCGAGAGTGACTTAACTTAAGTTGCAGTTCTTCAAGTGCTCTAGCCATAGGTCCCGCTTATATTCATCGACCATCTTACTGATTCCTAGGTTCAGTTCTCTGATTCTAGGATCAGCAGGGTTTGAACTGCGAATACCATCACGCTCGTCTGCGAGGCCTCTGCTGGGAAGTTAGGTCGTATTTCGGGTATTCGACCAGCAGGGATAAAGCGAGCGGCCGTTGTGCGTATGATGTTTCCTCTCAGCAACCCGAACATCTGAGGGTATCGGTAGAGCAGTGAAGCTGTGGTTGGTGAATTCTCTGCACCCGTTCCAGTCCGCTTTCTTATAGTTCAAGAAAGTACGGCGTTCAGAGATGATATAATCGGCTGGTCTATCAATGGAGAAAGTTATTGGGAGACGGTCCGATCCAAGTGCAATGACGGGCTGCCAGGTAACATCAATAATCAGACCCGGCGAAACTATGGTGATGTCTGGCGAGCTGCTGCAATCGCCCATAATCCGTGTGGGGGTATCCTCATTCGCTGTGCAAAACGTTAAGCCATCGATTTGGTCGGCCAAAACTGTGCCTCTCTGGTCATAGGCTAGGAGAAAATGGCAGAGTTCATGATGGGCATTAAAGTCTCCTAGGACCACGCGGTTATTGCCCTGAAGTTACGAGCTGATGTCAGGCATATAACGAGGAGAACAGCTACCAATCGGCGGTATACATACGTTGTACAGCTCTATCTCGGCAGTCCCGGACTCAACTGCTACACCCATACATGCAATGTATGGGTCTCTAGAGTCAAGCTCAAGCGAGATAGGTCTGTACTGCACAGAATGGTGCAATAGGAAAGCAAGTCCCCCACCTCCATTTCTGGTGCGATCCTTCCGAAGCACATTGTAGCCCTGACAACTGTGAAAGCTGCAGGTGTCGGTCAGCTTAGTTTCCTGGATCGCGGCGACCTTGATATTTCTCCGATTCATAAATTTTACTATTTCGCTGATTTTGCCACGGAGACCATTGCAATTGAATTGCAAAAAGGTTACACTTTCAGGGGTTGGTACAGCAATATCTGGCGTTAGTTGAGGTGTTGGTCGCTGTATATGATGGTATTGCTGTGAGGTAGATTGCGGTGGTGTCCCGTAAATCGAAGAGGTTGACGACGAAGGCGACGGCGAAGACGACTGCGAATCTTGGGACAGACTGCGGGATACGGAGGCACAGCAAGCAGCAACATATTCCTGGCAATACTCCCTTAGGTGGCTGAGGCCAAAGCTACCCCTGAAGTGCACCCACTCCGAATCGTTTGCACCTTACTGATGTCGAACGGTGATCGAGGACGTTTCTGCAGACGGAGCAGAAACATTGTGTTGGTCCGGGGTTTTGTTCAGTGCCGGCATGGACCAAAAGAATGCGGAGCAGACACTCCGGGGATGTGCCTCTCTCAAGGCAAAAAGGCAAACATAGAGGGACACATAGTACTAAGGTGGCAGCCCCTGGCCGAAGAATAGCTGCTTCGGGTCAATCCGGTACATAGAACCGACTGCCATGGGATTGGGACAATATATTTGTTTCGTCTGCCAACGTTGCAGAATTAGTGGCTGCTGCTTTGGGTATCTGTACATCTGTAGTGCGATTCAGTAACTTTTAACACTTTAGCAGGTGGTTAACTTTAACCAACCATTTTAATGTTTGCACTAACCACCATGTGATTCGCTAACTTATTTTTAACCATGGTAAACAGTTTTATTTTTCCCTGTATGTAAATTTATACAACGTTGCAACTCTGCCAAGCGAAATATCAAAATAGGAAAAAATAACAAAGAGGAGTAAAAAAACCAAACAAAAACCTTGTGGTTTGTAAAATTAAACAGTTTTGTGCATAGTAAGTAAAACAATATAAATTTTTACTATTTTATTAATTTAGTAAATAATTTTAGATTTTAAAATAGAATTATTCAGCCAATTCCGGACATAAACTGAATCACACCGGTTGACTGAAGCAGTATTATTAACTGACTCATTCTCCAATAAATTGTATTCTAAATCCTCCAAAACCATTATAAAAAATGATTGCATAAATAAACACTTTTCTAAACGAATTAAACCACACCGAAAATGCTGGTTTTAATAAACCACACTTTGTTTCGCTAAAAATAACAGCTGACTGAAACAGTAACGCCAGTAGATATCGTTTAAAATGTTAGTGAATAGCAAAATGGTTAATGTTGTGGCTAACGATTTTAAACGAAACAATTGTGGTTAAAAAAGCATAGTAAATCGCACTACTGGAGAAGTTCCACTCGCTTCATCGTCCCCAATAACTTCTACTTCTTGTGAATTCTTCATCGACATCGCAGTTTTTATACGGCGAAGAATAACAAAAATATATTTTTTGAATAGTGATTTTTCTAATGTATCCCACTTCTGATTGTAGAAAACTGTCCTTATCTCATATAAAGACTATGTGGTGAAACTACTTGTGGCTTGTATTTTAACTCTAGAACAAAACTCTCTTTTTTATTGACTCTTTGGATGTTCTTCATACAATAATGTTAGTATTTTTTGCATAGTTACACGAAAGGTGTCAAATGAAGTTCGATTCAATGTCAGTCTAATGTCACGGTCTATATAAAAAGGAATACTGATAATTAATACTCAAAGACAATGATCGATTATATGCAAATAATGGGATGTTTACTCATTAAGGTTTGCTCTCAAAACAGGCCACTTTGTTCTTTAAAAGATCACGCAGCGTGTTGCAATTATTATCAGCCGGAATTTACATCATATAATCTATAAATATTGACAAATTATTTGATTGTCAACTTCGATTAACTTCGCAACTAAAACACTAATTGAAATTCAAGTTTTCACACAAACTAATACCAAAACCAGTACAGAAATTTCAGTCAGGTAAACTGACTGATAAATACCATCACCCAATAAAAGATATTGTTTAGACTTGGGTAATTGAAATTAATAGATTTTTAAAATAAAATTACTTATGTATTATTTTTTGTCTGCATGTATAGCAAAAACATACAAAATTTTTCCTATTTGTACACAAGGTACAATTAGGGGCAGCACAACGTGTCTGACTTTTTTCGTATGTAAAAGGGAAATATCCCATATATTTATATAGGAGGTACCAGAAGGGCTGCGCCAAATAGTTTGGGTTTCTGAGGCTTTGCTTCCTATTACAAGAAAAATTAACTGACCAAATTTGATTATCCCCTCAGGTGCCGGTTTAGAAGTTATGGGAAAAATATTAATTTTCCAAACAAAGTCATTTTGTATGGGAGGTACCAGAAGGGGTGATCCGATATAGTCCATATTCATTTCTGATTAAAATCTTCATAACCGTACACCTTACGCAAAATTTTACTGAATTCAGTGTACTTACAAAAAAGATATGTATGTGAGACTATGGGGGTGGGTTCGGTCATTTGTATGGGAGGTATCAACAGGGGTGTGTCAAATAGTTAGGTTTTCTGAGGTTTTGCCTTCTATCAGAAGATAAATTTACCGATCAATTTTCATTACCCCCCAAGTGTCCGTTTGGAAGTTATGGGAGAAATATTAATTTTCCAAAAAAAGGTAATTTTGTATGGGAGGTACCAGAAGGCGTAAACCGATAAAGTCCATGTTCATTCCAGAGTCTAATTTTCACAAGCGAACATTATACGCAAAATTTGAGTGAATTCACTTTACTTACAAAAAAGATATGTATGTGACACTATGGGGGTGGGTTCGGTCATTTGTATGGGAGGTACCAGAAGGGGTGTGTCAAATAGTTAGGCTCTCTGAGGTTTCGCCTCCTATCACGACAAAAATGTATCGACGAATATTCATTACCCTCCAAGTGTCCGTTGGGAAGTTATGGGAGAAATATTAATTTTCCAAAAATAGGTAATTTTGTATGGGAGGTACCAGAAGCCGTGAACCGATATAGTCCATATTCATTCCTAACTTTTCATAAGCGAACGTCACACACAAAATTTTAGTGAATTCAGTTTACTAACAAAAAAGATATGTATGTAAAAGTATGAGGGTCAATTCGGTCATTTGTATGGGAGGTACTAGAATGGGTGGGGCAAAGGTTTCGGTTTTCTTAGGGTTTGTCTACTTTTGCAAGATAAATAAACTGACCAAATTCAAACATCCTGCGGTTGTCCGTTTGGAAGTTATGGAAGAAATATTAAATTTCCAAAAATAGGTAATTTTGTATGGGAGGTACCAGAAGGGGTGGGGCTATTCAGCCCATTTACAATCCCATAAGTTCGTTTTGAAAAATATTGATACTGGTAAATTTTCATACCGATCCGTTAAGGTTTACTCGAGTTAGGGTAGCCAGATATTAAAATCGGAAAAACAGTACATTAGTGAATAAAAAAAAGTAAAACGAAGAAAAAACAGTACATTTTAAATAAAACATAAAAATGTATTAAGCTTCACATATTTTGAGAATTAATTCAATAAGCAACAAAGACAATGTTAAAAATATAATAATATTCTATCATAACCGCATTTGATGAACAAGCTCTAAGAAATTAATACAGAAATTAAGCACTAAGTCCAGTTTATTACATTTTAGTGTAATATCTCTCTTATTCCAATGTTGGCACATCAACTGTTTCGCGCGGAATAGTATAAGAGTCCAACAAATTGACTTATTTCGCCACACTCCGGTCAGTTGATGAGGTAATTGTCTGCGTTGTCCATTAAAAAAATATGAGATTAATAGAGATTATGCTAACCTTGCGCAAAGTTTGTACTTACAAACCAGTTATGCATGTAGTAATATGACGGTGAACTAAATCATTAGTGTGTGAGGTACCAGAAGGGGAGTGGCAAATGTTTTATAACTTTATACTTTTATAAGGTTATTAATCTGACGATGTTAAAATATCCAGCAGTTTCTCGTTTAAAATTTATAAGAGATACTAGTGGGCCCGGCAATGCTTCGCTATTGCATTTTAACTTGTAATATATTTCACATTTAGGTCTACAAATTACTTTGAAAACGGTACTTAAGCTCGATAATGATATGTTGAGTTTATTAACTTATGTAACTAATTTCAAGCAACTCCTTAACATGAAAGTTAACAAATTAAGTGTTGTTGTTTTAAATTCTAAATATCATAGGCTCTATGACGATAGTAAAAAATTCATCAGCAAAGTCATATCTTTTACAAATCGGAAACAGACATCCCGTTTAAGATCAAAATTCAATGTAGTAGCGGTAACCGTCTGTATACTAACTATCTCTTTGGGCGTAAAAAACACTTTTGACATGCCTTCTCCGCCTATTGACCGAAAATGGAAATTTCGTTTGAAGCTTTATGCCTTTAGCCATAAGAACCTCTTTTGCCACGTCTTCTTCTCACATGGATCAAGAATATTTCGGAATACTATCTTTGTATTGAACTCGTATTACTATTCTATGAGATAATTCGGTCACCAACGTTTGGCTTTACAAAGTGATGATCTCACGCGCTGTACGGCATTTTACGCCGTCGTGTTGGAACCATTTCTCCTTCAAATAATGTGCAATGATATGATAAATAAAAAAAATCAATTGATCGTCCACTGGTTTTAGTTCTTCTACCAGTTGGTTATATGAATATAGACCAAGATCTTTCCTCAGCATTTGCAGTGACCGAGTTGCTGAGAACGGCGTCGGTTCGATAAATTCGAGTCCGCTGTCACACTTACGTCTACAGCGTTGATGGCTTCTATTAGCTGCTCAGATGGATGAGTTTATGCACCATAAACTTCACAAAGGGCAAACAGAACGCGCATTTTGAAAATAAATTTGCAAGATTTGTAAACGTTGTTCTTGTGTAGTCTTTACATGGTGATTTTTCAAAGAAAATCTCAATGAAAGTCTATCACACTTCACACACCTCGCCTGAATGACGAATTGGTTGACCTAAAATGGCAACAAAAACGGTAAATGGGGTTTTGTTGGGTGTCAATTGTACATTAAAAATCCACATGAATCAAAATCCTAGCTGATACTTTTTTTAAGATAAAAGGATTTTTTCGTTTATTTATTCCGTTTTGCGCTTCTTTTGGAAGTGACGTTCGTTGCCCCATGATTATTGAAAGCGTACAGACTTCAGATTTAAGACACTTCTATCAAAATTTAAGTTTTCTGCACTAAATTAAGCTTTCCCAGCGCGAGCTAGGAATTGATATTACACACAAAGTTTATTGGTGACATTTTCTAACAATTCATCGTAGATTTGGTTACAATTTTTGCGAATAAAAAAACTGTCCCACCTTACTGTTCATATCTCTAGGCGAACTGCAATATACTGTGGAATTTTGACAGTTATAACTGTTTATTTTAAAAGATGTGTGGTACAGCCCACTTCCACTCTTACTGTAATTTATACTGCAACAACAACATATGTAACAAATCTCATCTTCATACCTCTTATAGTTCATGAGATATAGCTTTTTATTTTCATGTTGTATGGGCGGTGCCACGCCCCTTTATCCAATCACAACCAAATATAGCCAGGGACTATCTACAGGTCATCAGTACCACTTGGTAAAATTTTCGTATCAATCTGTCTATCTGTCTGTCTATTAGAAAAGCCGTTAGAGCGATTTTTGAAAAAGGGGGAGTGGCACCGCCCACTTCCACCTTGGCTGTAATTAATACTGCTCCAACAACATATATACCAAATCTTATCTTCATACCTCTGATAGTTCATGAGATACAGCCCTTTTGATTTTCAAGTTGTATGGGCGGTGCCACGCCCCTTTGTCCAATTGGACCAAATTGTAAATAAAAACCACCCGGGGCGCCAACCAAACGCATACAAAAAAATTTATGCAAATCGGTCCAGCCGTTCGTGAGTTATGAAGTCACAACACACTTGCAACAATTTTTTATATATATAGATATACATTTTTCAAAAATAGTTGATACCAGAAGGGGATAGGCTTGGACAATTTCCAATCCCATGACTTCGTTTAGAAAACTATTAACAGTGTTACATTTTCACAAGGATTAGTGGAGGTTTACTCGAGTTATCGTCCCAGACAGACGGACGGACATGGCTCAATCGTCTTAAAAAGTCCTGAAACGAATTTTGTATTAATGTATTTCTTACTTTCGCGTATTAAATGATATATACCCTTATCCCTAAGTGTGTGGGTATAAATGTATCTTACAGCGACGTTAAAATTGAATTTTCAAACTTATTTAAAAATTGTATGCATCCAAAACAATAACAACTATGGTACAGTGTTCTATATTATCTTCGGCTATTTTTGTAGACTATACAAACATGTTTTATCAAATATTGAAATCGATTGTTATATAAAATATTAATAAAATTAAAAAAAAACAGTACAAAAACAGTAAAAGGTTTGAAAAACAGTACTTTTGCGTACTGTTTTAGGTGTTGTGCATAAAAAAGTACATTAACGAAAAAACAGTACATGTACTGCTAAAAACAGTACGTCTGGCTACCCTAACTCGAGTTATCCTGCTGACCAGCCATCCAGCCAGCCAGCCAGCCAGCCAGACAGACGGACATAGCTCAATCGTCTTAAAAAGTCCTGAAACGAATTTGGTCATAAGATACTTGGGGTCTAACTCGTCTCCTTTAATGCGTTACACTTTTTTTCGTATCAAATGATATATACCCTCATCCCTAAGGGTGATGGTATAAAAAGGCAGATACATAACATAAATTTAGTAATATGTATACTCGACCAGGTTACGAAAAAAAAATTCCAAAGTCGAGGGCAAATATTAAAGATCACCTCGAGACAACTTAAAAAATAAATTTTTTTTCCTCCCCCACCCCCCGGAAAAACAACCAAAATCGTCTTTTTATCTGTGTTTTTTTTGTTTGTGGCTCAATCGTTAAATCAAAGACATCGGTGTATAGGTCTCGACGAGTACTACATTTGTCCTTTAGATGTCGCTGACATACGACATCATCTTGTAATGATGGCCTCATTTAGAGCAATTTCTACCCCTAAAATTTAAAAATATTTTTTCTCAGAATTAAAGTCCTTTAAAAACCAAGAACATTTTGCTTTGGAAGTATACAGTTTTATTCAAAAACAAAAAAGTTACGTATGAAAAGATGTATTTACAGCATCAACACTAATATTTTTTCCTGTTGTTTGCATTACTACAGAAAACTATTGCATACTTTTTAGCGTTTGGAAAATAATTAAATACAAGTTATTGCATACTTTTTAGCGCAAACAGTGTTTTCAAACATACGGATGAAGTTATTCAGCGTCACCAATATTCAAGCAACGAAATTATAAAGATATCTGGTGCAAAATGGAAGTATTAATAATAAAATATAGACATTAATATGCACTTGTATTCTTCCCATGCAATTTGCAACACTGAACATTTGTGCGAAATTTAAGTGAATCAGCGCTTGGAATGACTAATCAAAATGAAAAATTATTGCCAAACTAGAAAGTAGTGAACGGACCATGAGTCTCGCCAATATTTGCTGTAATTACATACATATCTTTGCTCTTTTTGGGATTTTATTTGTAATAAAAATTATATTTCGTCGGTAACTAGATTAAAAATGAATTATCTCGAGAAAATTTTAAATTTCGATGTCGTTAAGACTTATGCAAGAATTTGAGCTACAAAGTATAAAATCATTTTTATAAAAAACTTTTTATCAGCGCTATAAAGTATGCAATAATTTGTGATAATAATGCAAACAACATAAAAAAATGTTTTTGTTGATGCTGTAAATACATCTTATTATTCGTAACTTTTTTGTTTTTGAATAAAACTGTATACTTCCAAAGCAAAGTGTTCTTGGTTTTTAAAGGGCTTAAATCCTAGGAAAAAATATTTTTAAATTTTAGGGGTAGAAATTGCTCCAAACGAGACCATCATTACAAGATGATGTCGTATGTCAGCGACATCTATAGGACCAATTTAGTACTCGTCGAAACCTATACACCGATGCCTTTGCTTTAACTATTGAGCCACAAACAAGAAAGCAGTGATAAAAAAAACGATTTTGGCTGTTTTTCCGGGGGTGGGGGAGCAAAAAATAATTTTTTTTAAGTTGTCTCGAGGTGATCTTTAATATTTGGCCTCGACTTTGGAGAGAAAAAAAATTTTGTATGGGGACCGACCCGGTCTAATGTATACACATATGTGTACACATTGTCAACAACTCGACAACTATCAGAATATTTTTTCTGATACCTAATACCTTTCTTTACAATGCACAGTGGTTCCTTTTTGGTTTTTTTTTGGTATTAATTCTGTAACTTTTGAACGGATAATGGTATCTTAATGAAATTTAAAATAGTTTAAGCTGAGGTGTTTTCGAGATGATTTGGAAATATTCGGCTGCCTAGGGGTTGTGGGGGCCACTGCGCGGCCCCCCAAATTTGGTTACCTCGGGTGCTTCAAAATTTCAAATGCTTGCGGAATGTGCATTTATGAACCGCTTTAAAAGATTTTTTGCATTTGGATAGTGCTTCAAAAAATCTTCAAAAAACAAGCTTACATGTACATGTAATTTCATTTAGATCAAGAGATATTTGAGAAAATGAAAAAAATGTGTAATTTTTGGACGAGTTTAATTTAGTATTTTTAAGGGTGTGAGCTCAGTTGTTCCTTGATTTTTAAGATATTTATATCGTTGGAAAGGGAATAACATAAGGTTTAATAATTTACAAAAATCAATTAAATGCACATTCTATTTTGGGCATGATTCTGAGTCATATATAAAATTCAGTCAAAACGTATATTTTGGAGAAATAATATCTTATATAAAAATAGCGTAAAATTCAAACGGACTGGAATATCTTAAAGAAATTTTGGAATAATGTACAAAAATTGTCCTTAAAAAAACGAATAACAATATGTTGCCATATCTTACAACAAAATACCCAAATTCCCAAAACGGGGAAAATATGTTCCAAAATTACGAATTTTTTACTAAAATGGCCACACTGTCTTTGTTTATGGCAGGAATATTTAAATACGTTACGGTTAACTAGTCCACATATGTAGACAAAAAAATATATAATGAGTTTTCTCGTTGGCGCTTTGCGTTTTGAGAATTTTCAAAAACAAAAATTTTTTTTTTTTCAAAAATGGGGTATGTTTGACATCCCTTGCCGGGGAACCATTTTGCTGAACTGATTCAAATTTAGCAATAAATGCATCTGCATCAACATTTCTATGAGAAATAATAAAGACATTGCCACCTCCCGGAAGACATTGTTTTTTTTACAAACGAAAGAATATATTCGCCTTTTTGCTAAAAAACAGTAAAAATATACCTTTTTTGGAAACTTTTACTTGCGATGCTTATAACTTTTGATTGGAACAAAATATTGGCATTATTTTTCCAGCAATTTCATTCATTTATAAGCTAACTAACGATATAAATATCTTTAAAATCAAGGAACAACTGAGCTCACACCCTTAAAAATACTAAATTAAACTCGTCCAAAAATTACACAACTTTTTTTATTTTCTCAAATATCTCTTGACCTAAATGAGATAACATGTACATGTAAGCATGTTTTTTGAAGTTTTTTCGAAGCACTATCCAAATGCAAAAAATCTTTTAAATCGGTTCATAAATGCACATTCCGCAAGCATTTGAAATTTTAAAATACCCGAGGTGACCAACTTTGGAGGGCCACGCAGTGGCCCCCACATCCCCTAATTCCAAAAAAAAACCAAAAAGGAACCACTGTGCAATGTCAAACACCTCAAGCAATCTTTTTTAAAAATGTTCTTATGTTTTATTTGCGACCTTCACTTGCAAGTTACTTACGCGGCAAAACTAAATTAATTTTATGTTCGACTTTTGCAGCAATTCTTAAAAAGGGCCATTGAAATAACGCAAAAACAATGAAGCGCAAACTGTGAAGCGCAAAAACAATGGCTTCACAGCCATTGGAAGGTGAGATCCCAACTATATGTCAGTGATTTTACAACTATGTATTTTATAATTGTCACAAATTCAGTTTTTTTGTTGTGATTGGATGCTTAGCTTAAGAGATATCGACAATTGGAAGTTTTTTTATATGAAAACGGATTTTTTCACAGCCATTTAAAGATGAGAGGAAACAGTTATCTATCAACATTTTGCAAACAAACTTTTTTATTGCATTAGGAAATTTCAAAAAGCTTCCTTTGAGATTCGCCCAAAGAATACCGGATAAGCATAAACAACTTTATAAACCGACTTGCCTAGAACTAACCAAATAATCCTTTTAGGAAAACAGGTTAACCGACATCAAAAAAACGGTTAAACCAGGTATTGGAGATTAGCATTTTTGAAGAAACTGGCATAATGTTTCGGATAATAAATCCGGTTAGTCGGTTTCTGTTTTGAAACTCTAAAAAAGGCACATCTCCCAGAGTCGCGAAGACAAGTTGATTCAACTCTACAAACTAATGCATGTTAAGGCAAGAGTTACGGAGAAGAAGATTATCTTTGAAGTTAAATTACCACTGATAGACCGAATTGTTAAGGATATTCGCAATACCCACAAACAAGCACGGCATACTTTTAGCGATACTCCCTGAGAGCACATACTTGGCGATTAACTCACTCAGAGATTAATATATTCCATTAGCGGATGCTGACATACAAAATTCTTTCCGGCTCAAATGGAACCGGAATCAAAGACCAAGAAGAATTATGCCACTTAAACTCAATAAATTGCATAGTTTTACCTTACTGGCTGAATACAATTAAAAAGTTGAGATTTTTTTCATTAAAAATAGCGTCTCCTTTTTTAGTTTTAAGATCAGGAAAAATCGAATACCGGAGATAAAATTTTTTTAAAACCTTCTGCGTAAAGCGAACACCCCAACAAACAAAATAAGTATTGCAGAAGAGAATCTATGGACAGGTTAAAAAGTAATGGCCTCTGAAAGTCGACATACAGAAATGAAGATTTTATAAACACTTGATATTTTGCCTTTGGCGGAAGTGCAGAATATGGGCCGGGAACCCAAACAAAACCGAAAAAATTGCATTCACTTCGTCTTGGTCTCCAATAGGTCAAAAAGATGCTATGATGACCGCCTATATGCGGGTACTCCAATTGAAGATATTTTCGAGACAAATCCAATTGTGTATTTTTTTAAACTCTTTGGGGCCATAGGGAGACCAAGAAGGGTTTCCTTCGGTCCTATGGTGCGCTCTATGTGCGTGTACTCAAAATAAAGATTTTTTGAGACGACTCTAGTGCTTTTAATTTCAAGACTCAACGGGTCTTACCGTTGTATTCGTCTCGAAAATATCTTTAATGTGAGTACCCCCACATATGCGGTCATCATTGAATCCAAGAAACACCTTTCTTGGCCCCCCAAGGGCGTCATGGACCCCAGCTCCCATTTTTATACCATCACCCTTAGGGATGAGGGTATATATAATTTGATACGACCCAAAAGTGTAACACATAGAAGGAGTGACTTTAGACCCTAGGTTTCTTTGAACCAAATTCGATTCATGACTTTTTAAGTCGTTTGAGCCTTGTCCGTCTGTCTGTCTGGTGGCTGTCCGGCTGGTTCGCACGATAACTTTCGAAAGACGCAACCAAATGTTTTGAAATTTTGCACGAGTTATTATTTTCTCAAAACTACTTACGGTATTGCAAATGGGCTACATGGCCCCGCCCCTTCTGGTACCTCCCATACAAATACATCATTCCGCCCACTTTAGAAATCGAGTAATAATATCAATACACCCTACGGGATCGTCCCCAAATTATGTATTTAGTAAAGCTATAACAGGATAAAGTTTTGGAAAAAATTTTGAAAGCCTAGCCACGCCCCTTCTGGTACCTCCCATACACATCTGGTACCGCCCACTTTGAAAAACGATTAATATTATTAAAAGACCTAACGCGATCGTGCCCAAATTCTGTATTTGGTAAAGTTTAAGCAGGATAAAGTTTTGGAGAAAAAATCTGGAAGTCTAGACACGCCCCTTCTGGTACCTCCCATACAAATGTACAACTCCGCCCACATTAAAAATAGGGTAATAATATCAATACATTCGACACGATCGTGCCCAAATTCTGTATTTTGTTATGTTATAACAGGACATAGTTTTGGAGAAAAAAAATTGGAAGTCTAGCGATGCCCCTTATGGTACCTCCCATACAAATGTACCTTTCCGCCCACTTTAGGGATGTACTAATAATATCAGTACACCCAAGGCAATCGTGCCCAAATTCTGTAATTAGTAAAGCTATAACAGGATAAAGTAATGGAGAATAAATCTGGAAGCCTAACCACACACCTTCTCGTACCTCCCATACAAATGTACCACTCCGCCCACTTTAGGAATCGAGTAATAATATCTATATAATAGAAAATTTTTTGTTTTACTGAGGGTAAGGGTAAATGTAAGTTGGGTAGCCCGACTGAAACTTTCTAACTGGTTTTAATTACAAATCGGTTAATTTCAATAACTCAAGACTTAAACAATATCATATATTGGGTGATGGTATTTATCAGTCAGTTTAACTGACTGAAATTTCTGTACTGGTTACTTATCATTTCGAAGTGAATGGTATATTTTTGATGTTTTTTGGGCTCCCGCCCCATATTCTACACTTTTGCCAAAGGCAGAAATTCAAGTATTTATAAAAACTTTATTTCTGTATGCCAACTTTCAGATGTCATTGCTTTTTAACCAGTACATAGATTCTCTTCTGCAATACTTAAATCATTTGTTTGGTGTTATAGCTTTACGCAGAAGGTTTCCAAAAATGTTATCTCGAGTTTTCGACTTTTCCTGATTTTCAAACTAATTTTCACGAAAAAAACACAATTTTTCAAATGTATTCAGCCAATACGGCAAAATTTCGCAATTTATTAAGTTTAGGTGACATAATTCTTGTTGGCCATTTGATTCCAATAAATTTGGTACTTCATCTGGCCAGACTGCCCGTCTATAACTTGAAATATAGGTCAAAATCCAAAGATACCTTGGCCAAAAAAAAATTTTACAATCATAAAAAATCGTGGTATGTAAAGACCAGACAAAAAGTTATTATTTTTAAAGTACTGTAACCATCCACTAACTGAATACGGTTCTTAAGCTTGACAATAATATGTTGAGTTTAGTAACTTAAGTAACTAGTTTCAAGTAACTCCTTAACATGGAAGTAAATCAAATTCATATCTATAGTGCCGACATGTAGAACAGATTTTTTCTGTATGTAGGGCGAAAAAATACTTTTTTCATTAATCGGTAACAGACATTCCGCTAAAGATCAAAATAAGTACCAAACTTCAAGTTTGTAAGCATAAATATCAATTTTGCCATGTCTTCTTCTCCAACTAATCAGGAATATTGCCGAGTACTATCTTTGTATCGAACTCGTATCACCATTTCTTGAAACAAATACGTCACCAAACGTTTGGCTTTACAAAGTGATGGTCACGCGCTTGATGGCACATTACACCGTCGTGTTGGAAGCATTTCGCATTTCTCTTCCGTAATGATTTGCAATGACACGAGAAATAAAAAAAACAATTGATCCACTGGATGTAATTCTACCACCAGGTGGATATTATATGGATGTAGGCCAAGATCTTTCCTCAACATTTGCAGAGACCGAGTTGCTGAGAACGGCGACGCACAGAGGGTTTGAAATGTATCAAAAGTGAGGATTAATTCAAAAGTTGAAGTTTATCTTGCACAGATATGTTTCATATTGGGTAAAAGTGAATAAAATTCTACATCACTAATTGCTTAAATTACTGCTTTAAGTAAATTACTTTAATTGGAGTGAGCGATCAAAGTTAAAAATTTTTAACAAATTTTGCGGATCGTGGATAGAATAGAAAACTTAGATATTTCATATTTATTTATTCAGTCTACTGATATATATCTTACAGACTAGTATACAAAGTTAATTATAAAATAAATTTTATTAACAATTTGAAGCAAATTTAATTTAAAATGATTTTTTTGCAAACTAAAATCCAATATCGACGAAAAACGAAGTTTTAAACACCTTGTTTTTGGTTCATTAATACCATAGTTAGTACGGCGGAAATCTTCATAAAAAAGCCTTTCTACCCGCAATTCACGGGGAGGAGAATGCTAAATTACCAAATCAGACAATTCAAACCTTATAGAATAACTAGATCTACGATCTCTTTAAGATTGCAGACCTAGAAGTTTTCGCCTATTTTCATATGTACTTCCATCTAAGCACCAATTGATCTTTTTGAAAACAAATTTACAGAATAACTTCTGGATTCTTTCAATTCTGTCTGAATGAGTTGTATAAAATGGATTCCATATTAGAGAACAGTACTCAAGATTGCTCCTAATAAATGAAACATTTAAAGCCTTCAGAGTACGGTGATTTTTAAAATCTTTTACATTTCATTTTACGAAACCCAACATTGAATAAGCCTTAGAAGTTATATAATCAATATGACTATTAAACTCTAGCTTTGAGCCAAATATGACACCTAGACCTTTAACTTCAAAAACTCTCTTCAATGTAAAATCTCTAATGGAGTAATTAAACATAACTGGATCTCGACTGCGAACATATGATATCGTACAACATTTAAACAGATTCAGACCTAATTGTTTTCTACAAGTCAAAATATCATGACTTACTGATTCAAATGCTTTTGCAAAGTCAGTATAATTGACATCGACCTGTGTCTTATTCTTCATAGAGAGGGGGCCGTACCCCCCCACCGCATTCGTCTTGCACTTCAATGTGTTTAAGACGTAGACGTATTTTGAAGCTCAATATCTTAGGAACCTCTTAAGCTAGACCAATGTACGATACCTCATTAGAAAGATTAAAGTCTCCTCTTTCGTTTGGAGAAATTATTTTATAAAAAAAAGTCATGCAAAAAAATTAACCGTTATATACGCATTTTTTGGAAATAAAATTATTTTATTAAAAAAAGTCATGGTCCAAAATGGGTTAATTTGATTATTTAGCACATAATGGGCTAATCAAACAATTTGTATATATACGGTTGGAAAGCTTTTTCAGTGGGCTTTCCAATGTCCGTCCCCAACAAAAATATTTTTTTTCTCATTTTAGCTCAAATCCCTACAACCTCAAAAAAATTAAAAATCTACGTCGTGTGTCCATATACTAGACTTGTTCCGGAGGCTTATTTCCTAATAAACGATTAGACCTAGGAATCATAAGCGAAATTGCATAATTTATTTTATTAGAAAGAAAATCAGAAATTAAATTTTGATAGGTACATCCGTTAATGTGAGACCAATCTACACGTTCAAGGTTATTATTAATTACTGTATAATTACCTTTCTTAAAATTGTATGATTTGGTATTATTTGGCAATTCATTTTCAAAATAAGATGGTCACCTTCAAGGCTGATAACTCGTTGAGAGTCGTCAGTTGATAAAGTCGTCAGTAGTCACGTTTTAATGGGAAATTGGGGAATGGGACTTTGCTCAGAGGTGGAAAGTTACTGATTGTTACTCAATTGGGAGTGACCAGAATCGATTCCTTTGTGGCACTGTCCAAGCAGCTAACTACTTCCGGTATTAGACCAAGTATTCCCCGGGCAATGACTTCAAAGCAACCGCTTAGAAGTTAGCTAAAGTTAGAAGGCATTACAACTATGTATCCTGAATGGTCAAAGATGGTTGCATCGTGGGATTGGACGTGCAGATAGCAGCCGTATTACCAATCTAGGGTTAGCAACCCACATCTTCCGAAAACTGTGACGTGTACTACAGCTGCCACGCGGAAAAGCATGAGTTTGGTTGTGGATTTGTCGTCGGCAAGAGACTACGACACCTGGTCTCCAGGTTTACTCCTGTCAGTGAACGAATCGCCACCATAAGACTTAAGGAAAAATTTTTCTACATCACGCTGATATGTGCTCATGCTCCGACGGAGGAGAAAAGTGACGAGGTCAAAGACAAATTCTACGCCCAACTTGAAGAAACATATGACCGTAGCCCGGGCCATGATGTTAAAATCGTGCTGGGAGATTTTAATGCCAAAATAGGCGGGGAGAATGTCTTTAGCCCAACAGTCGGAAAATTTAGTCTGCATACTGACACATCGCCAAACGGAATCAGACTGATTGATTTCTCTGCAGCAAGGAACATGGTAATTAGCAGCAGACGATTTGACCACAAAAACATTCACAAAGCAACGTGGATATCTCCCGATCAAGTAACAAGAAACCAAATTGATCACGTGGTAATCGATAAAAAGCACGCGTCAAGTGTCTTAGACGTACGAGTGATCAGAGGTGCGAACATCAACTCGGATCACCACCTCACTGCAGTGAAGGTGCGTACTAGACTAAGCAGAGCGAAAACCCTGCGTAACCAGGCACATAGAAAGCTGGACATCGCTAAACTGCAGACCGTGGAGATAGCCAACGCCTATTCTGACCAACTCACTCAACTACTTCTTGATGCTCCAACTCCCGAAAATACTAGCGCGCAATGGCAACATATTGCCCACTCGATGGAAAGGGCTGCGCGGTCCGTACTGGGGTATGTGAAGCCCTTTAACGATAATGCCTGGTACGATGACGAATGCCGCGATGCTGCATATAGGGCCAAACTGCAGCCAATGGCAACGCGAGCTGTTCATGAAAAGTATAGGGAGAAGAGGCGGGAGGCGACTCGACTCTTCAGGCGAAAAAAAACGAAACCTTAAGGAGCCTAATTATGTGTGTATTGAAGATTACAGGAACAGAGGTGAAGCCCGAAAATTCTATCAGAAGATAAAAGGAAAGGTACATGGAACAGGTCTTCCCTCCTGTAAAGACAAGGATGGTCATCTCGTTACTGACTCCGAGAGCGTACTGAGAATATATAAAGATCACTTCTGCAGCCTATTGATGTGTGAAAACTTGACGGAAGTAGACTGTGCACCAATCCGAGATGATAACATCGAGTGTCCACCTCCGAGCCAAGCAGAGATAACAACTGTCATATCCCGCCTAAAGAACAACAAGGCCGCTGGGGCTGATGGTCTTCCAGCTGAGTTGTTTAAGGCGGGTGGAGATGAGATTGTTTTAAGCATGCAACAGCTCATAGAGAAAATTGGCTTCAGGAGAGCATGCCAGAGGATTGGGGTCTCAGTGTGCTATGTCCAATCTACAAAAAAGGTGACCGTAGTGAGTGTAAAAACTATCGTGGAATTAGCCTCTTACCGATTGCGTATAAGGTCCTGTCTAGCATACTGTGTGAACGTCTAAAGCCAATTGTGGAAAACCTGATTGGACCTTATCAGTGCGGCTTTAGACCAGGCAAATCCACGACGGATCAGATATTTACACTACGGCAGATTCTTGAGAAAACCCATGTGAAGCAAATCGACACTTACCACCTCTTTGTCGATTACAAAGCTGCCTTCGATAGTCCTATCAGGCATCGACTATACGAAGCCATGTCTGAGTTCGGTATTCCTGCGAAGATAATTCGTCTCTGCCGGTGTACCCTTACGAATACCAAATCCTCTGTTCGGATTGGCAAGGATCTATCTGCACCATTCGGTACGACGAGGGGTCTTATACAGGGTGACGGTTTGTCATGTATGCTGTTCAACATAGTGATGGAGAAGGTGTTAAGGAAAACAGCGGTAAACATGTCTGACACCATATTTCATGGGAGCCACATGCTGCTCGCATATGCCAATGATATCGACATTATCGGTCGAACGATGCGAGAGGTAACAGCTGTTTTCTCATCAGTTGAAAGGGAGTCAGCGAAAAATGGGTTTGGCAGTGAATGAGGACAAGACGAAGGTAATGGTATCATCGAACAAAGTGTCCAGCCGTTGGGGACGCAGCGTGAACGTTGAAAACTATTGCTTTGAGGTAGTGGATGAATTTATCTACCTTGGATCCGCCATGAACAAAAGCCTCGAAATAAAACGGAGAATAGTGCTTGCCAACAGGTGTTTCTTTGGACTACGCAAGCACTTTATAAACACCACCCTATCTCGAACTACCAAAGTCCAGCTGTACCAGGTACTAATTTTACCGGTCCTGTTGTACGCCTCCAAATCTTGGGTGCTTACACAGGCAGATGCAGCTCATCTGGCGGTGTTTGAGAGAAAAATACTCCGCAAAATATATGGACCCATTTGCGTAAACGGCGAGTTTAGCATTCGGATGAACCATGAGCTGTACGAGTTATACCACGACATTGATGTCGTCAAGCGAATCAAAGTGCAACGATTACGCTGGCTAGGCCATGTCGTGAGAATGGAAGAGGAAACTCCAGCGCGAAAGGTATTCTATCAAGACCTCGAAGGACGGCGCAAAAGAGGGAGACCGCGACTACGTTGGAAGGACCAGGTGGAGGAATCACTGACGCTGCTTGGTAGGACTGACTGGAGACGGTGCGCACAAGATCGAAGCGAATGGAAATCTTTGATCATTTCGGCCTCTGACTTAGGCACTAATATATAAATATATATATGTGTCAAGTTGTTTTAAAGGCTAATAATAATAATAGTCACGTTTAAATAACTATTCGTTGTATTTTTCAAATCTTTCCTTCGGGATTTTAAATTAATTAAGAATTTTATAATTATACCAACTCTGTATAATAACTTATTTATATTTGGGGGCTCAACCGGTCCCGTAGGTTAAAGATTGAATAGCCGAGATCACAAACAGTCGATAAGGAGGGTGCAGTATTAATTTGGACAGGGTTGCGACGGTGAATTGGCGGTGTTGGAAGCCTAGTCATCTACTGCAGAAAAGACATAAAAGGTAATGAAATTAAGAAGTATGGAAAAAGATCAAGGAAAAGAGAACCAATGGGAAAACAAAATTGGCGCAGCTGCAACTCCGGTAACGACACAATCACGAGAACACGATAATGCGATAGGGGTTGGTAACATTGAAAGTCAAATGCAGCAGCTCGTGCAACTATTGTACTTAAAAATAAAAAGAGACGAGCAAAACGGCAATCAAATAAAAATCTCTGCAGAGAACTTTGAAAAAGTCGTGAGTAACTTCGATGGTTACTCCGTACCTGTAAAAATATGGTCTGAGATTTTTGAAAATAATGCCGATGCCTATGATTTGTCCAACAAACAGAAATATGTGCACGCTAGAGGACAAATTACTGTGAGTGATTTTAATGAATTGAAGCGCGTATTGATTTTTGAGTTCGACTCTAACTTGAGTAGTGCGGATGTACACCAACAACTAAGAGAGCGTAAAAAGATCGTCGGCGAAACATTTCATGAGTACATTTTAGTCATGAGAAAAGTTGCAAGTGCCGGTGGTGTTGAGGAGGCAGCGGTATTACGATACATAGTTGATGGTCTAAACATTAGGAGCGAATTCAAGTATAACATGTACTGCTGTAAGTCTTTTAAAGAGTTAAAACAACAATATGAAATTTACGAGCATTTAAGTAAAGTTGAGATAAGCCAAAGCGAGGAACAGAGAAGCGGTGCTGTAAAAGCAACTGTGGGACAGGTCAGGAAATGGTCGAGTAGAGCGTCAAAATCGCTCTTTTCTCTCGATTATTGCGAAGTTATCAGCAGATGACCCCACCAAATGGTTCAAATATGTGGCGCAAGTACAGATGGCTATCAATTCTCATGTACACAATTCAACAAATTCGTCACCGTTTGAGATCTTGTTTGGCACAAAGAAGCACCACCAAATCCGACTGCTGGAGCTTTTAAAAGAGGAAATCGTGGAACAGTTCAACGAAATGCGACAAAAACTACGCCTAGAAGCAAACGAAATATCGAAAAGGCACAACTATAATAGATATAATTATGATAATGATGATGATTATAATGAATATGATAATGGTGATTATGTTGACTTTTATCATAATAATACCTAAAATTGGTTCAAATCCATATAAATGTTCAATGAATATTATGTTCATATTATTTTCTCTTATTTTTAAATAAAAATATACTATTTATAAATTTTTTTCAAAAACCGTTTTTTTTACTAAATAATGTAAAGTTATTCCAAAAACTATAAATATCCATAATAATGGGCTTCACTGAATAAATCCCTAGCTTACCTATGTTTTAACCTACTTTGCGACGGTTCGGTAAATGGATAAATGGTCGATTAATAGTATTGCGTAATAGCTGCTCAGATGGATGATTTATGCACTAAACTAAACTTGACAAAGCGCTCCATAAGGTCGGGGAGCAGAGCGCGCATTTTGAAAATAAATTTCCACGATTTATAAAAGTTAGTCTAGTCTATACTTTGGTGATTTGCTGAAAAAAGTCTTAGTATGACAGCTAGATTCCCTTTAAAAAAAAATTAAATAATAGAATAGAATAAAAGCTTCTGGGCATTTCCCCAGAAAGGTCTACAGTGGTCGCAAAATAAAAAGTTGGAAATAATTTGTTTCTGACTTGTATTGGTAAAGACAAATACTTAAATTTAATTAAATAAAAAAGTCCAGCTAAGCTAAGTTTCTATGCTGATTAAACGGACTGCAAAAATGAACTCTTGTGCTGTTCACCTTTTAATATTTTTAATAACATATTTAAGGCGATATGATATAAATCCCAATGAAATAAGTTCTAAAAAAAATTAAATAACATCCAACAAAATTTTAAAATAAATCTTAAAATGAAATTTAATAATTTCCAAACTGAAAATTAAATAAGCCCAAAATTTGAAATTTATTTTATAATGAAATAAATTCAACACCAAAATTGTAAAATCAAAACCAAATTAACATATTTTATTATTATTAGCCTTTAAAACAACTTGACACATATATATATTTATATCTTAGTGCCTAAGTCAGAGGCCGAAATGATCAAAGATTTCCATTCGCTTCGATCTTGTGCGCACCGTCTCCAGTCAGTCCTACCAAGCAGCGTCAGTGATTCCTCCACCTGGTCCTTCCAACGTAGTCGCGGTCTCCCTCTTTTGCGCCGTCTTTCGAAGTCTTGATAGAATACCTTTCGCGCTGGAGTTTCCTCTTCCATTCTCACGACATGGCCTAGCCAGCGTAATCGTTGCACTTTGATTCGCTTGACGACATCAATGTCGTGGTATAACTCGTACAGCTCATGGTTCATCCGAATGCTAAACTCGCCGTTTACGCAAATGGGTCCATATATTTTGCGGAGTATTTTTCTCTCAAACACCGCCAGATGAGCTGCATCTGCCTGTGTAAGCACCCAAGATTCGGATGCGTACAACAGGACCGGTAAAATAAGTACTTGGTACAGCTGGACTTTGGTAGTTCGAGATAGGGTGGTGTTTATAAAGTGCTTGCGTAGTCCAAAGAAACACCTGTTGGCAAGCACTATTCTCCGTTTTATTTCGAGGCTGACACTGTTGTTCTTGTTCATGGCGGATCCAAGGTAGATAAATTCATCCACTACCTCAAAGCAATAGTTTTCAACGTTCACGCTGCGTCCCCAACGGGTGGACACTTTGTTCGATGATACCATTAACTTTGTCTTGTCCTCATTCACTGCCAAACCCATTTTCGCTGACTCCCTTTCAGCCGATGAGAAAACAGCTGTTACCTCTCCCATCGTTCGACCGATAATGTCGATATCATCGGCACATGCGAGCAGCATGTGGCTCTTATTAAATATGGTGCCAGACATGTTTACCGCTGCTTTCCTTAACACCTTCTCCATCACTATGATGAACAGCATACATGACAAACCGTCACCCTGTATTAGACCTCTCGTCGTATCGAATGGTGCAGATAGATCCTTGCCAATCCGAACAGAGGATTTGGTATTCGTAAGGGTACACCGGCAGAGACGAATTATCTTCGCAGGAATACCGAACTCAGACATGGCTTCGTATAGTCGATGCCTGATGGGACTATCGAAGGCAGCTTTGTGATCGACAAAGAGCTGGTAAGTGTCGATTTGCTTCACATGGGTTTTCTCAAGAATCTGCCGTAGTGTAAATATCTGATCCGTCGTGGATTTGCCTGGTCTAAAGCCGCACTGATAACGTCCAATCATGTTTTCCATAATTGGCTTTAGACGTTCACACAGTATGCTAGACAGGACCTTATACGCAATCGGTAAGAGGCTAATTCCACGATAGTTTTTACACTCACTACGGTCACCTTTTTTGTAGATTGGACATAGCACACTGAGATTCCAATCCTCTGGCATGCTCTCCTGAAGCCAAATGTTCTCTATGAGCTGTTGCATGCTTAAAACAAGCTCATCTCCACCCGCCTTAAACAACTCAGCTGGATGACCATCAGCCCCAGCGGCCTTGTTGTTCTTTATGCGGGATATGGCAGTTGTTATCTCAGCTTGGCTCGGAGGTGGACACTCGATGTTATCATCTCGGATTGGTGCACAGTCTTCTTCCGTCAAGTTTTCACACATCAATAGGCTGCAGAAGTGATCTTTAAATATTCTCAGTACGCTCTCGGAGTCAGTAACGAGATGACCATCCTTGTCTTTACCGACGGGAAGACCTGTTCCATGTACCTTTCCTTTAATCTTCTGATAGAATTTTCGGGCTTCACCTCTGTTCCTGTAATCTTCAATACACACATTATTCCGCTCCTTAAGCTCTCATTTTTTTTGCCTGAAGAGTCGAGTCGCCTCCCGCCTCTTCTCCCTATACTTTTCATGAACAGCTCGCGTTGCCATTGGCTGCAGTTTGGCCCTGTATGCAGCATCTTGTTCCCGGGTGGCATCGCGGCATTCGTCATCGTACCAGGCATTATCGTTAAAGGGCTTCACATACCCCAGTACGGACCGCGCTGTCCTTTCCATCGAGTGGGCAATATGTTGCCATTGCGCGCTAGTATTTTCGGGAGTTGAAGCATCAAGAAGTAGTTGCGTGAGTTGGTCAGAATAGGCGGTGGCTATCTCCGCGGTCTGCAGTTTAGCGATGCCCAGCTTTCTCTGTGTCTGGTTACGCAGGGTTTTCGCTCTGCTTAGCCTAGTACGCACCTTCACTGCAGTGAGGTGGTGATCCGAGTTGATATTCGCACCTCTGATCACTCGTAAGTCTAAGACACTTGACGCGTGCCTTTCATCGATTACCACGTGATCATTTTGGTTTCTCGTTACTTGATCGGGAGATATCCACGTTGCTTTGTGAATGTTTTTGTGGTCAAATCGTGTGCTGCTAATTACCATGTTCCTTGCTGCAGAGAAATCAATCAGTCTGATTCCGTTTGGCGATGTGTCAGTATGCAGACTAAATTTTCCGACTGTTGGGCTAAAGACATTCTCCCGACCTATTTTGGCATTAAAATCTCCCAGCACGATTTAAAAACCATGGCCCGGGCTACGGTCATATGTTTCTTCAAGTTGGGCGTAGAATTCGTCTTTGACCTCGTCACTTTTCTCCTAGAAAAATTTTGCCTTAAGTCTTATGGTGCCGATTCGTTCACTGACAGGAGTAAACCTAGAGACCAGGTGTCGTAGTCTCTTGCCGACCACAAATCCACAACCAAACTAATGCTTTTCCGCGTGGCAGCTGTAGTACACGTCACACATCCTCATCCGCGAGCATCCATATCCAGTCCACCGAATTTCCTGTATAGCAGTAATGTCAGCCTCTTCGAGGACATCCGCCAGTTGAATAGAGGCACCTGGTCGGTAAAGAGTTCTGACATTCCAAGTGCATATTCTCAAATCAAGGTCCTTAAAACGTTTGCGGTGGTCGTCAACATTTTGGGGGTTTCTTTTTCTCTTATTTCTCATTTTTTCCACTGCCATTATACTGGTGGCGGGTGTCAAGCCCAGCTAGGCTTGCCAGATTAAAAATTGTAAAATTCTTGACATTCACCAAAAAATATCTTGATTGTGATTAAAAATCTTGAAAAATACGATACGATAAAAGTAAAAAAATATTTCAATTATTTTTTATAAAAATATAATTTTCACATTAAAAGTATACAAAATATTAATCAAATCAAGTGCAGATATTTCAGTCAGATGAACTGACCGATAAATACCATTACCTTATGTATCATATTATTTGAGTCTCGAGTTATTGAAACTAAACGGGTTTCAAATTAAATTACAGCTTGTAGAGCGTAAACGGTTGGAGATAGGACTCTCGGTCGTTTGACCAGGCTTTTACTGACACGTAATTACACCGTTTAAAGGGTTACACTATAAAAAGTGTTAATGAATTTGTCAACAAATATAGAAATTTTTAATTCTATATCTCTGGACATATTGTAGTTTTCTATGGGGTTAACGAGTTCATAAATTATTGAAAATATATAAATTTTCGGGCAATTGTATAGGACCAGCAGGGGCAGCACAAAGAGCCCGCTTTTAATTCTTAGGTAAACGTTGTATAAAAATTTACTTTGTGTAATATTTCACTAAATTCAGTTTACTTAACATAAAGATATGGGTGCAAAACTATGTGGGAGATTTCTGTCAAATTAAGGGGAGATACTAGAGAAGGTGCGGAAAATGTTTAGATTTCCGAGGATTTTATACTATCACAAAGTTTAAGCATCCTCCAGTTGTCGGTTTGGATGTAATGGAGAATTATCAATTTTCTAAAAATAGGTAATTTTTTTATGGGAGAAATCAGTTGGGGTTGGCCGATATAGTCCATATTCGTTCAGGAGTCAAATTTTTATTATATGTTTGAGTTCAGTGTACATACAAAATCATATGTATTTAAGACTATGCGGGTAAATTTGATCATTTGTATGGGAGGTACCAAAAGGGATGTGGCAAACGTTTCGATTTTCTGAGGATTTGTCTACTACTACCTAAGGGTGATGGTATTAAAAATATTGTGGGAATACTTGATTTTTTATTTTGCCACATAGTGTAATTGGTAAATTAAAATCTTCCAAGCACAAAATCAGAAAATTTGCGAATTAATATTATTTGTCCCTAGACAGCTTTCTAGAGCCATTAAGGATTTTCTCAATAAAAACGAGAATGGTGCGATCTTGAGCCGATTAAGCTAAAATTTGGGTTTATACGAGCTTCTGCTTCAAATTGGCTATTTAATGTTGTCAAAATTGTGAATAAAGGGCAAAAAAATAAAAGTGTTGACATATTTTCGAACAAATACTGTTTAATTACAAAACATTACTTTCGTAATTTTCGTAGTAATTAAATTAATAGGTTTCGAACTCCCATCCCTGCCTTACATTCTCGTTAGAATCTGTCTACTCCTGTTTAATACACCCTTGTAAGTGTTTACAGATTCTAACGAGTAACTTAAAGAATGCTTAAAGTCGCCGTCACCTTACTTCATCTTGTATCTCTTGTTGACTCTTCAAGTTAACTTCTTGCACCTCTATCGATCGCTATCGACAGCATCGCCCTGCATATTGTTGCAATATTACAAATCGTGTAATAAAAGGTAAAATTGTTACCACAATAATGCAATTGGGTTTTGTTTATATATTTAAAACTATCGTGTTTTATTTCCCCTCTTTTTCTTTACATTATTTCGCTTACGGCGAACATTTTGGTCCAATCGAGCCGAATCGCGCAAGAGTCGTGACGAACTAAAACGGCCTCTTTTACTTCTGTAGCGCCAGATTCATCTACAGCCATCAACAACTTCATCATCTCGTCATCAAAAGGTACGTATAGTGCAGAATATTTACCTAAAAGTGAGCTCGCGAGTGTAACAAAATATAAACGTACATACCGACATATATCGAAGTTGTTTTGTTTGTTCTTGCACAGACAACAACAACTAACAGGTCGCCCTATAGCCCGTCGGTAACACCTCCGCTTCCCTCGCCAAAGTATTAGTTTTGCCTATTCTGCGGCTACAGTGCTAATATACATACGTATATACATATTCATTTGTTGTGCAGTGAAGTTGTGTGTAATTTGAGTTTTCAAAATTGCATAGTGGTCGCTAACAACAAAAGAAACAAAATCGCGACATATTAACGTCATAATTAAGTTTGTTGTCTTTTTCAACTATCGATTTGAAACAAGCATAAAACGTACCACTGAAAACAATACACACAGCTTCATATATTACTTTGCATACTGACTGTTGTTTATGCGTATAAACATACGTAGTTACATACATACCAGTAGTAGTTGATATTTTCGTATTCTCTTTTGTGTCGCATTCTTTTGATTTATTAATACCCTACAGGTATCGCGTCGGTAGTGTTAGTTCGAAAACTCGTTTGTGACAAATTGTATTTTTTGCGGGTTTTGCATAATATAGCTTCGTGTGCTATACGGGACGGTACAAATAGTGGAAAAATATCGTGTGCACCCTACAGTAGGTCAATCGGACATATTGTAATAAGAGTGTAACTTGTTGGTGTTTTTTGATTAACTTTGCTTTCGCTGCTGTTGTACGTCGCATTCGTTGAAATTTAAGCTTATTTGTACGTGGTACCCTACAGTCGGTCGAATTGGCTATTCTTAAAATTTTTTAATTTTTTGATTTTTTCGGTATTTTTGTTATTTATCGGGTGTTTGGCTACGATTTAGCCTAAAAATCGAGTACACCCTACAGTCGGTCGATTCGACTCTAGCTAAAATTTTACGATTTTCTTGATTTTTCGGTATTTTTGTTATTTATCGGGTGTTTGGCTACGATTTAGCCTTAAAATTGAGTACACCCTACAGTCGGTCGATTCGACTTTAGCAAAAATTTTGCGATTTGTTTTGATTTTATCGCTTTTTTGTTATTATCGGGTGTTTAGCTAATTTAGCCTAAAAATCTAGTACACCCTACAGTCGGTTGATTCGGCTTTCGTTAATATTTTACGATTTTTTGATTCGTTCGGTAATTTTTGTTAATTATCGGGTGTTTGGCTACGATTTTGCCTAAAAATCAACTACACCCTACAGTCGGCCAACTCGACTTTTGTTAAAATTTAAAGATTTTTTGATTTTTCGGTCCTTTTTGTTAATTATAGGGTGTTTGAATACGATTTCGTCTACAAATAAAGTACATCCTTCTGTCAGTCAACTCGAATTTGTTTAAACTTTGTGGTTTTATCGGGTTTTTTCGCTTTTTTGGCTTTTTCGGTAGTCTCGACATTTTTTTGATATTTTACTTTCGGAAAATCGAATATACCCTACAATCGGCCATTTTTTGTTTTAATTCGGATAATCTAAATCTATAATGCCTATTACCCCTCTCGATTTCTTTATTAGAGCGTCGGATGCTCTAATAAAATTTAACGCGAACTTCAATGCTTTGCGCGATGAAGACCTCGATATTTACAGTCTTGAGGTACGAAGTTCGGAATTGAAGGCATTGTGGGTAAAGGCAAAAATCACTTTCGATGAGTGCTTAGTTTATCTGCAATCGGCAGAAGATGCGACGAGTGCGGACATTGATTCTGCAGACGGTAAACATAACGCGGCGTTCGAAGCCTATATGCAATGTTTATCCGCAATCAACCGTAAGCTAGACCAAATTCGTGGTACTCGCGGGTCTTCTCGACATAGTTCGTCGATAAGATCTGTCCGAGTGGAATCTGAGCATTCGGTACAGAATCCACGTGAAACTCGTCGTTGTGTTCCTGTGTCATCTGGAGCAAGTTCGGTCGTTCAAGGGTCGGATAAATCGGAAATAGTGATCGAAAATCCAATCACTTTTCAAACTTCGGCTCTCCCCATCAGTGATAGCGTACTAATCTATCGCTGCCGCCATGTGATACTGACGTATTTCATGGCGATTTTCTTTCGTGGCCGACATTCAGAGACTTGTTTAGCGCGGTCTATATTCACAATTCGCGATTGAGTGACGTCGAGCGACTTTGTCACTTAGTACGTAAGACAAGTGGTGAAGCGCGAGAAATCGTTTCGAAATTTCCGATTACTCATCGCAGTTTCGTTCTTGCGTGGAAAGCCTTGAGAGATACGTACGATAATACTCGTATCTTGGTGCACAATCAACTCAAGGAGCTTTTCGGTCTTCCGATTCTTGATGGAGAGACAAGCTCGGGTTTGAAGTCGGTACAACGCGGAATAAATGCCTGTCTATCGGCGATGGCCATTTATGACGTGCCGACGGATAATTGGGACCCGATTTTAGTTTTCGTGTGTCTTCAGCGGTTACCGAAAATAACCCAAACTTTGTGGGAACAGAGCGTCAAAAATAAATCAACTCTATCATCGTGGAAAGATTTGGACAATTTCCTAACGGAGAGAATCCAAACTCTTATGTGCCTTCATGATCTCCGGGGTGGTGAATCTCCAAAGCGATCTAATGATAAAAAGGCCACATCGCATTTTACGAATGCATCTTCGGAACCTTCTCGTACTTCCTCGGGTTCATACTGTGTGCTTTGTCCGGAACAAAGCCACAGATGTCATTCGTGTCCTCGATTTAAAAATCTTTCATCTTCCGAGAGATTTACTACGGTTAAACGCCACCGCTTGTGCGTTAATTGTCTGATGCGAGGACATGAAGTAAAAAATTGTGGTAGCAATCATAATTGTTCGAAATGCAATCAGAGGCATCACACTCTATTGCATCGCGATACGTCCAACACCGGCAATTCGGCTGATGTTGCGACAACAACGGGGTTCAATTTCGATTTCGGCTCCCGTTTTTCGCCCCTCAAACCCCTCTGGTGTAGAATCTTCCCAGCAATCCACATCGGAAATCAATCATCGTCAGTTGACCACCGGCAAGCATTTCATGCTTCGGAGAGCAGAGCTGTACTTTTGGGAACAGCTATGGTGAACATAGTTCACCAGGGTAATTCGTATCCTGCTCGAGCATTAATTGACCCGGCTTCTGACGCCTCATTCGTTTCGGAGCGCTTGCAGAATCGGTTAAATCTTCCAGTTCGTTCGACAAACGCCACTATTTCAGGCGTCAATCGTGCAATTTCGGCCACACCTCAAAAACTTTGTTCGGTAAAAATTGGAACGCGTTTCGATGCCTCGGTTCTTCTCGAAACGGAGGCGCTCGTTCTACCAACGATTTCGGGAAATTTACCTTCGTTCAGGGTCAATTCGGACTTTGAGGCTCAAATGCCAAAACTTCGTTGGGCTGACTCTCGTTTGTTTGAAAGTCTTCCAGTAGACATTTTAATCGGTGCTGATCTGTATCCCAGTATTCTACTGGAGGGATCGCAGCAGAACTTATTGGGTTCGTTGATTGCGCAGAACACCATATTCGGTTGGATCATTACGGGTCCTATAGCATCGTATAATGTTCGTACCTTTACTAACTCTATCGCGGCCTCAGACGAGGCTAAAAGGAACAATACACTTTGGCGATTCCGGGAATTTGAGGAAATTCGTTTGGTTGGGTTCTATCGGGAACTTGCGACTGCTAGGTCCATACTGGCCTTAAAACACTTTGGAGTCCCTTATGACTCACTTAGTACGAGTCCCTACTGGCTCGATCCTGAGTCCCTACTGGCTCAATCCAGGGTCCTTACTGGCCCACCCGGGGTCCCTACTGGCCCTCTCGGTTAATTTATTTCGAAAAAAAAGCTCACAGAACTGCACTATACGGCCGTTGTCTTATTTTTAAGTTACAACATCCCTCGATGTTGCAACTTGGCCGGCAATGTTTAATTACAAAACATTACTTTCGTAATTTTCGTAGTAATTAAATTAATGGGTTTCGAACTCCCATCCCTGCCTTACATTCTCGTTAGAATCTGTCTACTCCTGTTTAATACACCCTTGTAAGTGTTTACAGATTCTAACGAGTAACTTAACGAATGCTTAAGGTCGCCGCCACCTTACTTCATCTTGTATCTCGTTGACTCTTCAAGTTAACTTTTTGCTGCTCTATCGATCGCTACCGACAGCATCCCCCTGCATATTGTTGCAATATTACAAATCGTGTAATTACAAAGGTAAAATTGTTACCAACCAATAAAGCAATTGGCTTTTTGTTTAGATACTAAAACTATCGTGTTTTATTTCCCTTTTCTCTTTTCTTTACATCGCTTACGGCGAACAAATACACTAAAAGAAAACTTTGTAAAAAATATATTATTGTATTTTTTTGGTTAGTCTGCAAAATTCTTGGCAAAACTAATTTTTTCTTGATTCTTGGCGAGCATTGATAATTCTTGTAAATCAAGAAAAATCAAGACCGTCTGGCAACCCTAATTGTATTCGACGAAGCTGTTCGTCCTAGCGTTTATCCTCTGCCGTTGAAGGTAGTAGCATACCCAAAATAGTTCTGTTTGTTCGTTCGGCATGACCGTTAGCTCGTGGAGTTTTAACTGCATTTAGCACGTGTTTGATATCGTTATCTTCGCAAAATCGTTAGAATTTTTTTGACGTAAAAGCTGCCCCACGGTCCGTCACAATGCGTGTTGGTACGCCAAAGTATTCGTTCGTTTCTTTTTATATGTTCACGACATGTTTGGTTGCGGTGTTTTTGACTGCTTTTATGATGAAAAATTTTGTAAAAGCGTCGACGATTACTAAGTTATGTTCGTTCCGTCGCGAGCTTCTGGGAAAAGGTCCTAAATGGTCGATATGTACAGAGTGAAACGGTAACGGGTTTACGTCATAGTGGTGGTACTGCCCTTTGTTAAACGCGCATTCTGTGCAAGACTTTATGTAAGACTTAACAAAGTTTCTCATTCTGACGAACCAGAAGTTTTCTGGAGACCGCTTACTTTTTTTTGGCCATGTACAACTCGCCAACGAAGCACCTTAGGTATTACCCAGAGAACTTTGTCATTCACTCTTCGAAATAGTCTTCCGTCTGGTTTATTTTTGTCGTCTGTACGTTTACAGTGGCTATTTACATACACACACACCATCGTTACGCTTTTTGGGTGGATCTAATTATCACTATCCCACTTTTGAACTAAAAGATTAAAGTTTTTAATTCAATCTTTCATTATTTATTAAAATTCACATAGTTTATTATTGTTAAGAATATTAAGTTTACGTAGTAGTCAGAACGGACGTGAGTCTTCTTCAACGTTAGAGTGGCGTCTGTCAACTTCTTTCTCGTCATCCTTGTTTCTCAATTCCTCTCTTGGCTTGCCAGTGTTGCTAACTTTTGTGTTCTTACAAATGAAATACGTTGAATTGAAACAATTTATGTCTGGTGTGTTTTTGATTTTATCGGCTGTAATCGTCTACACCGCTACATATTTTTTTTAAGATGCCTGGAGCCATAAGTTGAACCTGTGATCTCCCGCATGGTAGTCGCGTGTTCTAACCACTATGCCACTGTCAGTCATTACTACTACAATATTTAAAATCAACCAATCCATTTTCAAATACGTTTCGTATGTGGTGATATCTTATATCTATATGATTTGCCCTGTTATGATACTCCGGATTTCTTACTAATTGTATTGCGCTTAAATTATCACTATTTTAAACAATCTTTTCTGGACAATGCAGCTTCATTTAATAGTTTTATTAAATATATAGCCTATTTTGAAACTGGAGACAATTCGGCTTCGGTACTATTAAGTGCCATTGTGGTCTGTTTCTTGGATTCCAGTTAAAATGCTGCACCGCCAACAATAAATGCAAAACCCGTGAATGAATTCCTACTAGACAAATCTTCTCCCCAATCAGCATCGACGTAGCACAACAGTTTTTCATTTGTCTTACAATACTTAAGTTTTAAATGTTGTGGTAGTCCTCAGAGTAGTAGTTCAATTTATGAGTACCATGTGCATTTATGGTAAAGAGAAAAAGATAAATTTATTGTCCTCATTATTTATATAAGATTTTTATACATTTTATTTTTGTAACTTGTAGTATCTTTGAAACTATGTATGGCCCAATGGGCTCGGTTTTTATATTAGTACAAATAAATAAAAATAAAATAAATATATTGAAACTCTCTTTGCTGCTGACTCATGTTCATAATAAGGATCTGTATTCCTCTGCTATAGTTTATATACTGAATGTAAAATATCTGGACTAGTACAAATAGCCATTGTCTACCTCTGCTTAAGACCATACAAACCTTTTTTAAGTTTAAACACTTTGTTGGGATTGTTTTCATCCATAAAATATTCTGGCTGTGACATGAGCATCATCACACAGTTTTCTATTCAGATAAGCAGTCGACACATCCATTTGGTGTAGGTGTAGTTCATATTCCGGTCTGAGCATAACTTTTGGCCACTTGCCTTGCATAATTTGCCCATTGTCATCTCTTTTAAAAGCGAACACGCAATTACACCCATCAGGTTTCTGGTTCCTTGGTAAAACTGTTAAATCAAACGTGTCATTGTCATACAATGCTTGAATTCCACCAACATTGAGAATATTTACTTGATAATGCTTGCTTTGCAGTTTCCGGTATTATTACATTATATATTATATAGTATTATATAACTTAAATTTAAAATATTATATTCTTTTCTGGGTCTACCTGGTTCCCCTGTACGAACTATACGCGGTCTGCCTGGGCCTCGTTTTTCATTATGTGCTTCATCAGAAACTACTTGTTTTTCAGCGGATTCATACTCAACATCAGCTTCTTTGTCATCATCAACTGCTTCAAAACAAAATGTGATCGCGTACGCTGAACAAATTTATACTCGACTTTTTAAAGAAGACGTTATCGACGAAGTTCCGGAATCGGACGAAATTTCTATTTGTGACAGTAGTGTGGATATTTTAACAGATGCCATAACAAATGCAAATGTTGCATCAAGTAATAGACTACTTAATAACTCGATAAAAAAAGATTTACAATTTTTCGAAGCAAGTGAAAAATGTCACCAACAACATCAGTTGAAAGCGAGAAAATATTTTCAACATAAGGCAATTTGTAAATAGAATTAGAAACAGACCGTTTGATGAAACCAATAACGGTCTTTCCGTTTTAAATTGACTTAAATTAACATATTGTTTAACTAATATTTTTATATGTATTTGTTTTTGTTAGTCGATCTTACAGTATATTATATTAATTTACGTTAGCGTATTGAAATGATACAACAAATTCGGCTCAAGATCAGAAAAGTGTTTTTTATTTATTGTTTGATATTTTTGGTCAAATTCAGTGTGTCACGCACTAGGATGACGCGTTTCGAACTCCATGACGAGTTCATCTTCAGACCCCTTTGTGACGAACTGATGCACAATGGTACATCATCAGCTGTATATATATCTACAATTATGTCAAACATGTGCATGTGAAGTAGATATCAGCCGAAAATGTCCAGCATAGTTATGAATTTGACCATTCACAATCAAACATGAGAATGGATTATATTTTATCCCCACGATTCCCTTTTTACCTCAAAGCTCAAGCTTTACCACAAAGCCAATGGCTTTTCACCACAAAGCTCATGCTTCTTACAAGGTACATTGTTAAACTACGCTTACTATTACTACTAAGCATATAGTTTTTGCTTACTACTACTACTAAGCATTTATAGTTTGTTAGGCCGTGCCGTGCCAGTGTATGTGTATTTGTTTTTGTTAGTCGATCTTACAGTATATTATATTAATTTACGTTAGTGTATCGAAATTATACAACAAATTCGGTTCAAGATCAGAAAAGTGTTTTTTATGTATTGTTTGATAAGCGTAGTTTAACAATATACCTTGTAAGAAGCATGAGCTTTGTGGTGAAAAGCCATTGGCTTTGTGGTAAAGCTTGAGCTTTGAGGTAAAAAGGGAATCGTGGGGATAAAATATCCTCCATTCTCATGTTTGATTGTGAATGGTCAAATTCATAACTATGCTGGACATTTTCGGCTGATATCTACTTCACATGCACATGTTTGACATAATTGTAGATATATATACAGCTGATGATGTACCATTGTGCATCAGGGGTCTGAAGATAAACACGTCATGGAGTTCGAAACGCGTCATCCTAGTGCGTGACACACTGAATTTGACCAAAAATATCAAACAATAAATAAAAAACACTTTTCTGATCTTGAGCCGAATTTGTAGTATCATTTCGATACACTAACGTAAATTAATATAATATTTTTATATATACTTTAAAATAAATATTTTTTGTTTGTTATGTTTTTGTTTTACTTGCAGCTTGTACTATATGATCTCATGAATTAACAAATAAATATATATTTACATACTAAAAAATTTTATAAAATTAACATAGTTTGTCCTGTTTTTCTACTGCGCGAAAATTCCCGGGAAACCCGGGAAAGGCAAAATTTTTCCCGGTTTCCCGAAAAATGAAAAGTCCGGGAAATAGAGAAACTCTAATACCTACTGACCATCACTTTTCTTGTCTTCTTGTCGTACAAACGATATGCCTTCACCATGGCTCTGAATTTATGGTGATGTTTTTTATCCAAAGCAATAGCCAAAGAAGCAAATATTTTAAAGAAACTTACGTTTGGTTTTTACTGATACATACAAGAACAGAGGTGAAGCCCGAAAATTCTATCAGAAGATAAAAGGAAAGGTACATGGAACAGGTCTTCCCTCCTGTAAAGACAAGAATGGTCATCTCGTTACTGACTCCGAGAGCGTACTGAGAATATATAAAGATCACTTCTGCAGATTATTGATGTGTGAAAACTTGACTGAAGAAGACTGTGCACCAATCCGAGATGATAACATCGAGTGTCCACCTCCGAGCCAAGCTGAGATAACAACTGTCATATCCTGCCAAAAGAACAACAAGGCCGCTGGGGCTGATGGTCTTCCAGCTGAGTTGTTTAAGGCGGGTGGAGATGAGCTTATTTTAAGCATGCAACAGCTCATAGAGAATATTTGGCTTCAGGAGAGCATGCCAGAGGATTGGAATCTCAGTGTGCTATGTCCAATCTACAAAAAAGGTGACCGTAGTGAGTGTAAAAACTATCGTGGAATTAGTCTCTTACGGATTGCGTATAAGGTCTTGTCTAGCATACTGTGTGAACGTCTAAAGCCAATTGTGGAAAACCTGATTGGACCTTATCAGTGCGGCTTTAGACCAGGCAAATCCACGACGGATCAGATATTTACACTACGGCAGATTCTATACGAAGCCATGTCTGAGTTCGGTATTCCTGCGAAGATAATTCGTCTCTGCGGGTGTACCCTTACGAATACCAAATCCTCTGTTCAGATTGGCAAGGATCTATCTGCACTATTCGATACGACGAGAGGTCTTAGACAGGGTGACAGTTTGTCATGTATGCTGTTCAACATAGTGATGGAGAAGGTGTTAAGGAAAGCAGCGGTTAACATGTCTGGCACCATATATAATAAGAGCCACATGCTGCTCGCATATGCCGATGATATCGACATTATCGGTCGAACGATGCGAGAGGTAACAGCTGTTTTCTCATCAGTTAAAAGGGAGTCAGCGAAAATGGGTTTGGCAGTGAATGAGGACAAGACGAAGTTAATGGTATCATCGAACAAAGTGTCCACCCGTTAGGGACGCAGCGTGAACGTTGAAAACTATTGCTTTGAGGTAGTGGATGAATTTATCTACCTTGGATCCGCCATGAACAAGAACAACAGTGTCAGCCTCGAAATAAAACGGAGAATAGTGCTTGCTAACAGGTGTTTCTTTGGACTACGCGAGCACTTTATAAACACCACCCTATCTCGAACTACGAAAGTCCAGCTGTACCAGGTACTAATTTTACCGGTCCTGTTGTACGCCTCCGAATCTTGGGTGCTTACACAGGCAGATGCAGCTCATCTGGCGGTGTTTGAGAGAAAAATACTCCGCAAAATATATGGACCCATTTGCGTAAACGGCGAGTTTAGGATTCGGATGAACCATGAGCTGTACGAGTTATACCACGACATTGATGTCGTCAAGCGAATCAAAGTGCAACGATTACGCTGGCTAGGCCATGTCGTGAGAATGGATGAGGAAACTCCAGCGCGAAAGGTATTCTATCAAGACCTCGAAGGACGGCGCAAAAGAGGGAGACCGCGACTACGTTGGAAGGACCAGGTGGAGGAATCACTGGCGCTGCTTGGTAGGACTGACTGGAGACGGTGCGCACAAGATCGAAGCGAATGGAAATCTTTGATCATTTCGGCCTCTGACTTAGGCACTAAGATATAAATATATATATGTGTCAAGTTGTTTTAAATGCTAATAATAATAATAATAACTTATCTGTGTATTTTTGTATGTAAACGTATAAAAAAGGCTAATGGCTTCAAGTTCCAGTGCACTTATGCGGTTTTTGCATTTATGCGATGTGCACTTATCCGTAGTTTACTGTACCATACTTCAAACGGTGTAGAGTTTTACAGTGCTTTAGTTGGGGTTCTATTTCGTAAGTATGTTGTTGTTGTTCTGTTTATTGCCTCTGCCCAACTAATTTTCCACTCAAACGCTCAGCAACGTAATTCTGCTGCGGCGTATATAGTACAGTTAATTGAAGTACTACTCCCTGCTTCTTTAAAAAATTTTGGAACTCGTTGTTTACAAATTCGGTGCCGTTATCAGTTCGACATATTTTGATATTTTCCTCGTTTGTTTCTCTACTATGCATTTAAATCCTATAAAATTCTCAAAAGTCTCACTTTTTGCTTTCAGAAAATACACAAAATCTAACAGGATTTGTTGTCGATAAATGTCAAAATATACCGCGCACCACCCAGAAAAGCGGTATTCATAGAACCACATATGTTAGAAAGCCCAATAATATTTCTCTAGCTCTACTCACAGAATTTGAAAATGGTTTGACTGTACATTTACTTTCCATACATACACAATAATCTAGACTTTAGGGAAATTTTTCCTTCATACCTGTAACAAGTTGTTGTTCTATCAGTTGTTGCAAGCTCGCCACATTCAAATGCCCATAACGGTAGTGTCATTTCATCGCCTCTGTTGATGTGTCAGCAAGAAACTTGTTGCATTCCCTTCCTCTTTGCTTAAATTTTGTTGTAGCCAGCAAGTTCAATCATTTCTCTATGTTCGTGAAAACATTTCACGATTTCAGCATAAGTGGGAAGTGCGCCGCTGCTGAGACACCATACATCTTTGTGTGATATGTTATTGTCGATCGCACCTAAAACGGAGTAGGCATGTGCGTTGTGTTTTTGCTGCTCACCCTTGTTGTTGTTATTGCACTGTGCTGCGTAATGACCCCTTCCACCGCAACTGTAGCATTTGAAATGTGACTTAATATAGTCTGGGGATGTGGATGAATTGAATTGAAAAATTTCATTGAAGTCTGAACACATTCTACGCAGCGGTTCAGATATAACATAATTATGACGTCTAAAACAAATGTAGAGGGGTTTTCAAATTTCTAATGGAATATTGAGGCAAACTCGTGCAAGAATATATCCCGCTCTTATATTACCTCTGAGAATTTTATAAATCGTTATAGAATTTAACATTTTTCTATCAATTTTGTGTAATTGTATCAAATTTGGGGAATAGGACTTTGCCCAGAGGTTGAAAGTTACTGATTGTCACTCACTTGGGAGTGACCAGAAGCGATTCCTTTGTGGCACTGTCCAAGCAGCTAACTACTTCCGGTCTTAGACCAAGTATTCCCCGGGCAATGACTTTAAAGCAACCGCTTAGAAGTTAGCTTGAGTTAGAAGGCGAAACGTTAAGTAACCTAATCGGCATGCTACCACCGATGCGTCTTAGGAAGTAGGTAACAGAAGTTACTGAAGCTCAACACAGGCTCTCCTAGTGGCTTTGACAGCCCCAAGAGACTAGGATCGGGAGCGGTGGCCTAATAAGCCTCTCTCCTTAAACAAAATTTATTATTTGTTTTGGTTAGTTTTAAGTCGATCTTACTGTATATTATATCAATTTACGTTAGTGTATCGTATGATACATCAAATTCGGCTAAAGATCAGAAAAATGTTTTTTTATTTATTGTTTGATATTTCTGGTCAAATTCAGTGTGTCACGCACTAGGATGACGCGTTTCGAACTCCATAACGAGTTCATATTCAGACATCTTTGTGACGAACTGATGCACAATGGTACATCATCAGCTGTATATATATCTACAATTATGTCAAACATGTGCATGTGAAGTAGATATCAGCCGAAAATGTCCAGCATAGTTATGAATTTGACCATTGATAACCAAACATGAGAATAGAGGATATTTTATCCCGACGATTCCCTTTTTACCACAAAGCTCAAGCTTTTTACCACAAAAGCTCAGGCTTTTTTACCTTAAAGCTCAAGCTTCTTACAAGGTTTATTTATAAACTAAGCTTACTACTACTACTAAGCATATAGTTTGTTAGACCGTGCCGTGCCAGTGTATTTGTTTTGGTTAGTTTTTAGTTGATCTTACTGTATATTATATCAATTTACGTTAGTGTATCGTATGATACATCAAATTTGGCTAAAGATCAGAAAAATGTTTTTTTATTCATTGTTTGATATTTTTGGTCAAATTCAGTGTGTCACGCACTAGGATGACGCGTTTCGAACTCCATGACGAGTTCATATTCAGACCCCTTTGTGACAAACTGATGCACAATGGTACATCATCAGCTGTATATATATCTACAATTGTGTCAAACATGTGCATGTTTATCAATAAACCTTGTAAGAAGCTTGAGCTTTGAGGTAAAAAAGCCTGAGCTTTTGTGGTAAAAAGCTTGAGCTTTGTGGTAAAAAGGGAATCGTGGGGATAAAATATCCTCCATTCTCATGTTTGGTTATCAACGGTCAAATTCATAACTATGCTGGACATTTTCGGCTGATATCTACTTCACATGCACATGTTTGAAGATGAACTCGTCATGGAGTTCGAAACGCGTCATCCTAGTGCGTGACACACTGTATTTGGCCAAAAATATCAAACAATAAATAAAAAAAACATTTTCTGATCTTTAGCCGAATTTGATGTATTATACGATTAGGCTTGCCAGATTAAAAATTGTAAAATTCTTGACATTCACCAAAAAATATCTTGATTGTGATTAAAAATCTTGACAAATACGATACGATTAAAGTAAAAAAATATTTCAATTATTTTTTATAAAAATATAATTTTCACATAAAAAGTATACAAAATATTAATCAAATCAAGTGCAGATATTTCAGTCAGATGAACTGAACGATAAAAACCATTACCTTATGTATCATATTATTTGAGTCTCGAGTTATTGAAACTAAACGGGTTTCAAATTAAATTACAGCTTGTAGAGCGTAAACGGTTGGAGATAGGACTCTCGGTCGTTTGGCCAGGCTTTTACTGACACGTAATTACACCGTTTAAAGGGTTACACTATAAAAAGTGTTAATGAATTTGTCAACAAATATAGAAATTTTTAATTCTATATCTCTGGACATATTGTAGTTTTCTATGGGGTTACCGAGTTCATAAATTATTGAAAATATATAAATTTTCGGGCAATTGGCATATTTGTATAGGACCAGCAGGGGCAGCACAAAGAGCCCGCTTTTAATTCTTAGGTAAACGTTGTATAAAAATTTACTTTGTGTAATATTTCACTAAATTCAGTTTAGTTAACATAAAGATATGGGTGCAAAACTATGTGGGAGATTTCTGTCAAATTAAGGGGAGATACTAGAGAAGGTGCGGAAAATTTTTAGATTTCCGAGGATTTTATACTATCACAAAGTTTAAGCATCCTCCAGTTGTCGGTGTGGATGTAATGGAGAAATATCCATTTTCTAAAAATAGGTAATTTTTTTATGGGAGAAATCAGTTGGGGTTGGCCGATATAGTCCATATTCGTTCAGGAGTCAAATTTTTATTATATGTTTGAGTTCAGTGTACATTCAAAATCATATGTATTTAAGACTATGCGGGTAAATTTGCTTATTTGTATGGGAGGTACCAAAAGGGATGTGGCAAACGTTTCGATTTTCTGAGGGTTTGTCTACTACTACCTAAGGGTGATGGTATTAAAAATATTGTGGGAATACTTGATTTTTTATTTTGCCACATAGTGCAATTGGTAAATTAAAATCTTCCAAGCACAAAATCAGAAAAATTGCGAATTAATATTAATTGTCCCTAGATAGCTTTCTAGAGCCATTAAGGATTTTCTCAATAAAAACGAGAATGGTGCGATCTTGAGCCGATTAAGCTAACATTTGGGTTTATACGAGCTTCTGCTTCAAATTGGCTATTTAATGTTGTCAAAATTGTGAATAAAGGGCAAAAAAATAAAAGTGTTGACATATTTTCGAACAAATACACTAAAAGAAAACTTTTCATAATAATATTTCGGTGCTGTTAATTTGATTTTAACAAAACTTTGTAAAAAATATATTATTGTATTTTTTTGGTTAGTCTGCAAAATTCTTGACAAAACTTATTTTTTCTTGATTCTTGGCGAGCATTGATAATTCTTGTAAATCAAGAAAAATCAAGACCGTCTGGCAACTCTAAGCCCAGCCCACCAGGTTCTGCATTTTATTCCTACTGCCAGGAAATATTTCAGCCGCTCATTCTGAGGCAGACACTGACCAGGAAGCCGCCCAATATGGAACAGACGCTATGGATTTTCGCAATTTAGTTTTCGGAAGATGTGGGTTGCTAACCCTCGTCTCCTAGATTGGTAATGCGGCTGCTATCTGCACGTCCAATCCCACGATGCAACCATGCGTCAGCGGTTCAAGCCTACTTTCCTGAGACGTCTCTTTGACCATTCAGGATACATGGTTGTAGTGCCTTCTAACTTTAGCTAACTTCTAAGCGGTTGCTTTGAAGTGATTGCCCGAGGAATACTTGGTCTAAGACCGGAAGTAGTTAGCTGCTTGGACAGTGCCACAAAGGAATCGATTCTGGTCACTCCCAAGTGAGTAACAATCAGTAACTTTCCACTTCTGAGCAAAGTCCCATTCCCCTATTTTACTCAGTAAAATTTATTGTATATATAACTGATTACAGTCATCAATATCTATGTAACATACCTGATTTATGAACTTATCTGCAAAAATATCTTATTGCAATTTTAGTAAACATTCTTCAGATTATTTTATTTGGGACTTATTTCATAGAGCCCATATTTTTTGGGCTCCACGAAAAGCCCCCCAATGAAATAACGCCCAAACCAGAAATGAAATTTTCCCCAAATTTTTTTCATATATTTTTGGGTGCTATTTCATATGAAAAAACTCCCAATTTTTTTGGGCCGTTTTTCATTTTTTGTGGGAATTATTTCATTCCTCATTTGGGGTTTTTAAATAATGTCCAATGAAATAACACCCAACAAATTTTTAAACTTCGGGGCTTGTTTGATAGCGTGTATAATTTGGCTGGTATTTAATTTTTTATTCGGGGGTTTTTTCATTTTTAAGCTATTGGTTTTTGGGGGTTATAGTTATATAAAAATAGGCCTTTTACAAGAAAACTTTATGCCTGTGAATATAATACAATATCTTTTGAAAGTTTACAGATATTTTCATTTGTGTCCATATTGACGGATAGAACAACAACAAAATGCTACGAGCATTTTGAGAATGATATATATTTTTTTTTTATTCGATCTTTTTTTTGCGATCTATTCATTATTGAACATTAGGCAAATTTTATGAAAACTTAAAAATTAACAGGTGGCTAATCTCCATTGAGAATTTAAATTTACGCAACATTTCAGTAGCTAGTTTTTCAAATTTAAAGTTATAACCATTATACAAATATATACAAAACAAAATTCATATTATTAGATTCTTTTAAAGATAATTAAAATAATTAGTATAACAATTATTGTACAGTAATTTTACGATAATTACAAGCAAAATAGTCATTTTCGAAACGGCAAATCTAATATGTGGTAGCGTTTTAATCTGTCAATTTCTTCTGTGTCATCAAGTAGCGATATATCCAGAGGGTTATCGTGGTTGCTGAGTCTCTCCACATAGTTAGCACTAATTTTTCTTATTTCATCCTTTACAATTGGTATTTTTTGATCGTCGTGTATTGTTTTATTGGATACAAACCAAGGGGCATTTAAGATGGATCTTAGAGTCATTGATTGGTATCTCTGCAATATTTCAATATTCGAGTTGGCAGCTGTCCCCCATAACTGTACACCATATGTCCACACAGGTTTGGGAATGGATTTATAAATCAATAGTTTGTTCTTGAGACTTAATTGGGATTTCGGCCCTAATAACCAAAAAAGTTTTTTTGTTTTTATTTTTAAATGCTCTCTTTTTGCTTTGATGCGACTTTTCCATGTCATTTTCTTGTACATGTGTAATCCTAAGTACTTCACTGTTTGCTGTTTCGGTATGGTGGCATTATTCAGAACAATGTCCGGAGAATCTTGCCTTCCAAGGGTAAAAACTACATGAGCCGATTTAGCAGAATTAACTTTAATGTTCCATTTGTTTAACCACTTTTCAATTTCATTTAATTGTTCCAGCCCAGCAAACCATTTTCTCCGAATTCGGTCTGACGTCTGACAGAAAGTCTGCACAAGTTGCCGATTCTGATGCCGAATTCTGTCAGCATTCTGTCCGAAAGTTGTATGGGTGGTTGACAAGAATTCGGACCGAAATGTCTGGGGAAATTCGGAAACTTGTGCAGACAAGAAATTTCGAAGGGACTTTTGAATTTTTCTGAAGTAACTCTGGCAAATAATCCGAAAATTGCCGGAAATATCTGACATTATACGCAAATTTTTTACGGACAGTATTCTGAATAAATTTACGAAAATCGTCAGAGATTTCTGTTATTTGTCTATTTTTTACTATTCTGATTAACACAAAAATTCCAAAAATTTTTTTTTTTTGTTTTTTAATTACCTTAAAAAATAAACAAAATTCACATTTCAAATAAATTTAAAGCATTTATTTCTTATGAAAATAAAAATTCATTTTCAACAAAAATTTTGTAAATTTTACTTAAATGTAAATTTACTTTATGTTAAAACTTAAGTTTATAATTTACATAAATTACATGATTTTTTTTTAATTTGGGAGTTAGCTTCTTTTTGCGCTTATTTATCGACGTTTGGCACTATTAAAATAATTTTTGAAGTGTGCCTCTATAGTTGAAGATGTCGTTTGGGGTATGGTGTCCAAGGCAACATCTGAAAGAAACATGTATTTTAAATTTCCAAATACATTTGGACAATATTGAATTATTATTATTATTATTAGCCTTTAAAACAACTTGACACATATATATATTTATATCTTAGTGCCTAATTCAGAGGCCGAAATGATCAAAGATTTCCATTCGCTTCGATCTTGTGCGCACCGTCTCCAGTCAGTCCTACCAAGCAGCGTCAGTGATTCCTCCACCTGGTCCTTCCAACGTAGTCGCGGTCTCCCTCTTTTGCGCCGTCCTTCGAGGTCTTGATAGAATACCTTTCGCGCTGGAGTTTCCTCATCCATTCTCACGACATGGCCTAGCCAGCGTAATCGTTGCACTTTGATCCGCTTGACGACATCAATGTCGTGGTATAACTCGTACAGCTCATGGTTCATCCGAATCCTAAACTCGCCGTTTACGCAAATGGGTCCATATATTTTGCGGAGTATTTTTCTCTCAAACACCGCCAGATGAGCTGCATCTGCCTGTGTAAGCACCCAATTCGGAGGCGTACAACAGGACCGGTAAAATTAGTACCTGGTACAGCTGGACTTTGGTAGTTCGAGATAGGGTGGTGTTTATAAAGTGCTCGCGTAGTCCAAAGAAACACCTGTTAGCAAGCACTATTCTCCGTTTTATTTCGAGGCTGACACTGTTGTTCTTGTTCATGGCGGATCCAAGGTAGATAAATTCGTCCACTACCTCAAAGCAATAGTTTTCAACGTTCACGCTGCGTCCCCAACGGGTGGACACTTTGTTCGATGATACCATTAACTTCGTCTTGTCCTCATTCACTGCCAAACCCATTTTCGCTGACTCCCTTTCGGCTGATGTGAAAACAGCTGTTACCTCTCGCATCGTTCGACCGATAATGTCGATATCATCGGCATATGCGAGCAGCATGTGGCTCTTATTAAATATGGTACCAGACATGTTAACCGCTGCTTTCCTTAACACCTTCTCCATCACTATGTTGAACAGCATACATGACAAACCGTCACCCTGTCTAAGACCTCTCGTCGTATCGAATGGTGCAGATAGATCCTTGCCAATCCGAACAGAGGTTTTGGAATTCGTAAGGGTACACCGGCAGAGACGAATTATCTTCGCAGGAATACCGAACTCAGACATGGCTTCGTATAGTCGATGCCTGATGGGACTATCGAAGGCAGCTTTGTAATCGACAAAGAGGTGGTAAGTGTCGATTTGCTTCTCATGGGTTTTCTCAAGAATCTGCCGTAGTGTAAATATCTGATTCGTCGTGGATTTGCCTGGTCTAAAGCCGCACTGATAAGGTCCAATCAGGTTTTCCACAATTGGCTTTAGACGTTCACACAGTATGCTAGACAGGACCTTATACGCAATGGGTAAGAGGCTAATTCCACGATAGTTTTTACACTCACTACGGTCACCTTTTTTGTAGATTGGACATAGTACAATGAGATTCCAATCCTCTGGCATGCTCTCCTGAAGCCAAATGTTCTCTATGAGCAGTTGCATGCTTAAAACAAGCTCATCTACACCCGCCTTAAACAACTCAGCTGGAAGACCATCAGCCCCAGCGGCCTTGTTGTTCTTTAGGCGGGATATGGCAGTTGTTATCTCATCTTGGCTCGGAGGTGGACACTCGATGTTATCATCTCGGATTGGTGCACAGTCTTCATCAGCCGAGTTTTCACACATCAAAAGGCTGCAGAAGTGATCTTTATATATTCTCAGTACGCTCTCGGAGTCAGTAACGAGATGACCATCCTTGTCTTTACAGGAGGGAAGACCTGTTCCATGTACCTTTCCTTTTATCTTCTGATAGAATTTTCGGGCTTCACCTCTGTTCCTGTAATCTTCAATACACACATTATTCCGCTCCTTAAGCTCTCGTTTTTTTCGCCTGAAGAGTCGAGTCGCCTCCCGCCTCTTCTCCCGATACTTTTCATGAACAGCTCGCGTTGCCATTGGCTGCAGTTTGCCCCTGTATGCAGCATCTTGTTCCCGGGTGGCATCGCGGCATTGGTCATCGTACCAGGCATTATCGTTAAAGGGCTTCACATACCCTAGTACGGACCGCGCAGTCCTTTCCATCGAGTGGGCAATATGTTGCCATTGCGCGCTAGTATTTTCGGGAGTTGGAGCATCAAGAAGTAGTTGAGTGAGTTGGTCAGAATAGGCGTTGGCTATCTCCGCGGTCTGCACTTTAGCGATGTCCAGCTTTCTCTGTGCCTGGTTACGCAGGGATTTCGCTCTGCTTAGCCTAGTACGCACCTTCACTGCAGTGAGGTGGTGATCCGAGTTGATGTTCGCGCCTCTGATCACTCGTACGTCTAAGACACTTGACGCGTGCCTTCCATCGATTACCACGTGATCAATTTGGTTTCTCGTTACTTGATCAGGAGATATCCACGTTGCTTTGTGAATGTTTTTGTGGTCAAATCGTGTGCTGCTAATTACCATGTGCCTTGCTGCAGAGAAATCAATCAGTCTGATTCCGTTTGGCGATGTGTCAGTATGCAGACTAAATTTTCCGACTGTTGGGCTAAAGACATTCTCCCGGCCTATTTTGGCATTAAAATCTCCCAGCACGATTTTAACATCATGGCCCGGGCTACGGTCATATTTTTCTTCGAGTTGGGCGTAGAATTCGTCTTTGACCTCGTCACTTTTCTCCTCCGTCGGAGCATGAGCACATATCAGCGTGATGTAGAAAAATTTTGCCTTTAGTCTTATGGTGGCGATTCGTTCACTGACAGGAGTAAACCTAGAGACCAGGTGTGGTAGTCTCTTGCCGACCACAAATCCACATCCAAACTCATGCTTTTCCGCGTGGCAGCTGTAGTACACGTCACACATCCTCATCCGCGAGCATCCATATCCAGTCCACCGAATTTCCTGTATAGCAGTAATGTCAGCCTTATACTCTTCGAGGACATCCGCCAGTTGAATAGAGGCACCTGGTCGGTAAAGAGTTCTAACATTCCAAGTGCATATTCTCAAATCATGGTCCTTAAAACGTGTGCGGTGGTCGTCACCATTTTGGGGGTTTCTTTTTCTCTTATTTCTCATTTTATTCACTGCCATTATACTGGTGGCGGGTGGCAAGCCCAGCCCACCAGGTTCTGCATTTTATTCCTACTGCCAGGAAACATTTCAGCCGCTCATTCTGAGGCAGACGCTGACCAGGAAGCCGCCCAATATGGAACAGACGCTATGGAATTTTCGGAATTTAGTTTTCGGAAGATGTGGGTTGCTAACCCTCGTCTCCTAGATTGGTAATACGGGTGCTATCTGCACGTCCAATCCCCCGATGCAACCATGCTTCAGCGGTTCAAGCCTACTTTCCTGAGACGTCTCTTTGACCATTCAGGATACATGGTTGTAATGCCTTCTAACTTTAGCTAACTTCTAAGCGGTTGCTTTGAAGTCATTGCCCAGGGAATACTTGGTCTAAGACCGGAAGTAGTTAGCTGCTTGGACAGTGCCAATATTGAATACATACCTTTTTATTGTAATGTTTTTAGCAGTACTTGAGTGTCAACATTTCGAGACAACACTTTTAAAAATTTGACATAGTTTTCGCGACGTGACGTCTTTATCTATTGATTGCACAATTATAACTGATAATGTGGATGAAAAACACATATAGGAATGCGCAACGCACTTGACAAACAACAACAAAAAACCTTTTATAAATTCCTAAACTGGTTTTCTTTTGTTGTTGTTGTTGTTTATCGAGTACGGTGCGCACTGCGCATTCCAATGTGCTCCCTAAAGAGAAAACAAAACAAAAATGCCTTAGCGACAGGTTTCTCTTGTGGGAAGAAGAAGAACAAAAAATCCCTTTCGAGTATGTGCAGACAATATCGTTTAATGCGTAAAAAAATTCAGAGAACGTGCAGGCTTGGCGGACAAAATTCGGAAGAGTGTGCAGAAAAACTCGGTCTTATTTCTGAAGGCATTTATGACGATATCGTATATTTTAGGCAAATTTTCTGATGAAATGTAAGAGAAATATCTGATGTCCGACACGTCGGAACCTTTGGTTTGCTGGGTGGATACAATTGGATGCAGTAACTGGACACAAGCTAGACGATAAGACTGCAGTGTCATCAGCGTACGTTGCGACGACCACGTTTTCAATAATCGGCATGTCCGAAGTAAACAAAGTACTGGTCCCAAAACACTACCTAATCCAGCTTCAATTTGGTATATGAGGGAAGAACTATCATTGACCTTTACGAAATAACTCCTTTCAGATAAAAATGACTAGGATTTAATAGAATGGCATGAGAAGTAGTTTTAGTTTATATTGCAGTCCAATATGCCACACTTTGACTAAAGCTTTTTCTATATCCAAAAATATGCCGGAACAATAATTTTTCTTCTCCAGAGCATCTCTAATATAAGCAACGATTCGATGGCATTGCTCAGGTGTGCCATGCTTATGCCTGAAACCAAATTGATATTCTGGTATAATGTTATTTTCCTCTAATATTGGGAGCAATCTTTTCAGTAGCAGTTTATCAAATAACTTGGAGAATGTGCTCAGGAGACTTATAGGTCGATAGGATGAAACAACGTTCTCTGGTTTATTTGGTTTTGAAATCATTATAATTTGTGCACACACCATTGAGAATTGAAATGATGTAACCTCAATGCTGCGTTATATAGTAGGGTTAAAAACAGTATCCCCTTTTGGGTAAGCGTTTAATAACATTGCCATCGATTCCGTCAAAGCCTGGAGACTTTTTGCAATTCAGCATCTTTATTTGCGTTTCAACTTCCTTCGGAGAAATTTGCGTAATAGGCATATCCGTTTGGCATGGGCTATCTAGGAAACAGTTAATTTCATTGAAATTTTTTTAAATTTGTAAGAGTTCTTCGGAATAAAGAATTCAATAAAAGGAGAGTTTGAGTTTGGCGTATCCTGGAACCAATTAAGATTGATTGCACAAAACCGTGTCCCATGGCGGACGGCAGTAATTGACGCCCTATGCTCCAATGGGAGTTAGAGGAACACATATATATATATTGATTTGCTTGTGAACAGTGGACATTAGGGTGTTCCTTATATGGGGTTTTTAGGAATTTGGTTAAAAAGAAGGTATTAGTAGTGAAGTTGGACATCGAGCTCCACCTTCAGTTTGTTATTTACAAAATTACGAATATGTTGTGCGAAATTTCGCATCGATAGTTGGACGCTAGAGTGTGCCTCAAAGAGGTCAAAGTTCGATTTTAGTTAAAATCTGTTTATCGCTGCTGAATAATATCCTGTTTTAGATAGATGAGCTAGTAATATGCCATTGATTAGGTGAAGTGACGACCTATATAAGCATATGTTTGAACGTACCATATCTCTTATAGATATCGAGATATTTGATGCAAAAGTGGGGGTATTTTTGAAGAAAAAATTAACAAAAATTTTGAAACTGCTTTACAAAGAAGGTTATCGTAGACCACCATATATTTCCACAATTAAGCATATACCAAAGTCTACAATAAAGTATATGTGCCTATTTTCAATATCTGTTATTTCCTATTTTTTAGGGGGCTTTTCGTGGAGTAATTTAAAAGAAAAAAGTAATATAGTTGGCGCAGCTACTAAATGTCCCCAACTGTCTGGCGTACGGACAATTGTTTAATACAGTTTAAAAGTGATATATTGAAAAGCGCGGGCAGCGCCTCGGCAATTTTACTAACATGGTTTCAAACTGTGATGTTTTGAGAACGATCAAACTACAGTAGACTACGGACTCAGATAAGTGCACAACTATTGCATATATACAAACATTGCATTAGTGAACGATTATTGCATTTATACAAACATTAGATTATGTTTATTAATCTGTAACCTCAGTTCAGACGGAACTTTAAGAAAATAATTAAAATATAAAGCTGTTTAATGTTTTTATTTATATTTGGTTTACATTACATAATATATTTCATACAAAAAAAATAAAAATATTCAGTCACAGTTTTCCTGAATTTTGATTTAATTTTTGACCAATGGGACGACCACTATACCGTGGTCTCAAAATAAAAAGTTTACAATAATTTGTTTCTGACTTGTACTAGTCAAGGCAAATACTTAAATTTAATTGAAGTAAAAAGTCAAACGATTGTCATAATCTTCTATGATGATGTGTTGTGTTGGTCCCCTTTTTGATAACATATTTACGGCGATATGAAATAAATCAATGAAATAAGTCTCAAGGAAATAAATTCCAATAAAATATGTCCCAAAAAAATTCAATAACATCCATGAAAATTATGAAATAAATCCCAAACGAAATTTAATAATTTCCAAATAGAAAAAAAAATAAGTCCCAAATGTGGGATCTATTTTATAATAAAATAAACTCAACATTAAAATTATAAAATGAAACCCAAATTAATTAACATATTTCGCTCAGTAAAATATATTGCATATATAACCGATTATAGTCATCAATATCTTCGTAACATACTTCATTTATGACCTAATCTGCAATAATATCTTACTGCAATTTTAATAATCATTCTTCAGATTATTTTCTAATAAATAATAACAGTTAAAAATTATCAGTTAGCAGAAAAATTTAGATTTGCTTTCATTGACGTTATAATGTCACATTACTATTATTTCACAAGTAATCAAACTAATTTATAAAAAGGCAAAGCCCTCCAGCAAACATTATGTTTCATCGAACCGAATAGTGAACAAAACGAAAAGTGGAAAAAACAATAATAGTGAAAGACAATCAACAACAAATAACATATTGCACACTTAGAACGTTTTGAAAAAACAACAACGCAAATTTACATAAAGTGCAACGTTACAAAATTTTGCGCCTACCAACAAGAGGGACGACATTTAAGATGAGACCACAACAACAGCGCCAGACCCAAAGACAACAGTTTCATCACAACAAAAGCAACAAAGCAGAGACAATAATGACGGGAGACACCAGACCCAGCAAAAGAGACACACACAGGTACACAGCGACTCAAACAAGGAAAAGCAGCAAGTACGCCAAACAAAAGCGCAACAAGTAAATGAACTAACGGTATGTTTTGCTTCACGTATGTTAGACCGTCTCACTTTTCAAATCTTTTCGAAATTCCTTCATGAACATCGATTTTCCTAATCTACTCTTATCTTGCTTTAGCAATATGCATCTAACTCAAGCAGTTTTTAATGGGTTTAAACCTAATTACATGCATTAGAAAGCTTATTAAATTTCCTAATTGTTTCTTAAAGCAACACTGACATTTTATAAAACAAAATTTTCAACTTAGAAAGAAAATTTTCGAAAACTTTTCTATTCAATACACGGCATGGAAAAATTTGTCAAATAGTTGCAAATGAAATATTATTGAATAATTTTTTTCGTTTCGCTGAAAACAAAAATAATTGAAAAACTTTTTCTACTCAATCAAAAAAAAATTTCGATCTATTTAGATAAGAAAATTTTTAGAAAGATTTTTCGACTCGTTGCAAATAAAAAATTCTTGGAAAATTTCTTAGTCTTGCTGAAAACAAATGCATGTGGAAAAATTTTTTCTACTCAATCGAAATAAAAATTTCGACCTGTATAAGAAAATTTTTGGAAAAATTTTCAACTCGCTACAAATAAAAAAATTTTTCGTCGGAAATTTTTTTTGTGATAATTTTTTCGTCTCGTTGAAAACAAAAATAATTTGAAAAAATTTTTCTTTTCAATCAAATAAAATTTTCGACCTAGAACTAGAAAATTTTTGGAAAAATTTTTCAACTCGTTACAAAATTTTTTTATTGGATAATCTTTTCCTCGTGCTGGAAACAATTTGTGGAAAAATTTTTTCTACACATTACAAATAAAATTTTCGACCTTGAACAAGAAAATTTTTGGGTAATTTTTTCGTCGTGCTGAAAACAATTTTTGGAAAATTTTTTCCTACACTGTACAAATGTAGTACAAATTACAAATAAAATTTTCGACCTTGAACTAGAAAATTTTTGGAAAAATTTTCCAACCCGCTACCAATAAAAATTTTTTTTTAATAATTTTTTCGTCGTGCTGAATACAATTTTTGCAAAAATTTTTCTACTCATTACAAATAAAATTTTCGACCTAGAACTAGAAAATTTTTTCGTCGTGCTGAAACAAAACTACTTGAAAAATGTATTCTACTCAATCAAAATAAAATTTTAAAAACTTTTTGAAAAATTTTCGACACGCTACAAATAAAATTTTTTTTTGAATAATTTTTTTGTATAGCTGTAATCAACACTTTTGGAAAAATAAAAATAAAATATTTGACCCTTATTGGGAAAAATCTTCTATCGGATTATCACAAAAATTTGTTTTAAAAAAATTCGAAATACGACTTTGAAAATATTCTGGATTTCTTGTGCATCGGATAGAAAGCTGTTCGTTTGGATATTTTTTAATTTTTAGCTTTTATTGTTTATTCGACCTTTGAATATATTATAATATCCCAAGTTTTAAATAATTAGGCTCGAGGTCAGTGTTTTTTGTTTTTATCTTTTATTTTCAATATTCTCTCACAGATTACAATAATAATAACATATCATATGTATGGAACGATACACACGTATATAAAACATAAACATAACACAACCTCACTTACGAAAAGAGTTTGAGTAACACAATATCGAAGACAAGTAGTTCAGCGACCACTCTCCTCTGCTATCGATAGGGTACTGTTTTTTCTACGTTCTTTTTGTTTATCTTTTCTTATTAGAAAGATGTAGGTAGTTCTTTGCTAAATTCTCAGTGTCCGCTTTATAGTTGATGCGTTGTGTTGTTTGTGTGTTGAGAATATGTAGCATCTCTAGCGTTAGGCGTTTGCTGTAGTTGCTCTCACACTGGAGAACTCTCTAAGTCTGCGTCGTGGTTTTGTGTCGCCGTTTTTTGGGTAAAATTAATTTTCCTTTGTTTTAGGTCACTTTTGTGTCCTGCTATCCGGGTTCTTAATTTGTTTTTCGTTGTACCTATGTAGTATTTGTCGCAAGGTGTGTTTTCTCGACCGCTGCATTTAATTTGGTATATTAAGTTTGATTTGTCCAACTTGTTTGTCCTTGTTTTTAAGTTTGTAAATATGTTACGAAGAGTATGATTTGTTTTGTGTGCGATTTTGTGAATCGTGCTGTCTAATAGATTTGATTTTTCGAATCTTTCGGATAGTATCGGTATGTACGTGACAGATTTGTATATAATTGGGTTGTTGTCACGTATTTTGGAGATTTATATCTATTTATTAACCTTTCTATTATTCTTTTTGGGAAGTTGTTTTGTTTTAAAATCTGTCTTAGTTTGTTTTTGTTCTCGTGGTGGAATTCAACATCACTCACGGTAAGTACTCGGTTAATAAAATTGGTGGCAGTGTTAATGATGATTCGTTTTGGATGTTTGGAGTGGAAATTTACCAATCTCCCCGAGGCTGTAGGTTTTTGGTACCAATCAAACATTATTCTATTAATATTAATAATGTATCCAGATATGGGAGTTTTCCATCTATTTCCTTTTCTATTGTAAATTTTATGTGTTGATTGAAGCTATTAAATGTTGTCAGTATGTTGTTTATTGCACATGTTTTAGTAATCCCAAAAAGGTCGTCTACGTATTTCGTTAATATCTTAGGCTTAATATCACAGTTGTTGATGCATTTATTCAATAGCTCCTCCATAACTAGATCGGCCAATACTGGAGAAGCCGATGACCCCATCGGTAGACCCTTCCTTTGTTGATATATTTTAGTACTATAATTAAAATATATATTTTCCTTTATGCAAAATTTAATAATTCGCAAAAATAAGGATTTCGTCATGTCGGCATGTTTCTCAATATCAGTCCATTTATCTTCTATAATTTGAATCGCAAAGTCTACTGGAATGCTGGGGAATAATGACACTACATCCAAAGAAAACATAGTTTCATTTTCTGCAATTATAGTTACTCTCACTACCTCCTTAAATTGTGTCGAATTTTTCACGTTGTATAATCCGTTGTTATCCGTTATCTTCGTCAAGATGTTTGTAATGTACTTACATAAATTGCTGGACGGGGCATTGATTGAAGAGCAAATGGGTATTAAGGGGAACCCTTCCTTATGAACCTTGGGGAGACCGTAGATTCTGGGTGCAATAGCCGTTTCTGTCTTTAATTTCCTATTTTCCAATTCTGTTATTATGTTTTGTGTAAACATTTCGTTCACCAATTCATTATTCTTTTTCTGTAGGCTGCTCGTAGGGTCCTCGTTTACACGTTTGTAAGTCATAATGTAATTTACTATGTGGTTCATCCTGTCTTCATAGTCCGTTCTATTCATAGCTACCGTGACGTTAGAAAAAGAATGTTAAAAAGAAAATCAAAAGAGATGTGAGGACCAGACATACGAGAAAATTCAAAAAGCTAGAAGAAGAGCATAGGTAAGAATTAGATAGCAGGGACCGAAAATAACTGTTATTGATCGATTTTACAACTAAAACAATCAATGTGAAGGAAATGTGCTAATTTTTTTTTAAATACACCAATACTCCCTCTGTAGAATTTCGCAATAAACTTTTATTTTGTGATTTTTATTATAAAAGTCCCAAATAACACTTATTTTTGGTTTTTATTATATCGCTCATAAAATAAGAGTCTCTCAATAAATAAGAGTTATTGAAAACTTTTTGAAATAAAAATTACAAAGTGAGTTTTATTTTGCCAAACGAAAAATAAAAATCAATTAAAGACTTATATTTTTCAAAACAAAATTTAAAACTCACCTAATGATTTTTATTTCTTCAGGCCTGAAATAAAAGTCTTTTGCTGATATCGGCATTATTGTTTTTTGTAATAAAAGAAATGTACATATGATTTTGATCAGCTCAACGAGATGAGCAAGTTTAGCTAAAAATAATTTGACTAAGTGTTCACTTATGGGCGTCGGGAGTGTGATGCAAGGTAAAGCTTCTGATCGGTTTAACTTGGCAAACCCAGAGTGATCCTTGCCAATTGCACTTCAAGTCTACTCACAGAGCTCCGTATTCGTAGTACTACTGCGGACGGAGTACCTCCACGTGGTGACGGCCTGGAAGCGTGCCTCTGACACCGTCAGAGCACGACTAACTGTGAGGGGCGAAACCTAAAACCCAGGCACGTCTGCTCAGAGTGAGCGGTACCCTGGTTAGCGTCTGACCCAGAATGGGCGGCTGTAATAAAATCCTGGCAGGAGGAGAAAACTGCGACGTGGTGCGCTGGGCTTGCAGCCCGCCACCGACGTATAAACTATTGCAATGAAAAGAAGTAAGAAAAGAATAAAATGGACCCCCCAAAATGTTGACGACCACCGCAAACGAATTAAGGACCATGATTTAAGGATATGCACCTGGAATGTTAGAACACTGTATATACCAGGTGCCTCTATCCAATTGGCGGAAGTCCTCGAAGAATACAAGGCTGACATAACCGCTTTACAGGAAATCCGGTGGACGGGACACGGGTGCTCGCGCATGAAGACGTGCGACATCTACTATAGTGGCCATGCGGACAAGCACGAGTTTGGATGTGGATTTGTGGTTGGCAAGAGACTGCGACACCTAGTCTCAAGGTTCAACCCGGTGTGTGAACGTATAGCCACCATAAGAGTCAAAACTAAGTTTTTCCACATAACACTTATATGTGCCCATGCTCCGACAGAAGAGAAAAGCGATGAGGACAAAGACGAGTTCTACGAGAGCCTAGAAAATGTATATGACCGTAGCCCGAGCCATGACATTAAAATTGTACTAGGCGATTTTAATGCTAAAATAGGCAGGGAAACCGCATTTGAGCCTACCATCGGAAAATTCAGTCTGCACACCGAAACGTCGAACAATGGCATCAGACTGATTGATTTCTCTGCGGCAAGAAATATGGTAGTTAGCAGCACTAGATTTGACCATAAAAATATTCATAAGGCAACATGGTTATCTCCAGATCAATTGACGAGGAATCAGATTGATCATGTGGTAGTCGATGGACGGCACGCATCGAGTGTTCTGGACGTACGAGTGATTAGGGGTGCGAACATTGACTCCGATCACTTCCTTACCGCAGTTAAGGTACGCACAAGGCTAAGCATGGCGAAAAACGTACGTAACCAGGCACAACGAAAGCTGGACATCGGTAAACTGCGGACCACAGAGGTAGCAAACGCTTACTCCAACCACCTAACTCAACTGCTGCGGAATGCTCCAACCCCTGACAATATAACCTCGCAGTGGCAAAATATAGCCGACTCCTTAGAACGGGCTGCGAGAAGCGTACTTGGGTACACAAAATTCCATACAAAAAACCAATTTTCGATTTTCTCAATTTCCCGAATTTTTCGAAGGATTTTCACAAAATTATCTTTCATAAAACCCTCATACCAATTACGAAGAATTGAATAAAAATTGAGCAAAATAGGCCATTCGTTCTCTCTTGATGAATTACTACACACTGTTTACACCGTTTTTATACATATAGATTTCACAATAAACCTAATTTTTCCAAGCAGCAAAATTTTTCCATTTTTCTATTCGAAAAGCCATTCTGTAACAATTACACACAAAATTCCATACAAAAAGACAATTTTCTATTTTTCCAATTTTTTCAAATTTTCTTTCACTATACCTGCTCCTGGCAATAATGAACAACTGAAAAAAAGTTTGAGCAAAATAGGCCCAGCCGTTCTCAATTCACCATTTTTATATATATAGATTTCATATCAAGTTTTCATAATAACAATAATAATTATTTTTGACTCAGTTATCAGAAAAATGCTTATTGACCGATTTACAATTATGCTATTCTGCGGCCAATATACTGGTATAAAATAATATGACTGTACACTGCAAACATTTTCTATCTTATAAGTTACTAAAAGGTAACGCCAAGTGAATGAAAATCATCGTATAAGATTTCGTAATTTTATCTTAATATGTAATAACTTCTTTGGTGAAAAGATCTACCCCGCTTGTTTGCTGGAGGGCTTTGCCTTTTTATAAATTAGTACTCTTTTATTTGTTTAAATGTTTTAAATTCAGTGTTTTATTTTTGTGTTCAAGTTCAGTGATGTTTGTAATAATTCTGTTATGCTGTACAATATGTTGGTGTGAATGTTTTTTGTATTTTTAAGTAGGTTTAAGTTTTTAATATAACTCGTGATTTTAATATGTTTGCAATTCATGTTATGTGTCTTTTGTATGTTTTTTCAATTATTGAAATTATAATAATACCAAAACTCAAAAGTGATGAGATTGTTGCTTGTCAACTTTGACTGGAAATCAAAGAAGATGAAAACAGCAACAAAGCAAAAGCTACAAAACTGCAGGTGGACCGATAGCAAATACATGTGTGTGTATATGTTTGCGCTTTTTGACAATGATGTGCGGTCCACCCTGAGGCGCGCATAAACATTCCGCCCCCCGTGACTCGTTAAACAAATAAATTCCTTTTACATTATTTATAATAATAACTAGCTGACCGGGCAGACTTAGTTCGGCCTATAGAAGTATTGACTTAAATGTAACTTTTTTGGGTGGAATAAATCTTCGGGTGCGTTAGTTTCTTTTGATATTCTCATCGGAACTTAACAAAAATAAAATGTTTATTAAATGACCATATTTTTTAATGATAGTGTACATATGTTAATTACGTGAACAGGCAACATAAAGCTGTTCATGCCAATAACATGGATTTTCCAAATCATCCATGTCATCCGCAAACTAGAATAGACTGTCCTTCATCTTTAATGATTGTCATCGCAAATTCTAACCGAACAGGAAACTGTTATCTTTTGAAATCAAACGGCAATCAGGGGTATCATTGGAATACATATATTAGTAGACACACATCGCACAGTGGTTCCTTTTTGGTTTTTTTTTGGAATTAATTCTGTAACTTTTGAACGGATAATGGTATCTTGATGAAATTTAAAATAGTTAAAGCTGAGGTGCTTTCGAGATGATTTGGAAATATTCGGTTCCCTAGGGGGTGTGGGGGCCACTATGTGGCCCTCCAAAGTTGGTCACCTCGGGTGTTTCAAAATTTCAAATGCTTGAGGAATGTGCATTGATGAACCGATTTAAAAGATTTTTTGCATTTAGATAGTGCTTCGAAAAACCTTCAAAAAACATGCGTACATGCACATGATATCTCATTTAGGTCAAGAGATATTTGAGAAAATAAAAAAAATTGTGTCATTTTTGGACGAGGTTGATTTAGTATTTTTAAGGGTGTGAGCTCAGTTTTTCCTTGATTTTAAAGATATTTATATCGTTAGTTAGCTTATAAAATTCTGAATAAATCTGCTAAAAAAATAATGCAAGTATTATGTTTGTAAAAAAAAATTCTTCGGGGAGGTGGCGATTTTTATTATTTCTTATAATAATGTTCATTCAGATGCATTTAATGCTAAATTTGAATCAGTTCAGCAAAATAGTTTTCAGGCAAGGGAAGTCAAAAATACCCCATTTTTGAAAAAAAAATTTTTTTTTGTTTTTGAAAATTCTCAAATCACAAAGCGCCAACGAGAAAGCTCTTAAATTTTTTTTTTACCACATATGTGGACTATTTAACCGTAACGTATTTCAACATAAACAAAGACAGTGTGGCCATTTTAGTAAAAAATTCGGAATTTTGGAACATATTTTCCCCGTTTTGGGAATTTGGGTATTTTGTTGTAAGATATGGCAACATATTGTTATCCGATTTTTTAAGGAAAATTTTATGTACATTATTCCAAAATTTCGTTAAGATATTCCAGTCCGTTTGAATTTTACGCTATTTTTCATATAAGATATTATTTCTTTAAAAAATACGTTTCGACCCAATTTTATATTTGACTCAGAATCATGCCCAAAATAAAATGTGCTTTTAATAAATTTTTGCAAATTATTAATCCTTTTGTTATTCCCTTTCCAACGATATGCAATACTTGTATGTCAAGAGTTTATTTATTGCTAATAATTATAATCAAACTTCACTACCTCTGTAAAAAAAGTATATATCGTGAAACACACTTATATATGGGGCTATATCTAAATCTGAACCGATATGCTTGGTTTTGTTACCACATTAGAATAGTGTAAAAAAACTAAGATGTGCAAAGATTTCTAGATAACAAGATTTCTTTAGAAAAAATAAGTTTTGGAGCTTTTTAACGCAATAAAGCTACGTCCACCATCCAATATGTTGCCATATTTTACAACAAAATACCCAAATTCCCAAAACATGGAATATATGTTCCAAAATTCCGAATTTTTTACTAAAATGGCCACACTGTCTTTGTTTATGGCAGGGATGTTGAAATACGTCACGGTTAACTAGTCCACATATGTGGTCAAAAAAATATGTAAAGAGCTTTCTCGTTGGCGCTTTGCGATTTGAGAATTTTCAAAAACAAAATTTTTTTTTTTTTTTAAAATGGGGTATTTTTGACTTCCCTTGCCCGAAAACTATTTTGCTGAACTGATTCCAATTTAGCATTAAATGCATCTGAATGAACATTTCTATAAGAAATAGTAAAAAAATTGCCACCTCCCCGAAGAATTTTTTTTTTACAAACGAAAGAATATAGTCGCCTTTTTGCAAAAAAAACAGTAAAAGTATGCCTTTTTTTGGAAACTTTTACTTGCGATGCTTATAACTTTTGATTGGAACAAAATACTTGCATTATTTTTTCAGCAGATTTATTCATAATTTTATAAGCTAAGTAACGATATAAATATCTTTAAAATCAAGGAAAAACTGAGCTCACACCCTTAAAAATACTAAATCAACCTCGTCCAAAAATGACACAATTTTTTTTATTTTCTCAAATATCTCTTGACCTAAATGAGATTACATGTGCATGTAAGCAATTTTTTTGAAGGTTTTTCGAAGCACTATCTAAATGCAAAAAATCTTTTAAATCGGTTAGTAAATGCACATTCCTCAAGCATTTGAAATTTTGAAACACCCGAGGTGACCAACTTTGGAGGGCCACACAGTGGCCCCCACACCCCCTAAGGAGCCGAATATTTCCAAATCATCTCAAAAACACCTTTAGCTTTAACTATTTTAAATTTCATTAAGATACCATTATCCGTTCAAAAGTTACAGAATTAATAAAAAAAAAACCAAAAAGGAACCACTGTGCATCGGTTCCTTAATTTTTCCTGGTTAAAATTAATTTAAAAAGATGACTCAATCATGTATTGCTTCTTATATTCTGTAATGCGCGTTCAAGCTGTTCCAACAATTTTATGTGTGTCATAATACACTACCGTCACAATGAATTGACATTTTTTGAACTTTTTTTGTCTTAATCTTACATGTGGGTTTCTTAGGTAATTGCAATTTATTCTGCAACGTCTAAAAGAGTTGCGCAATAAAGGATGATGAAGTAGCCAACGCGATACGTTTTGCGATCAAACATTTGCCAAAATCAACGATATTAAGACCGATGGGTAGACAAATGGAATAAAATTCTACACACTCCTTCGTAATTGCATATATTACAGTATTGTATGCCGTTCGTTGTTCTGCCTGTCATAGATGCAGATTTGAGTAATATTTCAATACTTGAGTATTCAAAGTTTTTTTCCGTCGTAGATCTCGGTCACTTGCTCTACTGGTGTCACATAATTTTATACCAAACTTCAAGACAAATAGTGCTTTAGTACTCCAGCTATTGCGTTTGGAAGAAAGAGTTGGGCGGGTCCTCCCATTTTCGGCTTGATCACGCTTTTTGGTGTTTATTCTGGTCTTAACTGAATCCACACCAAATTTCATGACCATTCGCACAATAGTTCACAATGGTTCTTTTATGCCTTAAGATAAAGCACTTTTATAAATTACTCCAAGAACATGGTGGCTTTTTAGCCAAGCCTAAACAATTTTTAAGTCGGTCCAATATTATGTCGAGAAGATAGAAATTTGTAATTTTGGAAGAATCGAAGCTGCTAGGGTCGTTAAAGGCACAGCTCCACAGCTCTAGCCAATTTACTTGTAAAAGTAAGATAAATATTGTTCGAGGCGATTGCCTGCTCTACTGACGGCTAAAACGTCATCAACGCACAAATTTTGTTGAATTATTTGTGAAGCTAGAGGATGTGACTTTTACGTCTTCGGCAAGTTGTAAAAGAGTGCGTATGGCTAAAAATGGTGCGCAATTTATGCCAAAAGTTACGGTCATTAGTTCAAAATCTTCCACCGGGTCGTTTGGTGACTTTCTAAACAAAACCCTTTGAAATTAAAGTTTGAGTAGGGTCTACGAAGATTTGCCGATACATTTTTGCAACGTCTGCATTAAATACATACTTAAAGAACCTCCATTTTAATATTTGTATGACGAGGTCTTGTTGAAGTATGGGTCCTGGATATAGATTGTCATTGAGGCTCCTTTGATTAGAGGTTGGACTCTATCTGGCATAATAACAGCGTGTTGTGGCAGATAATAATTTGGTCTCGTGTATATTTCTATGTTTGATATTTTTTTCATGTGTCCCAAATCCAAATATTCCAAGATGGCAGAGTCATACTGCTTCTTTATGTCCTCTCCTTTCTATAAAATTGTGCCAACGCAATATTTCTGGAACTTCCTAATCTTTCACAATTTTTGAATGGTAGGGTCACATTATATCTTCCAGATGAATCTCTTATTGTCGTGGCTTTGAAGTTTTCTTCACAAAATGTATCTTCTTCAGACCTCAAAATCTTTTTTGGGGTTTTCTCCACCTCCCAAAAACGTGTGAGCGTTGCAGGTCTCCTGATTAATGAGTCCACCAACAATCCACCCGAAAACCGTTTTATGGCCTAAAAAAGTTCCGATAGACTTCATAGGAACTCCCATTGTGTATATGAGTGGTCCAATGTCCATTCCGATCAGAAAAACAGCGAATTTAAGTTCGGTTTCATCAAGTGTTCGTAGTGGTAAATTTGAAGATAATGTCTTCAAAATTAGTGCTTACACTTCTAGCGCAAAGCTAGTGTCAATTCGTGAACAAAGATGAAAGAAACAAGATTTGGTGCTGGTTTCCGATACGTTTTTTCTTTGTTGGAAGACGAAGCATATCTCTGAGTTTTTCTGTGATGAAAGTGGATTGCGAACCATAGTCAATCATCACCCTGGCATCGTAACGCTGTCCTCCATGTTGTATTTGGACGATGGCAGTGAATAACAATGTAGCTTGTGTCTGAACTTTAGGTGATTTTTTTTGTTGTTGTAGGGCCAAGGTAGTGATATTATGCGATTCTATTAGAGATGAGGACTGTATTATTGTATTTAACGCTGCTGCGCTAGTACTAGGTTGAGAGTTGTATCTTGCTGGTTCGTGAGTCGAAGAGCGGTTTTCATTACCTTTATGTACCAAAGTATTGTGCCTTTGCCTACACTCTCGACAACTGTAACGGCTTTTACAATCCTTGACCCCGTGGTTAGATAAAATACAGTTACTATAACACAGATGTGAAAGTTTTACCAAATGAATTCGATCATTGACAGATTTTTCGAGAAATTTCGGGCACACAAGTTGACAATGTTGTTCCTTTTTTGAATGGGGTCCACTGTACTTTTGTGTATTCTGGTTATTTTGTCCCATCGTGGGACAAATTAATGTGCTCACCCTTTTTTCCTTTTTATTATAATTGGGTCTAGGCTGATCATATTTTGAGGAACTGGGTTTTATATTGCCAACTGATTCCAGAGTCTTGAACTTGTGCGTTAAGAATGTGTCAAATTCTTTCCAACATGGAATCACAGTACAATCTTTTAGAGAATTTTCGAATTCCTCTAGAAAGGGTCTGGACAATTTCATAGGGCAAAGATAAGTAAAAATTGGGTCCCACCCTTTAGTGTCGACCTTTAGCGCTTCTAAAGTTTGAGTACAACTTTTTATTGTTCGCTGTAATTTTTGAATAGAGGCACCCGAGTCGACTAAGACAACTGGCAAATAGAATAAGGATCTCAGCTGTTCGCTAACTTGCATTATTTCATTTCCGTACCGGCCCACCAAATTTTCTATGCTATGTCGGATCCATCATGGGTCAAAGGGACTTGACTGATTATTTCCCTTGGTTCGCTGGCAGTTTTTTGCGTGAGGCGAAAAAGCTTTTCAACATTGCTTATTTTTTATTTTCGATGTATAGAGCCGTGAACAGGTCTCTGAAGCTCGGCCGGGATTGGTATCCTCCACGGAAAGTTCTGTGTCGCACGGTGGAAGTCTTAAAAAGGTTGGTGTGTCTGCTTCATTCCGTTTTGCTTGTATCTCAGATTCTCGGACAAGTTTTTCTTCCATTTGACGGTTCTTAATTTTTTGTATCTTGTCGTTAAAAGAGCTAAGAACCCGTTTGTAGGAATCCAATGCTTTCTTATAATGGGCTCGTAACTTAGTTTTGTCGATTTTGATTTCTTCTTCCTCGGAAATTGGGTCACGACAATCTGTGTAGCTTCTCTTAAGTTGATCCCATAAAGATTTAAGCTCCACTCTAGTCGCTTCCTAAGCGGCAATGTTGTCATCGACATTTCCAACATTGTAGACACTTTCGAAATCCTCAAGGTGGTTGACGCAATTTTTCTATTTCTCAGACAAGTTTTAAATAATTAGGCTCGAGGTCAGTGTTTTTTGTTTTTATCTTTTATTTTAAATATTTCGTCTTTCGTTGAAAGACATCTTCAGGATTCTGTAACAGATTACAATAATAATAACATATCATATGTATGGAACGATACACACGTATATAAAACATAAACATCACACAACCTCACTTACGAAAAGAGTTTGAGTAACACAATATCGAAGACAAGTAGTTCAGCGACCACTCTCCTCTGCTATCGATAGGGTACTGTTTTTTCTACGTTCTTTTTGTTTATCTTTTCTTATTAGAAAGATGTAGCTCTTTGCTAAATTCTCAGTGTCCGCTTTATAGTTGATGCGTTGTGTTGTTTGTGTGTTGAGAATATGTAGCATCTCTAGCGTTAGGCGTTTGCTGTAGTTGCTCTCACACTCTCTAAGTCTGCGTCGTGGTTTTGTGTTGCACAGTGTGTTGATAACGCCGTTTTGTGGGTCAAATTAATTTTCCTTTGTTTTAGGTCACTTTTGTGTCCTGCTATCCGGGTTCTTAATTTGTTTTTCGTTGTACCTATGTAGTATTTGTCGCAAGGTGTGTTTTCTCGACCGCTGCATTTAATTTGATATATTAAGTTTGATTTGTCCAACTTGTTTATCCTTGTTTTTAAGTTTGTAAATATGTTTCGAAGAGTATGATTTGTTTAGTGTGCGATTTTGTGAATCGTGCTGTCTAATAGATTTGATTTTTAGAATACTTCTGATAGTATCGGTATGTACGTGACAGATTTGTATATAATTGGGTTGTTGTCACGTGTTTTTGAAGATTTATTTCTATTTATTAACCTTTCTATTGTTCTTTTTGGGAAGCTGTTTTGTTTTAAAATCTGTCTTATTTTGTTTTTGTTCTCGTGGTGGAATTCAACATCACTCACGGTAAGTACTCGGTTAATAAAATTGGTGGCAGTGTTAAAGATGATTCGTTTTGGATGTTTGGAGTGGAAATTTACCAATCTCCCCGAGGCTGTAGGTTTTTGGTACCAATCAAACATTATTCTATTAATATTAATAATGTATCCAGATATGGGAGTTTTCCATCTATTTCCTTTTCTATTGTAAATTTTATGTGTCGATTGAAGCTATTAAATGTTGTCAGTATGTTGTTTATTGCACATGTTTTAGTAATCCCAAAAAGGTCGTCTACGTATTTCGTCAATATCTTAGGCTTAATATCACAGTTGTTGATGCATTTATTCAATAGCTCCTCCATAACTAGATCGGCCACTACTGGAGAAGCCGATGACCCCATCGGTAGACCCTTCCTTTGTTGATATATTTTAGTACTATAATTAAAATATATATTTTCCTTTATGCAAAATTTAATAATTCGCAAAAATAAGGATTTCGTCATGTCGGCATGTTTCTCAATATCAGTCCATTTATCTTCTATAATTTGAATCGCAAAGTCTACTGGAATGCTGGGGAATAATGACACTACATCCAAAGAAAACATAGTTTCATTTTCTGCAATTATAGTTACTCTCACTACCTCCTTAAATTGTGTCGAATTTTTCACGTTGTATAATCCGTTGTTATCCGTTATCTTCGTCAAGATGTTTGTAATGTACTTACATAAATTGCTGGACGGGGCATTGATTGAAGAGCAAATGGGTATTAAGGGAAACCCTTCCTTATGAACCTTGGGGAGACCGTAGATTCTGGGTGCAATAGCCGTTTCTGTCTTTAATTTCCTATTTTCCAATTCTGTTATTATGTTTTGTGTAAACATTTCGTTCACCAATTCATTATTCTTTTTCTGTAGGCTGCTCGTAGGGTCCTCGTTTACACGTTTGTAAGTCATAATGTAATTTACTATGTGGTTCATCCTGTCTTCATAGTCCGTTCTATTCATAGCTACCGTGACGTTAGAAAAAGAATGTTAAAAAGAAAATCAAAAGAGATGTGAGGACCAGACATACGAGAAAATTCAAAAAGCTAGAAGAAGAGCATAGGGAAGAATTAGATAGCAGGGACCGAAAATAACTGTTATTGATCGATTTTACAACTAAAACAATCAATGTGAAGGAAATGTGCTAATTTTTTTTTAAATACACCAATACTCCCTCTGTAGAATTTCGCAATAAACTTTTATTTTGTGATTTTTATTATAAAAGTCCCAAATAACACTTATTTTTGGTTTTTATTATATCGCTCATAAAATAAGAGTCTCTCAATAAATAAGAGTTATTGAAAACTTTTTGAAATAAAAATTACAAAGTGAGTTTTATTTTGCCAAACGAAAAATAAAAATCAATTAAAGACTTATATTTTTCAAAACAAAATTTAAAACTCACCTAATGATTTTTATTTCTTCAGGCCTGAAATAAAAGTCTTTTGCTGATATCGGCATTATTGTTTTTTGTAATAAAAGAAATGTACATATGATTTTGATCAGCTCAACGAGATGAGCAAGTTTAGCTAAAAATAATTTGACTAAGTGTTCACTTATGGGCGTCGGGAGTGTGATGCAAGGTAAAGCTTCTGATCGGTTTAACTTGGCAAACCCAGAGTGATCCTTGCCAATTGCACTTTAAGTCTACTCACAGAGCTCCGTATTCGTAGTACTACTGCGGACGGAGTACCTCCACGTGGTGACGCCTGGAAGCGTGCCTCTGACACCCGTCAGAGCACGACTAACTGTGAGGGGCGAAACCTAAAACCCAGGCACGTCTGCTCAGAGTGAGAGGTACCCTGGTTAGCGTCTGACCCAGAATGGGCGGCTGTAATAAAATCCTGGCAGGAGGAGAAAACTGCGACGTGGTGCGCTGGGCTTGCAGCCCGCCACCGACGTATAAACTATTGCAATGAAAAGAAGTAAGAAAAGAATAAAATGGACCCCCCAAAATGTTGACGACCACCGCAAACGAATTAAGGACCATGATTTAAGGATATGCACCTGGAATGTTAGAACACTGTATAGACCAGGTGCCTCTATCCAATTGGCGGAAGTCCTCGAAGAATACAAGGCTGACATAACCGCTTTACAGGAAATCCGGTGGACGGGACACGGGTGCTCGCGCATGAAGACGTGCGACATCTACTATAGTGGCCATGCGGACAAGCACGAGTTTGGATGTGGATTTGTGGTTGGCAAGAGACTGCGACACCTAGTCTCAAGGTTCAACCCGGTGTGTGAACGTATAGCCACCATAAGAGTCAAAACTAAGTTTTTCCACATAACACTTATATGTGCCCATGCTCCGACAGAAGAGAAAAGCGATGAGGACAAAGACGAGTTCTACGAGAGCCTAGAAAATGTATATGACCGTAGCCCGAGCCATGACATTAAAATTGTACTAGGCGATTTTAATGCTAAAATAGGCAGGGAAACCGCATTTGAGCCTACCATCGGAAAATTCAGTCTGCACACCGAAACGTCGAACAATGGCATCAGACTGATTGATTTCTCTGCGGCAAGAAATATGGTAGTTAGCAGCACTAGATTTGACCATAAAAATATTCATAAGGCAACATGGTTATCTCCAGATCAATTGACGAGGAATCAGATTGATCATGTGGTAGTCGATGGACGGCACGCATCGAGTGTTCTGGACGTACGAGTGATTAGGGGTGCGAACATTGACTCCGATCACTTCCTTACCGCAGTTAAGGTACGCACAAGGCTAAGCATGGCGAAAAACGTACGTAACCAGGCACAACGAAAGCTGGACATCGGTAAACTGCGGACCACAGAGGTAGCAAACGCTTACTCCAACCACCTAACTCAACTGCTGCGGAATGCTCCAACCCCTGACAATATAACCTCGCAGTGGCAAAATATAGCCGACTCCTTAGAACGGGCTGCGAGAAGCGTACTTGGGTACTCAAAGCCGTCTCAAGAAGATGCCTGGTACGATGATGAATGTCGCACTGCCACGAGAGAGACGGTTGCTGCATACAGGGCGAAACTGCAGCCAATGGCAACGCGAGCTGTTCGTGAACGGCACAGGGAGAAGAGACGACAGGCAACTCGTCTTTTTAGAAGAAAAAAGAAGGAGCTGAAGAAGAGGCAGGATGAGTGCACTGAGTTGCTCCGAAGTAGAGGGGAAGCCCGAAAATTCTACAAGAGAGTGAAAGCGAGAATGCGTGGAACAGGGTTGCCCTCCTGCAAGGACAGCGATGGTCAGCTAGTGACGGACCCGGATAACGTTCTGAAGATATGGAGAGATCACTTTAGAAATTTACTGGATACTGACACCACTCCAGAAGACCCCGCTCCAATCCATGACGATGGTATTAACTGTCAACCTCCGAGCCAGAGCGAGATACGTATGGCCATCTCCCGCCTTAAAAACAACAAAGCTGCTGGAGCCGATGGTCTCCCTGCTGAATTGTTTAAGGCTGGCGGGGAGGAGCTGATTAGGAGCATGCATCAGCTCATGGAGAACATTTGGCAAGAGGAGAGCATGCCCGGGGATTGGAGTCTCAGTCTGTTATGTCCCATATACAAGAAAGGAGATCGTAGTGAATGTAAGAACTACCGTGGAATAAGCCTATTACCAATTGCGTACAAGGTCCTTTCAAGCATATTGTGTGAACGTCTAAAGCCAATTGTAGAAAAACTAATTGGACCATATCAGTGCGGCTTAGACCTGGCAAATCTACGACGGATCAAATATTCACCTTACGACAAATCCAGGAAAAAACCCATGAAAAGCAGATCGACACCTACCACCTCTTTGTCGACTACAAAGCTGCCTTCGACTCTCCGATAAGGAATAGGCTTTATGAGGCCATGTCTGAGTTTGGTATTCCTGCAAAGCTGATTCGACTTTGCAAATGTACCTTAGACAACACCAAATCCTCGGTTAAGATTGGTAAGGATCAGTCTGAACCATTCAACACGGAAAGAGGTCTCAGGCAGGGCGATAGCCTGTCCTGTACACTATTTAATATAGTTATGGAGAAGGTGATGAGAAAGGCTGGTGTCAACATGTCTGGCACCAGCTATGCCGATGATATAGACATCATTGGCCGAAATCTGCGGGATGTTACTGCAGTTTTCTCATCGCTAGAAAAGGAGTCAGCAAAAATGGGTTTAGCGGTCAACGAGGACAAAACAAAAATAATGATTTCGACGAACAAAGAGTCCTCTCGATGGGGACGCACCGTGAACGTTGACAATTATTGTTTTGAGGTAGTCGACGAATTTACCTACCTCGGATCTTCCGTCAACAAGATGAATAATGTCAGCCAAGAAATTAAACGGAGAATAGTGCTAGTCAATAGATGTTTCTACGGACTTCGGCAGCACTTTAGTAACACCACCTTCTCTTGGAATACTAAGAAACAGCTATACCAGGTGCTTATCTTACCTGTTCTGTTGTATGGTGCCGAATCATGGGTGCTTACTACAACGGACATACAAAACCTGGGAGTATTCGAGAGAAAAGTACTCCGAAAAATATATGGACCTATCTGTGTCGAAGGCCAGTTTCGCCATCGGATGAACCATGAGCTGTATGAGCTTTACCACGACATCGACGTAGCTAAAAGAGTCGGAATCCAACGACTTCGATGGCTGGGACATGTTGCCAGGATGGATGTAAATGCTCCAGCGAGAAAGGTGTTTGAAGGCGAACCTGAAGGACGGCGCAGAGCAGGGAGACCCAAACTCCGTTGGAAGGACCAAGTGGTAGGCGATGTGCCATCATCTGGTAGGACTAACTGGAGAACATACGCAGAAGACCGAAGCGTGTGGAATTCTTTATTACTTCAGGCCTCAAATTTATGAACTACGTTTCGTAAATTGTAATTGGCCACTTAAGTAAGTAAGTAAGTAAGTGTTCACTTATAGTTTGCGAACTGTGAGTTAAACATGGCAAAAAAGGGTGCAAAATTGTATAACCTTGAAAAAAATTATCTAATTGACGGGTGTGTACAACCTCACGCAACACTGTTTTACAAGTTCGCAAATGCAACCAAATGCATGCTTTATCAATCCTAAGTATTTGCCGGTATTTCAGCTTGAAGACGTTATTCGCGTTAATCCCAAAGGATCGTTTCAAAAGAGCATCATAGCTTCATTGGGATGCTCAGATGCTCAGACGTACTGTAGAAATCTTTATAGAACTTTTGTCCTTTAAAGCTGATTCTTTATTCAACCAAGAATCATTTGTATTGCATAATATTGTCTTTTGTTCCAATACAACGCTTTAATACAAACATACTTAGTACATAACGTTATAAGAGGCTATATCCATGCACATACAGTTTCCATCCGATTGTCCGTCCGATTGTGTTTGTTAATTTATAGAAGGGATTTTATATATAAAATTAATCGGTGATGAAGTTGCAGGCAAGTGAAGAAATTGCTAGTGAGCTAGATATACTTTCAAAACGTCTTCATGCTTAGAAATTAACTATTTCTGGGCATTGGGTCATTTTGAATGGGATTCTTATTAATTTAAACAAAAATCTTAAATGATATCTCAGGTATGTTAATGTTTTTGGGGTCAAGGAATCCATTTTTGACATTTTTAACGCCAGAGGGATCTTTTTTACATTTTTTTTTGGGTTAGATCGCATTTTTTCTCCGACCAAATGTAATTATCCCCCAGGTTCCTTGAAAATTATGAATAACTTAACGATTTGTTAACCGATTTTTATAAGCAAGTATGCGTTTTAATCATGACAGTGTGCACTTTCTGAATAATATTATAAACATTAGAATAATGAAAAAAAGTTTTGCTAAAAACTTCTTCAAAATTTAAAAAAAAATCCCAAAAGTTTATGACAACATACCTACATATATATAGATTTGGAAAGGCCATAGTCTCTCCTTTCCAAATACACAGAAAAATTCAAAATAGGTTTATATTCAACCATTATTCAACTACCTTGTCCAAAATTTGACACAATTCACTCTAATTACAGAAAAGATATGCCTGTAGAACTAGGAACAAATTTGGTCATTCATATGGGAGGTACAAGAAGGAGTGTGTCAAATGATTCGGTTATCTATGGGTTTGTCTACTTTACTTTAAAATGCTGGCACATTTTTATAAGGATCAGTTAAAGTTTACTCGAGTTATCCTGCCCATGGCACATCCAGCCAGCCAAACAGACGGACATGGCTCAATGGTCTTAAGAAGTCCTGAAACAATTTGATCTTAAGATATTTTGGGGTCTAACACGTTTCCTTTAATGCGTTAAACTTTTATTTGTAACAAATGATATACATATACCTTCATCCCTAAGGGTGATGATAAAAACCATCGTTTTTTCGTTGCATTGTGTAGCTATGAGTTAAATATTGTCTGAACGTCCCACAATTGTAATTATTTTGGTCAGAATATAAATATTGTTTGCATATCGATTGAACCAAAAGACTTTTATTTGAACAAATAAAAATGAAGTCTTCAATTGAGTTTTATATTTCATCAGAAAAAATATAAGTCTCAGGCTGATTTTTATTTTCGATTTTGATTTGAAAAACTCATCGAATGATTTTTATTTTTGATTTCTATTTCAAAAAGTCTTCAATAATTACACTGTGCTACACACAAAATATACAGGGGTTCTCATGTATCATTTCTGTTAGACTGGAGTCCATAGAGTAAAGTGATACTTTTAGTTTTTCTCGGTCACTTCGTTAAGTAATGTTTTTAGAGCCAATTAAGTGAAATGGCGATATTCCTTAAATTACAAGAGATGAGCAAGTTTAGCTAAAAATAATTTGACTAAGTGTTCACTTATGGGCGTCGGGTTTGTGATGCAAGGTAAAGCTTCTGATCGGTTTAACTTGGCAAACCCAGAGTGATCCTTGCCAATTGCACTTCAAGTCTACTCACAGAGCTCCGTATTCGTAGTACTACTGCGGACGGAGTACCTCCACGTGGTGACGCCTGGAAGCGTGCCTCTGACACCCGTCAGAGCACGACTAACTGTGAGGGGCGAAACCTAAAACCCAGGCACGTCTGCTCAGAGTGAGCGGTACCCTGGTCAGCGTCTGACCCAGAATGGGCGGCTGTAATAAAATCCTGGCAGGAGGAAAAACTGCGACGTGGTGCGCTGGGCTTGCAACCCGCCACCGACTTTTAAACTATTGCAATGAAAAGAAGTAAGAAAAGAATAAAATGGACCCCCCAAAATGTTGACGACCACCGCAAACGAATTAAGGACCATGATTTAAGGATATGCACCTGGAATGTTAGAACACTGTATAGACCAGGTGCCTCTATCCAACTGGCGGAAGTCCTCGAAGAATACAAGGCTGACATAACCGCTTTACAGGAAATCCGGTGGACGGGACACGGGTGCTCGCGCATGAAGACGTGCGACATCTACTATAGTGGCCATGCGGACAAGCACGAGTTTGGATGTGGATTTGTGGTTGGCAAGAGACTGCGACACCTAGTCTCAAGGTTCAACCCGGTGTGTGAACGTATAGCCACCATAAGAGTCAAAACTAAGTTTTTCCACATAACACTTATATGTGCCCATGCTCCGACAGAAGAGAAAAGCGATGAGGACAAAGACGAGTTCTACGAGAGCCTAGAAAATGTATATGACCGTAGCCCGAGCCATGACATTAAAATTGTACTAGGCGATTTTAATGCTAAAATAGGCAGGGAAACCGCATTTGAGCCTACCATCGGAAAATTCAGTCTGCACACCGAAACGTCGAACAATGGCATCAGACTGATTGATTTCTCTGCGGCAAGAAATATGGTAGTTAGCAGCACTAGATTTGACCATAAAAATATTCATAAGGCAACATGGTTATCTCCAGATCAATTGACGAGGAATCAGATTGATCATGTGGTAGTCGATGGACGGCACGCATCGAGTGTTCTGGACGTACGAGTGATTAGGGGTGCGAACATTGACTCCGATCACTTCCTTACCGCAGTTAAGGTACGCACAAGGCTAAGCATGGCGAAAAACGTACGTAACCAGGCACAACGAAAGCTGGACATCGGTAAACTGCGGACCACAGAGGTAGCAAACGCTTACTCCAACCACCTAACTCAACTGCTGCGGAATGCTCCAACCCCTGACAATATAACTTCGCAGTGGCAAAATATAGCCGACTCCTTAGAACGGGCTGCGAGAAGCGTACTTGGGTACTCAAAGCCGTCTCAAGAAGATGCCTGGTACGATGATGAATGTCGCACTGCCACGAGAGAGACGGTTGCTGCATACAGGGCGAAACTGCAGCCAATGGCAACGCGAGCTGTTCGTGAACGGCACAGGGAGAAGAGACGACAGGCAACTCGTCTTTTTAGAAGAAAAAAGAAGGAGCTGAAGAAGAGGCAGGATGAGTGCACTGAGTTGCTCCGAAGTAGAGGGGAAGCCCGAAAATTCTACAAGAGAGTGAAAGCGAGAATGCGTGGAACAGGGTTGCCCTCCTGCAAGGACAGCGATGGTCAGCTAGTGACGGACCCGGATAACGTTCTGAAGATATGGAGAGATCACTTTAGAAATTTACTTGATACTGACACCACTCCAGAAGACCCCGCTCCAATCCATGACGATGGTATTAACTGTCAACCTCCGAGCCAGAGCGAGATACGTATGGCCATCTCCCGCCTTAAAAACAACAAAGCTGCTGGAGCCAATGGTCTCCCTGCTGAATTGTTTAAGGCTGGCGGGGAGGAGCTGATTAGGAGCATGCATCAGCTCATGGAGAACATTTGGCAAGAGGAGAGCATGCCCGGGGATTGGAGTCTCAGTCTGTTATGTCCCATATACAAGAAAGGAGATCGTAGTGAATGTAAGAACTACCGTGGAATAAGCCTATTACCAATTGCGTACAAGGTCCTTTCAAGCATATTGTGTGAACGTCTAAAGCCAATTGTAGAAAAACAAATTGGACCATATCAGTGCGGCTTTAGACCTGACAAATCTACGACGGATCAAATATTCACCTTACGACAAATCCTGGAAAAAACCCATGAAAAGCAGATCGACACCTACCACCTCTTTGTCGACTACAAAGCTGCCTTCGACTCTCCGATAAGGAATAGGCTTTATGAGGCCATGTCTGAGTTTGGTATTCCTGCAAAGCTGATTCGACTTTGCAAATGTACCTTAGACAACACCAAATCCTCGGTTAAGATTGGTAAGGATCAGTCTGAACCATTCAACACGGAAAGAGGTCTCAGGCAGGGCGATAGCCTGTCCTGTACACTATTTAATATAGTTATGGAGAAGGTGATGAGAAAGGCTGGTGTCAACATGTCTGGCACCATATTCCACAAGAGCCACATGCCACTAGCCTATGCCGATGATATAGACATCATTGGCCGAAATCTGCGGGATGTTACTGCAGTTTTCTCATCGCTAGAAAAGGAGTCAGCAAAAATGGGTTTAGCGGTCAACGAGGACAAAACAAAAATAATGATTTCGACGAACAAAGAGTCCTCTCGATGGGGACGCACCGTGAACGTTGACAATTATTGTTTTGAGGTAGTCGACGAATTTACCTACCTCGGATCTTCCGTCAACAAGATGAATAATGTCAGCCAAGAAATTAAACGGAGAATAGTGCTAGCCAATAGATGTTTCTACGGACTTCGGCAGCGCTTTAGTAACACCACCTTCTCTCGAAATACTAAGAAACAGCTATACCAGGTGCTTATCTTACCTGTTCTGTTGTATGGTGCCGAATCATGGGTGCTTACTACAACGGACATACAAAACCTGGGAGTATTCGAGAGAAAAGTACTCCGAAAAATATATGGACCTATCTGTGTCGAAGGGCAGTTTCGCCATCGGATGAACCATGAGCTGTATGAGCTTTACCACGACATCGACGTAGCTAAAAGAGTCGGAATCCAACGACTTCGATGGCTGGGACATGTTGCCAGGATGGATGTAAATGCTCCAGCGAGAAAGGTGTTTGAAGGCGAACCTGAAGGACGGCGCATAGCAGGGAGACCCAAACTCCGTTGGAAGGACCAAGTGGTAGGCGATGTGCCATCATCTTGTAGGACTAACTGGAGAACACACGCAGAAGACCGAAGCGTGTGGAATTCTTTATTACTTCAGGCCTCAAATTTATGAACTACGTTTCGTAAATTGTAATTGGCCACTTAAGTAAGTAAGTAAGTAAGTAAGTGTTCACTTATAGTTTGCGAACTGTGAGTTAAACATGGCAAAAAAGGGTGCAAAATTGTATAACCTTGAAAAAAATTATCTAATTGACGGGTGTGTACAACCTCACGCAACACTGTTTTACAAGTTCGCAAATGCAACCAAATGCATGCTTTATCAATCCTAAGTATTTGCCGGTATTTCAGCTTGAAGACGTTATTCGCGTTAATCCCAAAGGATCGTTTCAAAAGAGCATCATAGCTTCATTGGGATGCTCAGATGCTCAGACGTACTGTAGAAATCTTTATAGAACTTTTGTCCTTTAAAACTGATTCTTTATTCAACCAAGAATCATTTGTATTGCATAATATTGTCTTTTGTTCCAATACAACGCTTTAATACAAACATACTTAGTACATTACGTTATAAGAAGCTATATCCATGCACATACAGTTTCCATCCGATTGACCGTCCGATTGTGTTTGTTAATTTATAGAAGGGATTTTATATATATAATTAATCGGTGATGAAGTTGCAGGCAAGTGAAGAAATTGCTAGTGAGCTAGATATACTTTCAAAACGTCTTCATGCTTAGAAATTAACTATTTCTGGGCATTGGGTCATTTTGAATGGGATTCTTATTAATTTAAACAAAAATCTTAAATGATATCACAGGTATGTTACTGTTTTTAGGGTCAAGGAATCCATTTAGTCAGTTATGTAGAAATTCATTTCATAACAGGTTCCAGGAGAACATGTTGGTTTTGGGATAATTTCAAACAAAAATAATATATTGTGCAACCGAAAGTGGAACTTGTTACTTATCAGTAAAAGCTATTCTGTAATTGTTTCTTTGCCACAAAATATTTTGGTGGGGTTAACCGATTTTTATAAACAAGTATGCAATTTAATCATGACAGTGTGTACTTTCTGAATAATATTATAAACATTAGAATAATGAAAAAAAGTTTTGCTAAAAACTTCTTCAAAATTAAAAAAAAAATCCCAAAAGTTTATGACAAGTTACCTACATATATAGATTTGGAAAGGCCATAGTCTCTCCTTTCCAAATACACAGAAAAATTCAAAATAGGTTTATATTCAACCATTATTCAACTACCTTGTCCAAAATTTGACACAATTCACTCTAATTACAGAAAAGATATGCCTGTAGAACTAGGAACAAATTTGGTCATTCATATGGGAGGTACAAGAAGGAGTGTGTCAAATGATTCGGTTATCTATGGGTTTGTCTACTTTACTTTAAAATGCTGGCACATTTTTATAAGGATCAGTTAAAGTTTACTCGAGTTATCCTGCCCATGGCACATCCAGCCAGCCAAACAGACGGACATGGCTCAATGGTCTTAAGAAGTCCTGAAACAATTTGATCTTAAGATATTTTGGGGTCTTACACGTTTCCTTTAATGCGTTAAACTTTTATTTGTAACAAATGATATACATATACCTTCATCCCTAAGGGTGATGGTAAAAACCATCGTTTTTTCGTTGCATTGTGTAGCTATGAGTTAAATATTGTCTGAACGTCCCACAATTGTAATTATTTTGGTCAGAATATAAATATTGTTTGCATATCGATTGAACCAAAAGACTTTTATTTGAACAAATAAAAATGAAGTCTTCAATTGAGTTTTATATTTCATCAGAAAAAATATAAGTCTCAGGCTGATTTTTATTTTCGATTTTGATTTGAAAAACTCATCGAATGATTTTTATTTTTGATTTCTATTTCAAAAAGTCTTCAATAATTACACTGTGCTACACACAAAATATACAGGGGTTCTCATGTATCATTTCTGTTAGACTGGAGTCCATAGAGTAAAGTGATACTTTTAGTTTTTCTCGGTCACTTCGTTAAGTAATGTTTTTAGAGCCAATTAAGTGAAATGGCGATATTCCTTAAATTACAAGTTCCAAAATTCATAAGTCTTCTCTTTGTAAACCGATTTTCAAAAGCTTACATCTGTTTTAAAGCTATGACTTTCACCGGCGGATGTTTAAGCAACCGTTTCACTATTTTTCAACCGATTTTCAAAATTATTTTTTTTAATAAAAGGTGAAAGTCATAGCTTTAAAACAGATGTAAGCTTTTGAAAATCGGGTTACAAAGAGAAGACTTATGAATTTTGGAACTTGTAATTTAAGGAATATCGCCATTTCACTTAATTGGCTCTAAAAACATTACTTAACGAAGTAACCGAGAAAAACTAAAAGTATCACTTTACTCTATGGACTCCAGTCTAACAGAAATGCTACATGAGAACCCCTGTATATTTTTTTCGTTCACATTTGTATCACTGTGTTATTATTGTGGGACTTTTAAAATAAAAATCAAAAATAACTCTTATTTCTGAGCGATAAAATATAAATCAGAAATAATTGTAATTTTGGGACTTTTAAAATATAAATCAAAAATAAGTCTTATGTTCGGAGAGATATAATAAAAATCAGAAAATAACTCTTACAGAGGGACTTTTATACCATAAAAGTTATAAGAGTTACGGTCTCTGCATAAAAGACAATGGAAAATGGTTTACAAACTTGACAGAAAGTGTAATACCTAAAAACGTTGAATGGTTGTTATCACACGGGAAGAAATTTGCATTACCGCTAAGAAAAGACGATTTCCCCTTTTTAAGTACATTGTGGACGGCGAAGAATGCATAAAAACTTTAAAGGAACATGAAGAGCAGGAGATAGCGAGAAATAAATTCACTTCAATTGTTGAAAGCCAAATAAACAAAAATCGACTGAACAACAGAGAAAAACATACGCTACGCACAGTGGAACAAACTAAAAAATTCCTTAAAACAAACCAAAACATTGTGATATTGGATGCTATGAATAGAACGGACTATGAAGACAGGATGAACCACATAGTAAATGACATTATGACTTACAACCGTGTAAACAAGGACCCTACGAGCAGCCTACAGAAAAATAATAATGAATTGGTGAACGAAATGTTTACACAAAACATAATAACAGAATTGGAAAAAAGGAAATTAAAGACAGAAACGGCTATTGCACCCAGAATCTACGGTCTCCCTAAGGTTCACAAGGAAGGGTTCCCCTTAAGACCCATTTGCTCTTCAATCAATGCCCCGTCCAGCAATTTATGTAAGTACATTACAAACATCTTGACGAAGATAACGGATAACAACGGATTATACAACGTGAAAAATTCGACACAATTTAAGGTGTTTTCTTTGGATGTAGTGTCATTATTCCCCAGCATTCCAGTAGACTTTGCTATTCAAATTATAGAAGATAAATGGATTGATATTGAGAAACATACCGACATGACGAAATCCTTATTTATGCGAATTATTAAATTTTTTAAATATAAAGGAAAATAGATATTTTAATTATAATAATAAAATATATCAACAAGGGAAGGGTCTACCGATGGGGTCATCGGCTTCTCCAGTATTGGCCGATCTAGTCAACAACTGTGATATTAAGCCTAAGATATTGACGAAATACGTAGCCGACCTTTTTGGGATTACTAAAACATGTGCAATAAACAACATACTGACAACATTTAATAGCTTCAATCAACACATAAAATTTACAATAGAAAAGGAAATAGATGGAAAACTCCCATATCTGGATACATTATTAATATTAATTGAATAATGTTTGATTGGTACCAAAAACCTACAGCCTCGGGGAGATTGGTAAATTTCCACTCCAAACATCCAAAACGAATCATCATTAACACTGCCACCAATTTTATTAACCGAGTACTTACCGTGAGTGATGTTGAATTCCACCACGAGAACAAAAACAATATAAGACAGATTTTAAAACAAAACAGCTTCCCAAAAAGAACAATAGAAAGGTTAATAAATAGAAATAAATCTCCAAAAACACGTGACAACAACCCAATTATATACAAATCTGTCACGTACATACCGATACTATCAGAAAGATTCGAAAAATCAAATCTATTAGACAGCACGATTCACAAAATCGCACATAAAACAAATCAACAAAAACAAGGATAAACAAGTTGGACAAATCAAACTTAATATACCAAATTAAATGCAGCGGTCGAGAAAACACACCTTGCGACAAATACTACATAGGTACAACGAAAAACAAATTAAGAACCCGGATAGCAGGACACAAAAGTGACCTAAAACAAAGGAAAATTAATTTGACCCACAAAACGGCGTTATCAACACACTGTGCGACACAAAACCACGACGCAGACTTAGAGAGTGTGAGAATTCTCCAGTGTGAGAGCAACTACAGCAAACGCCTAACGCTAGAGATGCTACATATTCTCAACACACAAACAACACAACGCATCAACTATAAAGCGGACACTGAGAATTTAGCAAAGAGCTACATCGTTCTAATAAGAAAAGATAAACAAAAAGAACGTAGAAAAAACAGTACCCTATCGATAGCAGAGGAGAGTGGTCGTTGAACTACTTGTCTTCGATATTGTGTTACTCAAACTCTTTTCGTAAGTGAGGTTGTGTGATGTTTATGTTTTATATACGTGTGTATCGTTCCATACATATGATATGTTATTGTTATTGTAATCTGTTACAGAATCCTGAAGATGTCTTTCGACGAAAGACGAAATATTGAAAATAAAAGAGAAAAACAAAAAACACTGACCTCGAGCCTAATTATTTAAAACTTGGGATATTATAATATTTTTATTTTTTTGTTAAGATTTTATCAAACTTGGGCATTTCAAAAATGGATAAAATATTGTCTGAGAAATACATAAATTGCGTCAACGACCTTGAGGATTTCGAAAGTGTCTACAATGTTGGAAATGTCGATGACAACATTCCCGCTTAGGAAGCGACTAGAGTGGATCTTAAATCTTTATGCGATCAACTTAAGAGAAGCTACACAGATTGTCGTGACCCAATTTCCGAGGAAGGAGAAACCAAAATCGACAAAACTAAACTTCGAGCCCATTATAAGGAAGCATTGGATTCCTACAAACGAGTTCTTAGCTCTTTTAACTACAAGATACAAAAATTACGAACCATCAAATGGAAGAAAAACTTGTCCGAGAATCTGAGATACAAGCTAACGGAATGAAGCAGACACACCAACCTTTTTAAGACTTCCACCGTGCGACACAGAACTTTCCGTGGAGGATACCAAGCCTGGCCGAGCTTCAGAGACCTCACCGGTACGGAAATGAAATAATGCAAGTTAGCGAACAGCTGAGATCCTTATGCTATTTGCCAGTTGTCTTAGTCGACTCGGATGCCTCTATTCAAAAATTACAGCGAACAATAAAAAGTTGTACTCAAACTTTAGAAGCGCTAAAGGTCGACACTAAAGGGTGGGACCCAATTTTTTCTTATCTTTGCCCTATGAAATTGTCCAGACCCTTTCTAGAGGAATTCGAAAATTCTCTAAAAGATTGTACTGTGATTCCATGTTGGAAAGAATTTGACACATTCTTAACGCACAAGTTCAAGACTCTGGAATCAGTTGGCAATATAAAACACAGTTCCTCAAAATATGATCAGCCTAGACCCAATTATAATAAAAAGGAAAAAAGGGTGAGCACATTAATTTGTCCCACGATGGGACAAAATAACCAGAATACACAAAAGTACAGTGGACCCCATTCAAAAAAGGAACACCATTGTCAACTTGTGTGCCCGAAATTTCTCGAAAAAATCCGTCAATGATCGAATTCATTTGGTAAAACTTTCACATCTGTGTTATAGTAACTGTATTTTATCTAACCACGGGGTCAAGGATTGTAAAAGCCGTTACAGTTGTCGAGAGTGTAGGCAAAGGCACAATACTTTGGTACATAAAGGTAATGAAAACCGCTCTTCGACTCACGAACCAGCTAGAGACAACTCTCAACCTAGTACTAGCGCAGCAGCGTTAAATACAATAATACAATCCTCATCTCTCCGAGCCAGAGCGAGATACGTATGGCCATCTCCCGCCTTAAAAACAACAAAGCTGCTGGAGCCGATGGTCTCCCTGCTGAATTGTTTAAGGCTGGCGGGGAGGAGCTGATTAGAAGCTTGCATCAGCTCATGGAGAACATCTGGCAAGATGAGAGCATGCCCGGGGATTGGAGTCTGTTATGTCCCATATACAAGAAAGGAGATCGTAGTGAATGTAAGAACTACCGTGGAATAAGCCTATTACCAATTGCGTACAAGGTCCTTTCAAGCATATTGTGTGAACGTCTAAAGCCAATTGTAGAAAAACTAATTGGACCATATCAGTGCGGCTTTAGACCTGGCAAATCTACGACGGATCAAATATTCACCTTACGACAAATCCTGGAAAAAACCCATGAAAAGCAGATCGACACCTACCACCTCTTTGTCGACTACAAAGCTGCCTTCGACTCTCCGATAAGGAATAGGCTTTATGAGGCCATGTCTGAGTTTGGTATTCCTGCAAAGCTGATTCGACTTTGCAAATGTACCTTAGACAACACCAAATCCTCGGTTAAGATTGGTAAGGATCAGTCTGAACCATTCAACACGGAAAGAGGTCTCAGGCAGGGCGATAGCCTGTCCTGTACACTATTTAATATAGTTATGGAGAAGGTGATGAGAAAGGCTGGTGTCAACATGTCTGGCACCATATTCCACAAGAGCCACATGCCACTAGCCTATGCCGATGATATAGACATCATTGGCCGAAATCTGCGGGATGTTACTGCAGTTTTCTCATCGCTAGAAAAGGAGTCAGCAAAAATGGGTTTAGCGGTCAACGAGGACAAAACAAAAATAATGATTTCGACGAACAAAGAGTCCTCTCGATGGGGACGCACCGTGAACGTTGACAATTATTGTTTTGAGGTAGTCGACGAATTTACCTACCTCGGATCTTCCGTCAACAAGATGAATAATGTCAGCCAAGAAATTAAACGGAGAATAGTGCTAGCCAATAGATGTTTCTACGGACTTCGGCAGCGCTTTAGTAACACTGTTGTATGGTGCCGAATCATGGGTGCTTACTACAACGGACATACAAAACCTGGGAGTATTCGAGAGAAAAGTACTCCGAAAAATATATGGACCTATCTGTGTCGAAGGCCAGTTTCGCCATCGGATGAACCATGAGCTGTATGAGCTTTACCACGACATCGACGTAGCTAAAAGAGTCGGAATCCAACGACTTCGATGGCTGGGACATGTTGCCAGGATGGATGTAAATGCTCCAGCGAGAAAGGTGTTTGAAGGCGAACCTGAAGGACGGCGCATAGCAGGGAGACCCAAACTCCGTTGGAAGGACCAAGTGGTAGGCGATGTGCCATCATCTTGTAGGACTAACTGGAGAACACACGCAGAAGACCGAAGCGTGTGGAATTCTTTATTACTTCAGGCCTCAAATTTATGAACTACGTTTCGTAAATTGTAATTGGCCACTTAAGTAAGTAAGTAAGTAAGTGTTCACTTATAGTTTGCGAACTGTGAGTTAAACATGGCAAAAAAGGGTGCAAAATTGTATAACCTTGAAAAAAATTATCTAATTGACGGGTGTGTACAACCTCACGCAACACTGTTTTACAAGTTCGCAAATGCAACCAAATGCATGCTTTATCAATCCTAAGTATTTGCCGGTATTTCAGCTTGAAGACGTTATTCGCGTTAATCCCAAAGGATCGTTTCAAAAGAGCATCATAGCTTCATTGGGATGCTCAGATGCTCAGACATACTGTAGAAATCTTTATAGAACTTTTGTCCTTTAAAGCTGATTCTTTATTCAACCAAGAATCATTTGTATTGCATAATATTGTCTTTTGTTCCAATACAACGCTTTAATACAAACATACTTAGTACATTACGTTATAAGAAGCTATATCCATGCACATACAGTTTCCATCCGATTGACCGTCCGATTGTGTTTGTTAATATATAGAAGGGATTTTATATATAAAATTAATCGGTGATGAAGTTGCAGGCAAGTGAAGAAATTGCTAGTGAGCTAGATATACTTTCAAAACGTCTTCATGCTTAGAAATTAACTATTTCTGGGCATTGGGTCATTTTGAATGGGATTCTTATTAATTTAAACAAAAATCTTAAATGATATCACAGGTATGTTACTGTTTTTAGGGTCAAGGAATCCATTTTTGACATATATTTTTAACGCCAGAGGGATCTTTTTTACATTTTTTTTTGGGTTAGATCGCATTTTTTCTCCGACTAAATGTAATTATCCCCCAAGTTCCTTGAAAATTATGAATAACTTATCGATTTGTCCCAGGAAAATTTTTCAGAACTTGTTGCGAATGGTATTGATACTAGAATCGTTTCTTTTTTAATCGACTTTCTATTCTGTTTCCGGTTCCATATACGCGATTATGTACAACATGTTGCACCACAGATTCCGTAGAACAGAAAATGAATATTCGTATTCGAAATAAGTATTTTTTAGAGGGTATTTATTAAGAAAAACTCAAAAATCTGAGTTAAAATATATTTCAAACTAGCACCCAATAGAAAACCAATTAAATTTCAAAAAACAGCATATGTAATTCAGTTATGTAGAAATTCATTTCATAACAGGTTCCAGGAGAACATGTTGGTTTTGGGATAATTTCAAACAAAAATAATATATTGTGCAACCGAAAGTGGAACTTGTTACTTATCAGTAAAAGCTATTCTGTAATTGTTTCTTTGCCACAAAATATTTTGGTGGGGTTAACCGATTTTTATAAACAAGTATGCAATTTAATCATGACAGTGTGTACTTTCTGAATAATATTATAAACATTAGAATAATGAAAAAAAGTTTTGCTAAAAACTTCTTCAAAATTAAAAAAAAAATCCCAAAAGTTTATGACAAGTTACCTACATATATAGATTTGGAAAGGCCATAGTCTCTCCTTTCCAAATACACAGAAAAATTCAAAATAGGTTTATATTCAACCATTATTCAACTACCTTGTCCAAAATTTGACACAATTCACTCTAATTACAGAAAAGATATGCCTGTAGAACTAGGAACAAATTTGGTCATTCATATGGGAGGTACAAGAAGGAGTGTGTCAAATGATTCGGTTATCTATGGGTTTGTCTACTTTACTTTAAAATGCTGGCACATTTTTATAAGGATCAGTTAAAGTTTACTCGAGTTATCCTGCCCATGGCACATCCAGCCAGCCAAACAGACGGACATGGCTCAATGGTCTTAAGAAGTCCTGAAACAATTTGATCTTAAGATATTTTGGGGTCTTACACGTTTCCTTTAATGCGTTAAACTTTTATTTGTAACAAATGATATACATATACCTTCATCCCTAAGGGTGATGGTAAAAACCATCGTTTTTTCGTTGCATTGTGTAGCTATGAGTTAAATATTGTCTGAACGTCCCACAATTGTAATTATTTTGGTCAGAATATAAATATTGTTTGCATATCGATTGAACCAAAAGACTTTTATTTGAACAAATAAAAATGAAGTCTTCAATTGAGTTTTATATTTCATCAGAAAAAATATAAGTCTCAGGCTGATTTTTATTTTCGATTTTGATTTGAAAAACTCATCGAATGATTTTTATTTTTGATTTCTATTTCAAAAAGTCTTCAATAATTACACTGTGCTACACACAAAATATACAGGGGTTCTCATGTATCATTTCTGTTAGACTGGAGTCCATAGAGTAAAGTGATACTTTTAGTTTTTCTCGGTCACTTCGTTAAGTAATGTTTTTAGAGCCAATTAAGTGAAATGGCGATATTCCTTAAATTACAAGTTCCAAAATTCATAAGTCTTCTCTTTGTAAACCGATTTTCAAAAGCTTACATCTGTTTTAAAGCTATGACTTTCACCGGCGGATGTTTAAGCAACCGTTTCACTATTTTTCAACCGATTTTCAAAATTATTTTTTTTAATA